>JAJEJH010000111.1:263602-787010 GCA_026122585.1 Anacardium occidentale | reverse complement strand
TCACATCAATCTAGACTCCTTTTTATACCGTATTATATACGTATACCCATATACATACTTATGATATGGTATGAAGCAAAATTCGAGTAGTAGTAAGATAAGCTAGGGAAGAGAAAATAGCTTACGAGACTTGGTTAAAAACTAAGTTAAATTCTTTAGATAAACATTCAAGCTAGCAATAAACTAGGTAGAGTCTACCAGGCTAAAGATATGTTTAAGCCAAAGATCAAGAGATTAGAAAAATAATTAAGAATCAGAGCTTAGAGTCTTGTAACCAGCCATAAGGATAAAATTAAAGTAAAATCTACTCGATGATAGAAATAAGAGATACTTACTGAGTGACTCATCACTCATCCTTCTCAATTTTTTTTTTTTTTTGTAAGTCAATGTTTTTGGAAGAGTTAAGTTAAAGTACAAGATGACTAGAGATTGAGATACAATTTGAATGGGTCTTCACTCGGATTTTCAATTTTGTATATATGTATATTTATATATATGGTTTTCAACAGATAGTATATTGGGTCACATACTTTGTATTGCTCACGCATGTGATGTACAATATTATGTATATTTAATATATTATTAATTAATAGTATTATTATATAAGTTTTTTTCAAAATACTATACATCGGGTTTTAGCATTCCATCACATTTTATTTAAAGCTTTCATATGCATGTTTCAGTTAAGAAAGTTAGGTTAACGATTCCTGCTACATGTTATTCATGATAATGTTTTTACCAAAAAAAAAAAATTTATAGAGAACAATATTATACAGTAGCGAGTCGTTACAAGAAACACTTTCCTATTTAAGATTTAATGAAATGATAACTTCTTATTCGTTAAGTTTGAAAAAACCCAATTCTCATTCATATATTAAAAGTCAACTTTAATTTTCAAAGTCAAAGGGTATTTATGTCATTTTTATTTAAATATTATATTAGATATGTATTTACAATATAAACATTATTTTTTCAAACTTGTTTAAGGTAAATAGGTAATTCGAAATCTTATTTTAAAAATTATCATATTTAATCATATATATTGAAAATATTTTATAACTTCAATAATTTATAATATGTTATTTATACCTTTAACTTTTTGTGTTTTTGGGAGTATTGTAATTGTTATTTTTGAAACTATTAAGAAATATATTAAAATTTTAAACTTAAAAAAAAAAGTCAAACTTTTTTCAAATTAAAAAAAATCTTTTTAAAATTTGAAAAAATTATATTTTACCTCTAGTATATATCATTTTATTTATATATTATGAGAAAGATATATTTAGGATGTAAACAATATTTTTTAAACCTACTAGAGAAAAATATAACATTTATCTATCTTATTTTAAAAATGAACATATAGACTTATATATTTTAAATATTTATTTCTCTAATTTGTTATATTTTTTGTGTAGTTGTCATTTTTGAAATTATTAAGATAAATATTGAAATTTAAAAATTAAAAAAAAAAACCCCCTTAAACTGTTTTCAATTTTCAAAAAACTCCCTTAAATTTTTTAAAAACATTTCAAATTTTTTTCAAATTTCAAACACCTTTAAAATTTAAAAAAGAATTATAGTTTAATCAAAATATATAACTATATATCATACCACTATTATTTGTACTTATACTAATAAAATTTGCATTATTTTTAATTCTAATTAATATAAATTAAAATAAAAAAATATTTAATAAAATTTCACATGTGGTGACTTTTTAATAATAATTTGTTAAAATTTAGTTTTCGATGTTAAAAATAGTACACATTTTGAATTGAATTTAGAAGTTAAAAAGTTACATGATTATTGATGAATAATTATTCATAATTATAATGATGGATTGATGGATGAATATTATGAACTTGATGATTTTTTTTAATTCGAACAATGTCATGTTATTTTGATTGTTTGGTGATTGCGAATGAAAAATTATGGATCAAGTGCAGCTTTTATTCTTCCAATACCAAAGGTCCAATACAAGACTTAAAGCATAAAAATAGTACTTCCCCTATAGAAGAGAGCTTGATTTGAACATCAATTATCCTCTGGTTTTGGGTTAAAGCGTTTGTATATGGCATCCCGGCGCCCCTCGAAGTAAACATGCATCTTGTCTCTGGGTGGTAGGTTGTCCTTGATGACTGGATGGCTGAGAATTTTGGCCATCCAGGCTGTAAGAGCCGGGAACTTTTCAGGACTCAGAATCTGCACAGACCCAACTTCTTCCCAGACGGGTAGCCAGTAAGCAATCCATCCAATTGCCAAGTCTAAATACCCAATGCTTTCTCCTTGAAAATGCTTCTTTTCTTTCACCTCTCCCTCTATCTTTTCCAATGCTTCTATTGATTCTTTCACTGCCTTCTCTTTGCTCTCTCCTTTCGACCACATTGCAGTATATGTAGCTTCCATAAGCTACACCGACAATAACAGAAGGGACACAAAATTATGGATCAATTCTTTGTACCATGATTCAATTTTGAAGTGATATATAACGACAAAATTATAAGTCTACAATCCCTGAAAGAGAAATTTCTGGTGAACTGAGATCGAATCGTATTTGCAAACATAAGGAAAATAAAACAGGGAACCAACAAAATGGATCTGACAAAATCTTATTTAATAGAAAATTAATCTAATAAAAAGTTCAAGTTCTAAAACGAATTTGTTAAAGAGATCTTGCCTCGTTTCTCTTCTAATCTGAAGAACTTTTCAACAGCAAAAGTTTTGTAAATTTTCAACAATATGAACGAACAAAAATAATTACCTTGTCTTCAGCAAATTTAGCCCAAAAACGTGCAATAGCTCTTTCATAAGGATCTTTAGGCAGCAATGGATTTTGTTCCCATGTCTCATCGACATACTCGAGGATAACAAAAGACTCAGGGATCGCTTTGTCATCGTGAAGAAGCACAGGAACCTTCTTGTGAACTGGGTTGAGTTCCAGTAGCCTGGCGCTCTTGTTGAAGATATCTTCTTCAAGGTACTCGTAATCGACACCCTTCAGCTTCAACGCCCATATAACTCTAAACACAAACGGGCTGCACCAGAAACCCAAGAGCTTCACCTGTGTTGCCATGGCTGCTGTTTTCGACTCCCTGAGACCACACTTAAATATACAGAAGTTGCCAACTTTGACCAACTGAAAGTTGGATCTTTTGGAAAAATGTTAGATGCATAAATGGATAAAGTCTCGTGCGACAGACCAAATGACACGTGTATAGTTTTGATCTAGAAAAATCCCAAGTCCGAAATATTTAGAGCAGCATTTAACTAAAATATTATATTTCTATTAAGATTAAATCACGTTGCAGAACCTTATACGAGTACAATATAATTAACAAATATATGTTTTGTTGAAAATATTAAACTTTAAAATATGTGACTTTTCTTTATTAAACCTTATTTCTATTAAACCTCATTAAAATATTAAATATCAAAATAAATCCCATATTTATCATTTTTTGTTTTTAAAATAAAATTTGGTAAGAATTACATATATATATATGTATACATAACTAAAATTTTAATATTCATTTACGGAGTTATGAGATTTAATTTTAAATATATGGATTTCAATATTAAACAAACCCCATATATACCATGATTATTGTTTATACTATCATGGAATTCATTTATGGACGTTTGAAATCTAAAATCTTTTAAATATTATAAAATATAATATAAACAAAACAAGTTAGGGCCGCCACTTATGGACAATAGTCGTGCCAATTTAGTCGTCGGCTTTGATTGGGCAAAAATGGGGACTATGGTAAGCCATGACGTAGGTAGATTTAGGTTTGATTTAGAGAATTTAAGGAAAGTTTTCTCAACTTTGATACTAATGGAAGTTAACGTGAACATTGTTTTAATGTCGACGGAGTTATTGAACGCTACAAAAGAACCACAAACTAGCTTAACAGCTATATGAACAATGGATGGATCAAATTTAAAGTCTAATCCGTCAATTATATAATTGATCTGTTGTTCTTCTGATACAAAACTGATTCTTTCATCCTATGCATATACTCATGAATGTTAAGTGTCCCTTCGTTAAGAATTTGCAAACTGTTTTTCAATTTCAGAACCTTTAGGCTTAGGGTCATTAATGAAATGATTCTACGACACCAACTCATCAATAATTTGTCATACCTCTCCAGTTATGGAATTGAGGATTCTCCTGCTTCTTTTTTTTTTTTTTTTAATTGTTAATGGCGAAAGACAAGGAACTAGTTTAGTAAGACGATTTTCCAAATCATGACCTCCCACCATAAAGAGAACTTCCATTCGATATTTCACTACTAATGTTTGAGCTTCCGTAACATTACTAGTTGAAGAATTACCGTTAGTAATAATATTCAAATTATTGCAACATAAAAATACAGACAATATATGTAAGGTAGAACTCGCACAAACATCGAAGAAATTCAGAACACGTCAGATGGCGCTAGCCTCCATTATTGGAATATGCTTCATTGCCCCCAGCGGCCCGAAATACATCTACGTTCATTCGCAAGAACATTCCCTGTTGCATGAAACATTCGAGCTCAACACCACCACGTAACCTTGAAGCATCTATCATGTGTTAAAAAGGTAGGACGTGCGGATATTTTTACATGCAAAAAAAACAGAACCATTCGCCACGTCCTGAAGCTTCTACTAATTTTTCACCTATAAATACCACCCTCCATACTGATCTGCTTCATAACAATCTCTATTTCTATTCTCTCACTACCTACCTATACCATGGGTCACTCTTCTTTGCTCTCTTTTAGTCTTGGCTTTCTTCTTCTATTTCATTGCAGTCTTGCTCAGATAGAACAGGTTGTGAATTCACAGCAACGACAACAGCAGCAACGTTTCCAGACTCAATGCCAATTCCAGAATCTCAATGCTCTTGAGCCCCAAGTAAGGGTAGAATCAGAGGCTGGTGTGACGGAGTTCTGGGACCAGAATGAGGAACAACTACAATGTGCTGATGTTGCCGTGTTCCGCCATACCATCCAGAGCAGAGGCCTCTTAGTCCCTTCATACAACAATGCTCCTGAGCTAGTCTACGTTGTTCAAGGCAAAGTCAATACTAGTCTTTATAGCATTAAGATTTGATATGCCTCTTTAATCATATTTTCATATGATCCTTACATTTTAAACTAGGATTCTTTCTGTAATGGTTATTCCAGGAAGGGGTATTCATGGAGCCGTATACCCGGGTTGTCCTGAGACATTCCAAGAAGAATCACAGTCACAATCACTGTCAGAAAGGAGCCAGCAATCGGGAGAACGACACCAAAAAGTCAGGTACATCCGAGAGGGTGATGTCATTGCATTGCCTGCAGGAGTAGCTCACTGGATTTATAACAATGGCCAGTCCGAGCTTGTTTTGGTCGTACTTGCGGACGTTGGTAATTCCGAGAACCAGCTCGGCCAGTACTTAAGGGTAACTAATCAAACAATAGCTCTATAAATTTATTTAGTTTGTACATATAGAAATATCGCTTATAATTTTGTAAATAATTATGTTTGAAGAAATTCTTCCTGGGTGGAAGCCCACAACAAGAAATTCAAGGTGGTGGTCAGAGCCGCAGCGGAAGCCAAGGCCAAGGCCAAAGCAGCAGAAGAGGCAAGCAGGAACACAAAAGCAACAATATGTTGAGTGCCTTCGAGGAAGAGATCATCGCTCAATCTTTCAATATTGATACTCAGCTAGCCAGGAAACTGCAGAGAGAAAAGAGTCAGAGGGGCATTATTGTCCGTGTTCAGGAGGACCTTGAGGTACTAACACCACACAGACAAGAACAAGAACAAGAATACGAAGAAGAAAGAGAGCGAAGACAGAGAAATGGTTTGGAGGAAACCATCTGCACAATGACGCTGAAGCAGAATATCAATGACCCATCGCGCACTGACGTGTATAACCCACGTGGTGGACGCGTCACCAGCATCAATGCCTTGAACCTTCCCATCCTCAGATTCCTCCAACTTAGCGTTGAGAAAGGAGTACTTTACAGGGTAAGATAATAATTTAAATTCAACTTAGAATTTCACATTAAGTGTCCAAATTATTTTAAAATTGAATTTGCTAACATTTACTTGCATGCTTTCAGGATGCTATCTATACACCTCACTGGAACCTGAATGCCCACAGTGTTGTCTATGTCACAAGGGGCAGTGGGCGGATACAAATTGTCTCAGAGTATGGAGAGTCTGTATTCGATGGGGAAATTCGTGAGGGACAGCTTGTGGTTGTTCCACAGAACTATGCAGTGGTGAAGAGGGCAAGCAGCGATAGATTCGAGTGGGTAGCATTCAAGACCAATGAACTTGCCCAGATCAGCCAGCTGGCTGGACGTGTCTCAGTGCTTAGAGGGTTACCATTGGATGTTATCAAAAACTCGTTTGACATATCCAGAGAAGATGCGCGGAGATTGAAAGAGAGTAGGTCTGAGATTTCGATTTTCGGTCCAGGGTCAAGCTCTCGGCGAGAGAGTCAAAGCGAGAGGGAGAGGGAGAGAGAAGGGGAGAGGGAGAGAGAAAGGGCGAGACAGTGAGGTAATCGTAAGAAATAAATATGTACGTAGAGCTTATAAAATAAAGGCCTAATTCGAATGGGCATGATGCAGACTTAGTACGGGAGAGTGTTCCTAAGTTTTATGGTCAAGTTCAATAAAGAAACAATGTTTCATTTCATTTTATTTTTTGGTCTCTGCCATGTTTTCCAAGCTCTATTTTTCATTTTCAGGTGGAGACAAGCAAACATAAGAGTTTTTTTCATTCAAAAAGGATGATAAAATACAATCTTTAAAACAAAATGTTGTCGTATGAAACCATTTTTTACCTTATTTTTATGAAAGATTATTATATCTTTCATTGTTGTTTAATCCTGTCAAAATTTTTAACGTTAATAAATGTTGAAGTTTCGACTGTTTGACCATAAATATCATGCGCCTATTAAAGACTAGCGTAAAATTTCATCACATGTGGCCCAAAAGTAATTATTTGGTTGTTGAATTAATCCATATTTAATAGGGTCCCAAAATCTTTACTCTCCCACTAGCTGTACGGTTAAGGTTGACTTAAAAAAGTCAATTAATATTAACTTAATCTAAAATCTTATCGAAAGGTAAGTACTGAAAGAATACTTTGATAAACTATTTTTATTATTAATATTATTATATTTAGTTTATAAATAATACAAATTTTAATAATATATTATTACTAAAATCAACATAATATAAATTAAATCTAAATCTATAATATTTAGAATCGATTTATTAATCTTTTCTTATATTTTAGTCGTCGAAAATAATTGAAAGTTATCAAAAATTTGTTTGATTTTTATGATAATTTGAGTTTGAAATCATTTCTTGGGACACAAGTGACAATTTACTCTATATCATTCGTGCACCGCACTCTTTATATGTCAAGAGTATTTTGGTAATTTATGAATAATTTTAAATCAATTTGCTATTAATGATATGTACAGTACATATGACAAATGATTGAGTTTGCATAAAAAAAATGAAAAAAAAAATAGTTTGAGAGGTATAAAAAAGAATTATTTTACTTAATTTCTTCTAATGAATTGTATGAACCTCCAATAACTTCTGAAAATGTTTTAAAAAATTTTTAGAGGTGACTTGTGCTCCAAGTACTGGAACGATCATCACAGGGTGAAATGAATACTTAATTGCAACAAATCCATCAAAGTTCCGGTCCAAATTTGTGTCTGTCTATTTTATATGTTATCCAAAGGACTGGAGATTTTTATATATGAATTGTAGAAATAGTAGCAGTACCTCAGCATTAGAAGCAGGAAATGTATGGCAAAAGAAGTGAAGCTCTTGGGGTTTTGGGCTAGCCCATATGTGATTAGAGTAGAATGGGCACTAAAGCTAAAGGCTATCGATCATGAATACTTAGAAGAAGGCATTATTAACGAGAGCACCAGGCTCCTGGAGTTGAACCTAGTGCACAAGAAGGTTGCTATGCTTGTTCATGACCAGAAAGTTCTTGAGTTGCATGTTATTCTCGAGTGCATCGATAAGACTTGGGGAACAAAATCCACTGCTACCTAAAGATCCTCATGAAAAAGCAATGACACATTTCTGGGCCAAATATGGAGATGAAAGGTGAATATTTATGTCTCATTGTTTTCCTCTATTTTGTTGTATTTCTACTCACTATATTGATGTAGCTTTTGAGAGCTTCATAGAAAGCGATGTTGTTAAAAGGAGAGGAAAAAGAGAAGGCAGTTGAAGAATCAATATAAGCATTGGAAAAGATCGAGGGGAAGCTAAAAGGAAATGATCACTTTGAAGGAGGGGGGATCGGGCATTTGGATCTTTCATTTGGGTGGATCATTTACTTGCTACCCATCTTGGAAGAAGTTGGATGTACGCAGATTCTACCTAAAGAGAAATTTCCAACCATTGCAACTTGGAGAAGCAAGTTTCTCAACCACCCAATGATTAAAGACAAGCTGCCACCGAGGCCGGAGATGCTTGTTTATTTTAAGGCATGCGAGGAAACCTTTAATAACCGTTATTACCCAAAACCAAAGGAAAATTAATCAAGGTTTCAGCCAAATATATTAGAGCTTGATATCCAATAGAATTTGTATTTGGAGCTTTTATTATTATTGAAAAGAATAAAAAAAAATTTATATACATATATATATATATATGTGTGTGTGTGTGTGTGTGTGTGTGTGTGTGTGTAAAATAAAGGTTAAATGACTACATCCCACCCGAGGTTCACTGGAATGATAATTTTTACCTAAGTTTTGAAAAACTAAATTTTCACTTGCCATCTATTTTTTGTTAATAAATTTTGTTTGCATTGTGTGCATTATTATTATTATTTGATGTTCATTTTAGGAATTCATGTCATTGTCATTATTTGATGTCAATATTTCACTTTTGAAGTTCATAACATTTTATTTTAAAAATTAAATAAACTATAATGTACACAAAATAATGTACACAAAATAATGAAAGAAAAAAATATGTGGAAACAAAACATAACATATGATGCATGACTCCATATTTTGAAAATAGAAGGTATAAAGAGATAGACATTCACTTTAAAATTTGTTAAGATTCACGTCACTAATCAAGTGACTTACATTCTTGCTCTTGAAAAAAGTCTTAAATATCAAGATTTGCTAAATCGGCATGATTAGAGTCAACAAAGTTTGGTTTTAATTTATTTTTTCTCATTATCTTTAACAAATGTTTTATATAGATTCATTAAATGTTTAAGTATACAATAAGCACGCAACCAATGGTTTTTACCACCACATTTAATATTTATTTTTATTTTTTTGTTATTTATCTATAATATTTTTTCTCTTTATGTTTTATTTTAGTCTTACTTCAGTTTTGGTGGTATGACTTAGATGTTCAATTATAAAAAATTTAGATAAAAAATAATTTCGTGCATGACCTTGTCCATATCCACAATAATTACGCTCATTTTACAGAACAATTGCATGCAATAGGTAAATTTGATGGTTTTTGAGTAATAATAATTCATTGTTTTATTCATTAACAAACAAGATATTAAGTCATAATTTTTTTTAAACTTTTTTTTTTGTATTGTTGTTGTAGGGGCATATTAGAGGAATGTGACGTATGGAGAATAAAATTTTTTTGCTTTGTATTGTATTGTAGGGCCACATATAACGAAATTTTACACTAGTCTTTAATAGGTGTATAATATTTACGGTGAAACAATCGAAACTTTAATATTTATTGATGTCAATATTTTGACAGGATTAAGTTATAATAAAAGATATAATAATATTTCATAAGACTAAGGTAAAAAATAGCCTCATATGATCATATTTTGTTTTTAAAGATTGTATTTTATTATCCCTTTTTTGAATGAAAAAAAACTCTTATGTTTGTTGTCTCCGCCTGAAAATGGAAAATAGAGATAGTAAAACATGGCAGAGAATAAAAAATAAAACGAAATGAAACATTGTTTCTTTATTGAACTTGACCATAAAACTTAGGAACACTCCCGTACTAAGTCTGCTTCATGCCCATTCGTATTAGGCCTTTATTTTATAAGCTCTACGTACATATTTATTTCTTACAATTACCTCACTGTCTCGCCCTTTCTCTCTCGCTCTCCGCTCCCTCTCCCGCTCTCTCTCCCTCTCGCTTTCCCTCTCTCTCTCCCTCTCGCTTTGACTCTCTCGCTGAGAGCTTGACACTGGACCGAAAATCGAAATCTCAGACCTGCTCTCTTTCAATCTCCGCGCATCTTCTCTGGATATGTCAAACGAGTTTTTGATAACATCCAGTGGTAACCCTCTAAGCACTGAGACACGTCCAGCCAGCTGGCTGATCTGGGCAAGTTCATTGGTCTTGAATGATACCCACTCGAATCTATCGCTGCTTCCCCTCTTCACCACTGCATAGTTCTGTGGAACAACCACAAGCTGTCCCTCACGAATTTCCCCATCGAATACAGACTCTCCATACTCTGAGACAATTTGTATCCGCCCACTGCCCCTTGTGACATAGACAACACTGTGGGCATTCAGGTTCCAGTGAGGTGTATAGATAGCATCCTGAAAGCATGCAAGTAAATGTTAGCAAATTCAATTTTAAAATAATTTGGACACTTAATGTGAAATTCTAAGTTGAATTTAAATTATTATCTTACCCTGTAAAGTACTCCTTTCTCAACGCTAAGTTGGAGGAATCTGAGGATGGGAAGGTTCAAGGCATTGATGCTGGTGACGCGTCCACCACGTGGGTTATACACGTCAGTGCGCGATGGGTCATTGATATTCTGCTTCAGCGTCATTGTGCAGATGGTTTCCTCCAAACCATTCCTCTGTCTTCGCTCTCTTTCTTCTTCGTATTCTTGTTCTTGTTCTTGTCTGTGTGGTGTTAGTACCTCAAGGTCCTCCTGAACACGGACAATAATGCCCCTCTGACTCTTTTCTCTCTGCAGTTTCCTGGCTAGCTGAGTATCAATATTGAAAGATTGAGCGATGATCTCTTCCTCGAAGGCACTCAACATATTGTTGCTTTTGTGTTCCTGCTTGCCTCTTCTGCTGCTTTGGCCTTGGCCTTGGCTTCCGCTGCGGCTCTGACCACCACCTTGAATTTCTTGTTGTGGGCTTCCACCCAGGAAGAATTTCTTCAAACATAATTATTTACAAAATTATAAGCGATATTTCTATATGTACAAACTAAATAAATTTATAGAGCTATTGTTTGATTAGTTACCCTTAAGTACTGGCCGAGCTGGTTCTCGGAATTACCAACGTCCGCAAGTACGACCAAAACAAGCTCGGACTGGCCATTGTTATAAATCCAGTGAGCTACTCCTGCAGGCAATGCAATGACATCACCCTCTCGGATGTACCTGACTTTTTGGTGTCGTTCTCCCGATTGCTGGCTCCTTTCTGACAGTGATTGTGACTGTGATTCTTCTTGGAATGTCTCAGGACAACCCGGGTATACGGCTCCATGAATACCCCTTCCTGGAATAACCATTACAGAAAGAATCCTAGTTTAAAA
Source organism: Anacardium occidentale (assembly GCA_026122585.1). Taxonomy (NCBI): domain Eukaryota; kingdom Viridiplantae; phylum Streptophyta; class Magnoliopsida; order Sapindales; family Anacardiaceae; genus Anacardium; species Anacardium occidentale. The sequence goes on along the minus strand of JAJEJH010000111.1, from coordinate 775,476 downwards.
TGTAAGGATCATATGAAAATATGATTAAAGAGGCATATCAAATCTTAATGCTATAAAGACTAGTATTGACTTTGCCTTGAACAACGTAGACTAGCTCAGGAGCATTGTTGTATGAAGGGACTAAGAGGCCTCTGCTCTGGATGGTATGGCGGAACACGGCAACATCAGCACATTGTAGTTGTTCCTCGTTCTGGTCCCAGAACTCCGTCACACCAGCCTCTGATTCTACCCTTACTTGGGGCTCAAGAGCATTGAGATTCTGGAATTGGCATTGAGTCTGGAAACGTTGCTGCTGTTGTCGTTGCTGTGAATTCACAACCTGTTCTATCTGAGCAAGACTGCAATGAAATAGAAGAAGAAAGCCAAGACTAAAAGAGAGCAAAGAAGAGTGACCCATGGTATAGGTAGGTAGTGAGAGAATAGAAATAGAGATTGTTATGAAGCAGATCAGTATGGAGGGTGGTATTTATAGGTGAAAAATTAGTAGAAGCTTCAGGACGTGGCGAATGGTTCTGTTTTTTTTGCATGTAAAAATATCCGCACGTCCTACCTTTTTAACACATGATAGATGCTTCAAGGTTACGTGGTGGTGTTGAGCTCGAATGTTTCATGCAACAGGGAATGTTCTTGCGAATGAACGTAGATGTATTTCGGGCCGCTGGGGGCAATGAAGCATATTCCAATAATGGAGGCTAGCGCCATCTGACGTGTTCTGAATTTCTTCGATGTTTGTGCGAGTTCTACCTTACATATATTGTCTGTATTTTTATGTTGCAATAATTTGAATATTATTACTAACGGTAATTCTTCAACTAGTAATGTTACGGAAGCTCAAACATTAGTAGTGAAATATCGAATGGAAGTTCTCTTTATGGTGGGAGGTCATGATTTGGAAAATCGTCTTACTAAACTAGTTCCTTGTCTTTCGCCATTAACAATTAAAAAAAAAAAAAAAAGAAGCAGGAGAATCCTCAATTCCATAACTGGAGAGGTATGACAAATTATTGATGAGTTGGTGTCGTAGAATCATTTCATTAATGACCCTAAGCCTAAAGGTTCTGAAATTGAAAAACAGTTTGCAAATTCTTAACGAAGGGACACTTAACATTCATGAGTATATGCATAGGATGAAAGAATCAGTTTTGTATCAGAAGAACAACAGATCAATTATATAATTGACGGATTAGACTTTAAATTTGATCCATCCATTGTTCATATAGCTGTTAAGCTAGTTTGTGGTTCTTTTGTAGCGTTCAATAACTCCGTCGACATTAAAACAATGTTCACGTTAACTTCCATTAGTATCAAAGTTGAGAAAACTTTCCTTAAATTCTCTAAATCAAACCTAAATCTACCTACGTCATGGCTTACCATAGTCCCCATTTTTGCCCAATCAAAGCCGACGACTAAATTGGCACGACTATTGTCCATAAGTGGCGGCCCTAACTTGTTTTGTTTATATTATATTTTATAATATTTAAAAGATTTTAGATTTCAAACGTCCATAAATGAATTCCATGATAGTATAAACAATAATCATGGTATATATGGGGTTTGTTTAATATTGAAATCCATATATTTAAAATTAAATCTCATAACTCCGTAAATGAATATTAAAATTTTAGTTATGTATACATATATATATATGTAATTCTTACCAAATTTTATTTTAAAAACAAAAAATGATAAATATGGGATTTATTTTGATATTTAATATTTTAATGAGGTTTAATAGAAATAAGGTTTAATAAAGAAAAGTCACATATTTTAAAGTTTAATATTTTCAACAAAACATATATTTGTTAATTATATTGTACTCGTATAAGGTTCTGCAACGTGATTTAATCTTAATAGAAATATAATATTTTAGTTAAATGCTGCTCTAAATATTTCGGACTTGGGATTTTTCTAGATCAAAACTATACACGTGTCATTTGGTCTGTCGCACGAGACTTTATCCATTTATGCATCTAACATTTTTCCAAAAGATCCAACTTTCAGTTGGTCAAAGTTGGCAACTTCTGTATATTTAAGTGTGGTCTCAGGGAGTCGAAAACAGCAGCCATGGCAACACAGGTGAAGCTCTTGGGTTTCTGGTGCAGCCCGTTTGTGTTTAGAGTTATATGGGCGTTGAAGCTGAAGGGTGTCGATTACGAGTACCTTGAAGAAGATATCTTCAACAAGAGCGCCAGGCTACTGGAACTCAACCCAGTTCACAAGAAGGTTCCTGTGCTTCTTCACGATGACAAAGCGATCCCTGAGTCTTTTGTTATCCTCGAGTATGTCGATGAGACATGGGAACAAAATCCATTGCTGCCTAAAGATCCTTATGAAAGAGCTATTGCACGTTTTTGGGCTAAATTTGCTGAAGACAAGGTAATTATTTTTGTTCGTTCATATTGTTGAAAATTTACAAAACTTTTGCTGTTGAAAAGTTCTTCAGATTAGAAGAGAAACGAGGCAAGATCTCTTTAACAAATTCGTTTTAGAACTTGAACTTTTTATTAGATTAATTTTCTATTAAATAAGATTTTGTCAGATCCATTTTGTTGGTTCCCTGTTTTATTTTCCTTATGTTTGCAAATACGATTCGATCTCAGTTCACCAGAAATTTCTCTTTCAGGGATTGTAGACTTATAATTTTGTCGTTATATATCACTTCAAAATTGAATCATGGTACAAAGAATTGATCCATAATTTTGTGTCCCTTCTGTTATTGTCGGTGTAGCTTATGGAAGCTACATATACTGCAATGTGGTCGAAAGGAGAGAGCAAAGAGAAGGCAGTGAAAGAATCAATAGAAGCATTGGAAAAGATAGAGGGAGAGGTGAAAGAAAAGAAGCATTTTCAAGGAGAAAGCATTGGGTATTTAGACTTGGCAATTGGATGGATTGCTTACTGGCTACCCGTCTGGGAAGAAGTTGGGTCTGTGCAGATTCTGAGTCCTGAAAAATTCCCGGCTCTTACAGCCTGGATGGCCAAAATTCTCAGCCATCCAGTCATCAAGGACAACCTACCACCCAGAGACAAGATGCATGTTTACTTCGAGGGGCGCCGGGATGCCATATACAAACGCTTTAACCCAAAACCAGAGGATAATTGATGTTCAAATCAAGCTCTCTTCTATAGGGGAAGTACTATTTTTATGCTTTAAGTCTTGTATTGGACCTTTGGTATTGGAAGAATAAAAGCTGCACTTGATCCATAATTTTTCATTCGCAATCACCAAACAATCAAAATAACATGACATTGTTCGAATTAAAAAAAATCATCAAGTTCATAATATTCATCCATCAATCCATCATTATAATTATGAATAATTATTCATCAATAATCATGTAACTTTTTAACTTCTAAATTCAATTCAAAATGTGTACTATTTTTAACATCGAAAACTAAATTTTAACAAATTATTATTAAAAAGTCACCACATGTGAAATTTTATTAAATATTTTTTTATTTTAATTTATATTAATTAGAATTAAAAATAATGCAAATTTTATTAGTATAAGTACAAATAATAGTGGTATGATATATAGTTATATATTTTGATTAAACTATAATTCTTTTTTAAATTTTAAAGGTGTTTGAAATTTGAAAAAAATTTGAAATGTTTTTAAAAAATTTAAGGGAGTTTTTTGAAAATTGAAAACAGTTTAAGGGGGTTTTTTTTTTTAATTTTTAAATTTCAATATTTATCTTAATAATTTCAAAAATGACAACTACACAAAAAATATAACAAATTAGAGAAATAAATATTTAAAATATATAAGTCTATATGTTCATTTTTAAAATAAGATAGATAAATGTTATATTTTTCTCTAGTAGGTTTAAAAAATATTGTTTACATCCTAAATATATCTTTCTCATAATATATAAATAAAATGATATATACTAGAGGTAAAATATAATTTTTTCAAATTTTAAAAAGATTTTTTTTAATTTGAAAAAAGTTTGACTTTTTTTTTTAAGTTTAAAATTTTAATATATTTCTTAATAGTTTCAAAAATAACAATTACAATACTCCCAAAAACACAAAAAGTTAAAGGTATAAATAACATATTATAAATTATTGAAGTTATAAAATATTTTCAATATATATGATTAAATATGATAATTTTTAAAATAAGATTTCGAATTACCTATTTACCTTAAACAAGTTTGAAAAAATAATGTTTATATTGTAAATACATATCTAATATAATATTTAAATAAAAATGACATAAATACCCTTTGACTTTGAAAATTAAAGTTGACTTTTAATATATGAATGAGAATTGGGTTTTTTCAAACTTAACGAATAAGAAGTTATCATTTCATTAAATCTTAAATAGGAAAGTGTTTCTTGTAACGACTCGCTACTGTATAATATTGTTCTCTATAAATTTTTTTTTTTTGGTAAAAACATTATCATGAATAACATGTAGCAGGAATCGTTAACCTAACTTTCTTAACTGAAACATGCATATGAAAGCTTTAAATAAAATGTGATGGAATGCTAAAACCCGATGTATAGTATTTTGAAAAAAACTTATATAATAATACTATTAATTAATAATATATTAAATATACATAATATTGTACATCACATGCGTGAGCAATACAAAGTATGTGACCCAATATACTATCTGTTGAAAACCATATATATAAATATACATATATACAAAATTGAAAATCCGAGTGAAGACCCATTCAAATTGTATCTCAATCTCTAGTCATCTTGTACTTTAACTTAACTCTTCCAAAAACATTGACTTACAAAAAAAAAAAAAAATTGAGAAGGATGAGTGATGAGTCACTCAGTAAGTATCTCTTATTTCTATCATCGAGTAGATTTTACTTTAATTTTATCCTTATGGCTGGTTACAAGACTCTAAGCTCTGATTCTTAATTATTTTTCTAATCTCTTGATCTTTGGCTTAAACATATCTTTAGCCTGGTAGACTCTACCTAGTTTATTGCTAGCTTGAATGTTTATCTAAAGAATTTAACTTAGTTTTTAACCAAGTCTCGTAAGCTATTTTCTCTTCCCTAGCTTATCTTACTACTACTCGAATTTTGCTTCATACCATATCATAAGTATGTATATGGGTATACGTATATAATACGGTATAAAAAGGAGTCTAGATTGATGTGACTTAACTCATTAAGTATCTTGTCGAATATGCCTTAAGTTCTCTTAGGTTTTAGTTAAACTTTTTTACGTTTCTGTTTATGATGTATATTGTGCAAGAATACTCATCTTATGTTCTTTTTTCTGACTTATTCATTGATATACTTGCTTTGTTATAGATTCGATGTTTTTTGCTTGTTTTATTTCTTATCTTGTTATTTGTGTTTTGATTCATGTCATGCTATATGTGTCATAGTATAAAGTATGTTGAAAACATATATTTGCCCTTAGGTCTAGTTATTGAAAACATTTACTGAAAATACTATTTATACTTAAAACATGCTTCCATGGCTGAATAAACTCATCAAAGAAAATACAAACTATGGAAATAGGAAAAAACTATAGGAAATACTTACTTGGAACTGCTAATGGCTTTTATTTCTCTAACTCTAGTTGAATCTTAGACTATAAAATCTTTTTTTTGCCCATGATTATGACTTATAAAAACTATTCTAACATTGAGATATTACATTTGGCTCATACGGTACTCCTCTTCAATGCATTTCGATGATGTGTTCTTCGAACAAGTTTCGTACACTGGGTTCTTTGTCAACTTTTTCAAAACATTTATTACAATTTTAAGAAATTTCTGAAATTATAGTTTTAAGGGTTTCAATGCGTTTTTGAAAAATTTCAATAGAGTATCTTCTTAGAATGTAAATGTCTTTTTTATAGTAGTCTCTCCCCCCTTCCCCCAATATTGTGAAAATACCCCCATTTTGTATAGATTTCCTAGGTATTAGATTTATTTAAATTTATAATTTAAATCATAATTATCTAAACATTTATTCTAGATAATTCTAATTAAATTATTTTCCTAATTATCTTATAATTCTAAATATATTCCTTACTTATCTTATTATTCCAATTATTTAATTAATTTAATTTATCCTAATTTAAATATATTTATTAACTTAATATCTTAATCTAATTAAATTATCCTAATTGAATTAATCCTCTAATTATCCTAATTCCTAATTAAATCTAATTATCCTTTTAAAATTAATTATTTAAATCTAATTATCTTAATTATTAAGTCCATCTAATTAAAATAATTATCCTAATTAAATCCAATTAGCCTAATTAGCCTAATTATTTAAATTAAATCTATCATAATTAAATTAACTATCCTAATTAATTAAATTAAAACCTAAAAAGAGTTTTATTAACTTTAATTAAAATAGACTTATATAACTATGCACTAAATAGGCTTAAAAAAGTAGGTTGAATCTAATTTTAATAAGTATTTTTAAGAGTCTTAGTTATTAGGTTTAGTCGTTTACTATTTGCTTTTAGTTTATAAACTTTAAGTATCAATTTAAAATCTCACATGAAAATTATTGTAGACTATCATCATTGGAAATGACTCTGTTGGATCCAAAATAGAGTATCTACAAATGCTTATTTATAAATAAATTTTGTTTGTTTTTTTAGAAATCAATCTTATGACATTTTATCAAAATTCTGATATTGCTACCACTTAAATGTCGAGTATGAGTTGTTATTAAGTTGAGTTTTTTAAATATGAGTTCATCTCAATTTAATTTTATTTAAATTCTCTAAATCAAATCTAATCTACCTATGTCATGGCTTACCATAGTCCCCTTTTTGCCCAATCAAAGCCGACGACTAAATTGGCACGACTAATGTCCGTAAGTTGCGGTTCTATCTTGTTTTGTTTATATTTTATTTTTTAATATTTAAATGATTTTAGATTTCAAAAGTCCTTTCAGGAATTACATTTTAGTATCAACAGTAATCATGGTAAATATGGGGCTTTTATTTAATATTTACATCCATATAATTAAAATTAAAAATCATAACTTTATAAATGAATATTAAAATATTATATATATATATACACACACACACACATGTAATTCTTACCAAATTTTATATTAAAAACAAAAAATAATAAATAAGGGATTTATTTTGATATTAAAAAATTTTAATGAGGTTTAATAGAAATAAGGTTTAATAAAAAAAAATCTCACAAAATTTAAAATTTAATAATTTCAACAAAACATACATTTGTTAATTATATTGTATTCATATAAGGTTCTCTAATACGGTTTAATGTTAATAAAAGTATAATATTTTAATTAAATTCAGCTCTAGATATTTCAGACACTGGATTTTACTAGATTAAAACTATGCACATGTCTTGTCTTATTTGGTCTGTCGCGCATTTTTCCAAAAAATCAAACTTTCAATTTGTCAAAGTTGGCAACTTCTGCATATGTAAGCGTGGTCTCAGAGAGTCGAAAACAGCAGCCATGGGAACACAGGTGAAGCTCTTGGGTTTCTGGTGCAGCCCGTTTGTGTTTAGAGTTATATGGGCGTTGAAGCTGAAGGGGGTTGATTACGAGTACCTTGAAGAAGATATCTTCAACAAGAGCGCCAGGCTACTGGAACTCAACCCAGTTCACAAGAAGGTTCCTGTGCTTCTTCACGATGACAAAGCGATCTCTGAGTCTTTTGTTATCCTCGAGTATGTCGATGAGACATGGGAACAAAATCCATTGCTGCCTAAAGATCCTTATGAAAGAGCCATTGCACGTTTTTGGGCTAAATTTGCTGAAGAGAAGGTAATTATTTTTGTTCATTCATAATGTTGAAAATTTACAAAGCTTTTGCTGTTGAAAATTCTTTAGATTAGAAGAGAAACGAGGCAAGATCTCTTTAACAAATTCGTTTTAGAACTTGAAATTTTTATGTGATTATTTTCTATTAAATAAGATTTTGTCAGATCCATTTTGTTGGTTAGCTGTTTTACTTTCTTTATGGTTGCAAATGCGATTCGATCTCAGTTCACTAGAAATTTCTCTTTCAGGGACTGTAGAATCATAATTTTGTTGTTATATATCACTTCAATATTGAATCATGGTACAAAGAATTGATCCGCATATATAATTTTGTGGCCGTTCTGTTATTGTTGGTGTAGCTTCTGTATGCGGCCTGGGCTGCAGTGTGGTCGAAAGGAGAGAGCAAAGAGAAGGCAGTGAAAGAATCAATAGAAGCATTGGAAAAGATAGAGGGAGAGGTGAAAGAAAAGAAGCACTTTCAAGCAGAGAGCATTGGGTATTTAGACTTGGCAATTGGATGGATCGCTTACTGGCTACCCGTCTGGGAAGAAGTTGGGTCTGTGCAGATTCTGATTCCTGAAAAATTCCCGGCTCTTACAGCTTGGATGGCCAAAATTCTCAGCCATCCAGTCATCAAGGACAACCTACCACCCAGAGACAAGATGCATGTTTACTGCGAGGGCCGCAGGGATGCCATACACAACTGCTTTAACCCAAAGCCAGAGGATAACTGATGTTCAAATCAAGCTCTCTTCTCCACAGGAAGTACTACTTTTATGCTATTAAGTCTTGTGTTGGACCTCCGGCATTGGAAGAATAAAAGCTGCACTTGATCCATAATTTTTCATTCGCAATCACGAAACAATTAAAAATAATTAAAAATTAAAAAAATTATTTTAGATCTTGAATAAATAATTAATCATGTCTAAAATTATTCCCAGAATTTCAAATAATGTATACTGTATATTTTTGCACCCGCAGCCCATTGACAGAAGCAGCAAAGCAGGGGCCTCTTGAAGTTTTGGGCTAACGAAACTTTTTAACTTCGAAATTAAACTCAAAATGTGTACTATTTTTAACATCCAAAACTAAATTCTAACAAATTATTATTAAAAAATCATCACACGTGAAAAATAAAAAAAATATAATGTCAATATAACAAATTGAGTAATATACTAATATTTATTCCTTAAAATACATCATAAGGTATAGTGGACTATAATATACTTTAATATTTTAAGAAAAGTCAGAAGGCTTATTCCCAGTAAGTATGATTAAAATGATAAAATTTGTCGCATTAAGTCTAAAAAAGACAAATTTTTATCTATTTATTATATAATTTGTTAAACTTTTTATAAAATTTCTAAAAAAACAAAAAAAACTTTAAATTCAATTATATTTTATTTCTAAAATTTTATTAAATATTTTTAACTTTAATTTATATAAATTAAAATTACTAAATCCTTAAATATTTTATAATAGGGTTTATGATAAATAATTATATATTTGAGTTAAATTATAATTTTTTTAAAATTTTAAAGGTTTTTAAAATTCAATAAAAGTTTGAGATGTTTTTAAAAGTTTTATAGGGGTCTTTTGAAATTTGAAAAAAGTTGAAGGGGGTTTGAAAAAATTTAAAAATTTCAATATGTATCTCAATAATTTAAAAAATAATAATTACATAATAAATTTACATACTATGAGATTATAATATATTTTAAATATATATAGATTAATATGATCATTTTAAAAATAAGGTAGAAAAATGTTCTATTTTTCTCCAGTAAGTTCAAAAAATATTGTTTATACCCTAAATATAACTCTATTATAATATTTAAATAAAAGATATATAGTTGGGTAAAATATAATTTTTTACAAATTTTAAAAGGATTTTCTTTTTTTGAAATTTGAAAAAAGTTTGAAGGTTTTTCTGAAAGTTTTAAAATTTTAATATGTTTTTTAATAATTTCAAAAATAACAATTACAACACCCCAAAAAATACAAAAAGTATTTTTGATGTAAATGATGTTTTATAAATTATTGAAGTTATAAAATATTTTTAAAATATATGAGCAAATATGATAATTTTTAAAATAAGATATAGAATTATTTATTTACTTTTAATAAGTTTAAAAAAATAATGTTTATATTACAAATACATCTGAAATATAATATTTAAATAAAAATGATATAAATATCTTTTAATTTTAAAAAATTAATTATTCATTTTTAATAAATGAATGAAAATATGGCTTTTTCAAATTTAACAGGGTCAAATCTTAGATGTGAAATAGTCTTTTGGCCTTTAAGAAAAGTATGCTTGCACTCCATGAGTCTTCTTGTACAACTTATTTGAGTAAATAAAAAAGCAATTTTTATTATAAGATTTGTTATTATTTTGTTAAATTTTAAATGTATAATTCATATTTTAAATAATTGTATTTTTTATTTAAATAACTGATAACACATATTTAATCCATTTTAATTTTATCCTATTCAATATGAAATATTTAATCCACTATGATGTGTCCAAATGTACAATTAAAATAAAGAGTGGTTAACTTTATGTTGGGGCATTGAATAGAAATTTTAAAATTTATCAAGAGACATAAGTGAAAATATAAAAAAATTAATTGAATGCAATAATTCAATAATTCAAAAAAAAACCTACTATCAGATTTTAGATTATGGCTTAAATAATTTAAAAAATGTATACCCATATATATACTTGTAAAATTCTTAAGCTATCCCTTTTTTTTATGCATGGTTCAGGACGTCGGTGTTGTGGTTTTTATGCATGCAAGCATGTGTTCAAGTCCTAGCTTGTTAACACGAAATAGATGCTTCAGGGGTACGTGGTGATGTTGAGCTCGGCATTGTTCTTGCACTTGGAAATGTTCTTTCGGATGAACTTAGACGGATTTCCAGCTTTATAAGACGTGTTGTACATTTCTTCGATGTTTGTCTACGCATGTTGGGCCGTGTTGAAAGATTTGGTGCATGATAACCGAAGAGCAAAGCAATTTTTCATGCATAAACACGACAATAAATCGCATTAAGCCGAATTTGATGTGGCTTTGTACTCACAAACTGCGTCGGCCTTGTTAACATACAAGGCCGAAAACGCGACCTAATGCCCTTTGGGCCATGCTTTCATGAGCCATTGGCTGGCAGACCATCTATCTTAGATTTCATTTATATATTTTTTAAATTTTTTATTTTTATTATTTATGAGTCATCTTCTCTGCAAGCTGGGAGGCTACGGCCCAGCCCCTGCCATGTTTATTTATGAAAAAAAAAATAATTTTTGTAAATGAAACAGATGACAAATCTAATCTAATTTGATAATATAAATTGTCAAAATCACATGTTAGTGATGTAAATTTGGTATCAAATGAAATAAAACTAATTTTTTTTTGTTGATTTGAATTAAAAAAAAGAATTTTATAAGTTAAAATTCTTTTTATTTTAAATTAATTTGAATTCAATTTAAACTATTTTTTGCATTAAAAATTATAATTTTAATCCAATTTTTTATCTCATTAAATTTTGTCACTCGTAGTGAAACTATCTAATAAAAATATCTCCACGTATTGGTATAAGCATATAAAATGCTAAATCACAATAAAAATTATACTTTACTCATTGTCATTTTAATGTTCTTAATTGTATGCACTCTTTGTGGTGTGATTATTCCGCATAAAAAAGATTAAAAAATTTGTAGAGCTTCTTGGTGTAGCAAGGCAAGAGATAATTCAAAGATTAAAAATTTATTTTGATGGTTAAAGAGAACAGTGTTCTTTTTTAAAGCTCCACCATAAAAACTGAGAAATTTACACTCTTCCGCACGCCCACCACTACCGGGGCTTATTTCATGCACATATTTTGTGTCCGATATTCACCGCTACATTTTGCTGAGTCTCACTCACTGCCTCTCTCTCTCCCTGTCCCTCTGTCTTTCCCTCTCGCTCTGACTCTCCCTCTGTGACCTTGTCCCGGGGCTGAAAACGGTCGTCTCGTACCTGTTCTCCTTCAAACTCCTGGCATCTTCCCTGGAAATATCAAACGAGTTGGCGATGACGTCCAATGGTAACCCTCTGAACACTGAGACACGTCCCGCCAGCTGGCTGATCTGTGCCAATCCATTGGTCTTGAATGATACCCACTCGAATCCCTCGCTGCTCGCTTTCTTCACCACCGCATAGTTTTGGGGGACAACCACCAACTGACCCTCACGAATTTCATCGTCGAATACCGATTTTCCGTTCTCCGATACGATTTGAATCCTGCCATTGCCCCTTATGCCATAGACTACGCTGTGCGCATTCAAGTTCCAATGTATTCCCAAGATAGCATTCTAGAAGTATGCAAGGAAAAGTTAGCTAATTCAATTGTAAAATAATTTGGACAGGCATGCTGTGAGATGCTAATATGAATTAAAAATATTTTCTTACTCTGTAAAGCACGCCTTTCTCGGCGCTAAGCTGGAGGTGTCTGAGGATAGGAAGGTTCAAGGCATTGATGCTAGTGACTCGTCCACCGTATGGATTATAGACGTCAGCGCGTGATGGGTCATTGATGTTGTGCTTTAGCTTCATTGTGCAGAAGGTTTCCTCCAAACCATTTCTCTGTCTTCGCTCTCTTTCTTCTTCGTATCCTTGTTCTTGTCTGTGTGGTGTTAGAACCTTAAAGTCCTCCGGAACCCGGACAATAATGCCCCTCTGCCTCTCTTCTCTCTGCAGTTTTCTAGCTAGCTGAGTGTCAATATTGAAAGATTGAGCGAGTGTCTCTTCGTCGAAGCCGCTCAATATATTGATGCTTTTGTCTTCCCGCTGGCCTCTTCTGCTGCTTTGGCTTCGGCTCCGGCTCTGACCACTACCTTGAATTTCTTGTTGTGGGCTTCCACCCAGGAAGAATTTCTTCAAACATAATTATTTACAAAATTATAAACAATATTTCTATATATACAAACTAAATTTATCGAATTATTGTTTGATTAGTTACCGTTAAGTACTGGCCGAGCTGGTTCTCAGAATTACCAACGTCCGCAAGTACGACCAAAACAAGCTTGGACTGGCCATTGTTATAAATCCAGTGAGCTACTCCTGCAGGCAATGCAATGACATCACCCTCCCGGATAAGCCTGACCTTTTGGTGTCGTTCTCCTGATTGCTGACTCGCTTCTGATCCTGAGAACCATGACCGTGATTCTTCTTGGAATGTCTCAGGACAACCCGGATATACAGCTCCATGAATGCCCCTTCCTGAAATCACCATTACAAAAGGAATGCTACTTTAAAATCATATCAAAATATAATTAAAGAGGTGTATCAAACCATAGCGCTATAAAGACTAGTATTAAATTTGCCTTGAACAACGTAGATTAGCTCAGGAGCATTGTTGTATGAAGGGACTAAGAGGCCTCTGCTCTGGATGGTATGGCGGAACACGGCAACATTAGCGCATTGTAGTTGTTCCTCATTCTGGTCCCAGAACTCGGTCACACCAGCCTCTGATTCAATCCTCCTTTGGGGCTCAAGAGCATTGAGGTTCTGAATTTGGCATTGTGTCTGGAAGCGGTTCCGCTGTTGTTGATGTGTTCCTGAATTTACTACCTGTTCTATCTGAGCAAAACTACAGTGAAATACAAGAAGAAAACCGAGACTAAAAGAGAGTAAAGAAGAGAAACCCATTGTGGCTAGAGACTATAGAAAGAGGGGTGAAGAAGAGGAGTAGAGTGGGATGGAATTTATAAATGGTTCTGTTCAAGTGTCTCGGTTCTTATGCATGCGAAAATGTCATTACATGGCCGCATAGGCACCGGCTTGTTTACACATAATTGTTTGTTTTGGGTACGTGGTGGCCGGTGGTGCTAGCTGAGAATTTTTCATGCAACAGGGAGGGAGGATGCTGTTTCTAATGAATGTAGATGGATTTCAAGTCTATGAAGGCATAATAGAGGCTAGCTTCATATACATGACCAGTTCTAAATTTCTTCCATACAAATTGTGTAAATTCTTTCTCATCTTCTCTGTATATTTATGTTGCAATAGATTGAAATTTACCTTTTATATGTAATTGTTCACTACCAATTTGTATATAAAATTATAGGACATATATCTTCATATCATTTATTTTAAGAATTATCAGAGAAAAGCATTTAGTTGATGATATTTTTCTATGTTGATAATCATTTTAAAAACTATTGATCTCTTTTATTTTTTTTATTGTTAAGATAATAAAATGGATGAATAAAAAGAAATATCAGAAATAATGCATCCATCTTCTACATGTAAATAAATCTTGTGGGTTACCCGTGGGCCAGAAAGATCATACCAAGGTCTTGAAAATTGGCCTATAGAAAAATATGACTTGATATGGTACTGTAAAAAATAAAAAATATATTTATTAATTTTATTTGTTACCGGCTGTAGATAATAGGGTGGGTAAATGGACTTTTCAAATAAAGGGTGGAATATTGTAATTTCATCCAAAGGCAACAGTTTTCACAGACTATCTGTCAATTCTAGGGGTTTATCTGAAAATTTTAGGTGTCACTGGCTCTGCATGTAATTAATCTGAAGTTCACCTTCCAGCCGATAAGGCCAAACTGCCGCGGAAAAGAATTGCCACTTGTTTCACTTATGGCCACCATTTCAACTAACTTCTCTGCAATCTCTCCAAGCACCACCTCCTCTAGCATTCACCTCCGCCGCCGCCCAAGACTGCCGTTGTCAAACGCTAGAACAATCGGTCTTATTAGGACCGGCCGTGTAAAAACATACATCACTGCCAAGCTATCAAACAAGAATGCGTTGCAATACAGGAAGCTTGGAGACTCTGATCTTGAAATAAGTGAAATAACTTTCGGAACTGTAAGAAATTAGCTTTATTGTTAATGCGTATTTCTATATCTTACTTTTGCTGTGAGTAGTAATGAATTCTATATGTTTGTAAAGTTGTTGTTTTGGTTGAATGGGGTGAGGAGATTCGGTTGTTCTTTACAATGTGCTGCTAGTCTCCGTTATCTTTGTCATCAATAAGTGTTTTATTTTGCTGAATTGATATTTTATGGGTGAAATGTACTTCAAGTTACCATTTCTAAACGAGTTCCTTATCACTTCAAGCATGGTGTAGTATGAAATTATTACTTAAAATACTCTAGTTTGATGTTATTCTGTTTTGATTGTAAGAGAAACTATAATCTTTGCATTAATTATATAATAGCCAATATCCAGTATTTGAGTTTTATTTGTCGGATCCTTTTAAAGCAAGAAGGAAAATTCTTGCATAACTGAGTCTATGATTTTGCTTCTTTTTGTGTCCCATTTCTAAAGAATTCCACGACACATTCTTTTCCTTGTTTACTTAAATTGAGGAGTGACTCCGGGTTAAATTTTTTGTGCTTTGGTTTTGGATTGTTCTGTGATAGGAAATGTTGACATTGCTTTATATATTGTATTATAGTTATTTGCCGACAGATTCTTCCACAAAGATTCAGAAACATGACCCTTCTGTGAAGTACTAGTTGGGACCCAAATAGCATATATTTAAGTTGTGTATGTATGGAGAGCCATTCATAAATTTGTGAACTACTTAAAAGAGATGTGATTTTGGGAATTGATCAAGTTATATTGAATAGTAAGGAAGATTTAAGTTCTTATTATCATTATCTTTCTCTGAATAGTATTTAGCCTTCTCTCATATTTTGAATAACATAGTAGTACTGAAGTACAGTCAAGTGTTATCATGTCTGGTGATGACTTTATCACGTCTAATGATGACTTTTATGATTCAGATGACATTTGGAGAACAAAATACGGAGAAAGAAGCCCATGAAATGCTTAGTTACGCATTTGAACGTGGTATCAATATTCTTGACACTGCAGAGGCTGTAAGTCTATTCACCTATTACCTATACACATGCACACATGCATTGGTGCACATGTACCTGCAGAGACCCAAACCACAAGTCTAACACCTGACTGACCACCATGTGCAGAGAATCTAAAAGTCTACATAAATGAAAAAAATTCATGATTGGTAAATTTTCTTTTACAATGAAGTTGTACTGAACATATCTGAAGGATACTTCTCAACATTAACACTTTGAACAGGCAGTGCTCTTATCATGGTCCCTAAAACTTCTATAATCTTTTCACCTTACAAAATCTTTCTTGTCATAAATATTTGTATTCTGATTAATATTAAGGAAGTTCCTCACAGAATCTGGTTATAGTTTGACATATATCTTGAATTGATAGTGCAAATAGTTGTAAGGTCTTGTTCATTTCGATTATTTGGTGTCTACATTCTTCGCTGATGCAACTTGTTTGATCTGTTTTCTATGGCATTCTCAGTTAGTTACAATGATATCTTGTCTTAACAGTACCCAATTCCAATGAGGAAAGAAACTCAAGGTAGAACAGATCTTTATATTGGCAGCTGGATGAAGTCTCTTCCCCGTGATAAGGTTTGTGCATATCTTGGATGAATTGCTTACATATCTTTCTCTTAGATCCTTTCATGGTTTGGATTTTGAATGTCTTTGAAGTTGTAATTGAATCTAAATCAGCATGCTTTGTGCCAAATCATTTCTTTGGATGTCTGTGATGTATGATTTGGAGTTTACAACTTGAAACAGCTCTTCATGCTTTACCCATATATATATTCCAGAATTGTGAAGTTGTTGTGAATAACCTTCTTAAGAACTTAGAATTCTAACTTGTTAATCAGGACCTTTTGAGCTAGTTCAATCAAGAGGTCTTTCTACTTGAGTTCCCTTAGGTAAATTAAATAATAATAATTGGAATTTCCTTTGTTAAATTTTCTAAATTTATGTGGATTGAAAAATAAAATCTTTATGGTATTGTTTATTCATGTGCCTTGCACATGATGGGTGTAGAGTTTCTTATTAAATTTTATTTATACATGGGCCAAGAACAACCAAACCAGACCGAGACAGAACAGATGCAGATTGACAGAAAATATTTATGCAAATGCGTGACATGTGAATGAGTATTTGAATTCAAGACCTCGGCTTTGACACCATGCTAAGTAAACATAACCCAAATGCTTAGACAAGAGCCTAACATTGTATTAAGTTCTCTAACATCATGGTAATATGATGTAACTATTTATTCTACCTAACAGGTTTTCAACATTATTGGTCTCATACCTAATATTGTTCATATACTTTTCATTTCAACTCTTAGTAGATTTCAAAGTTGCTGCTTCATACACATATTTGTGAAATTTTTGATCTTTTTTCAAGGAAGTGACGAGGAAACCCTTAATCATGTTTTTAAAATAAAAAAAATTCTGAATTTGAATAGTTTCAGATTATCAATGTGTATGGTTTGCTTCATGGATAGATTATTTTGGCCACGAAAGTTTGTGGTTACTCAGAGCGGTCAAGTTACATGCGTGACAATGCAAAAGTTTTGCGAGTTGATGCCGCTAACATCAGAGAAAGTGTGGAGAAAAGCCTCAAACGCCTCAACACTGATTACATTGATTTATTGCAAATTCACTGGTAACTTTGCAGTTCACATATTATAATCCTCTTAGAAGATAAAATTTTGTAGCTGGTACTCTCTCCTGATTATGTGACATATTATTGCTGCCCATTTATTCCATTGTGTATCATCAACATCTGTCCAAATCAATTGAAAACTGATTGACTTGTTAAATTCTTGCAAGATTCAAGTTACAAAGAAAACAACTCTTCATATTTAAAGAGATAAAAGGAGATGTATAAAAATAGATAAATTTCAAGAAGGTGTTTGGATATTTAATAAAGGGTTACCATTGATTATTTTCTTTCCTTGAAGAGTATTTAATACATTGACTTGATGCAAATGAAAACTTTAAGCCGTAATGGTTGGTTTTTATGGACTTCCTCTTATATAGCATGATATGTGTTTATGTTACATAAAATTGTTGAAGTGGTTACCACTATAGGATTCTAAGCAATGCATTATGAAGACACAACTGTCTTATCACTTTCTTTTCCTTAAGCAATGTCTTTCTCAGTGAAGGTGAAATTTGATTTTAATTATCTGTATGATAATTAGGAAACTTTATAAGGGTCAATGGTAATATTCCACGGTACTTTAGACGCTACTTGATCAATGTTGAAATGTTAATACTAGGAAATTATGTTTTACATGACAATGCATTACAATAGATGAATGAATAGGGTTTCTCTACAGATTTTGTTAGGCCACTAATCAAGTAGGAATACAAAGGAGACACAAGGACTTTAATAATAGAGAGCTAGAGGGTTTAATCATGAACAAATTATTAGGGGATTCTTTATTTACAAGCAAAATACCAGAAGACAACAAGCTAATGACAGATGAAGTTTTGAGAAAACAAACAAGCAACAACAATTGAAATCTTGACCAAACTAACAAGCAAGAACAATTGAACTTTTGACAAAACAAGAAGACAAAAACAATTGAAGTCTTGACGAAACAAGTAGACAAAAACTAAGGAAACTAAAGCAAGAAGGGCTATAAAAGAGAAGAATGAAGGACGGAAGACACAAGCAAGAATATAGTAAATCATTATGGGGCTCTCAACTAAGGAAGAATTTAAAGTAAAGATCTTACCTATGGTTGTTGGGCAAAAATCTTTTCTTCATCAACTTCTTTAATTTCTCCCATGATCTCACCCTTTTTTTGCCTTCTCTATCTCTTTTCTTCTTTAAATTCTCCTAGCATAAGGTGCATAATCTTTGAATTTTAAAATGAAAACCTTACATTTCTTCTCATCTGAATACTCCTTGAATTTAAATACTCTTTCGATCTCAATAAACCAACCCAAGAAATCATTTGGATTCAACCCTCTTTCAAATTTGGGTATGTCAATTTTTAATCCTCTATTATCATCATTATCCCTCCTTTTCCCTTTTTTATGGCCACCTAATTCACTTGAATCACTTGACACTTGTATTTCTTTTGCATAATAGTGTGGCTGAGGAGGTTGCCCTGGGCGAAGTTGATTTTTTCTTGGTTCGGGTTTGGTTCACGGTGAGGAGGTGTGGGGGCTTCATTTTGGTTTTGGTTTTGGTTTTGGTTTCTAAGAAGTTGAATGATTTTGGCAAATTGGTTCATGAGTTCATTAATCTCTCTTCCAATCTTTGGTTAACTATTTCCCAAGGTGGAGATGGTGAAGAAAATGGTGTTCTTTGGGTCATTTGAGTGTATTAGGTGTAGAAGAAATAATGGTGAAAGTAGATTTAGGTGTTCGCTAATGTTTGGTTGTAAATGGAATGAGAATGAGTTTGGTTGGTTTTAAATGGAATGAGTAAGACTTTGGTTGGTAGTACAAATGATTGGGTGGAATGGAATGTAGATACTTTAGTTGAAGTTATGGAACTAGGTAAGAACAAGTCTAAGTAGTGTTTTGGTTTAAAAGTAGTAATATGGTTTATAGGAAACAGTAAACCCGAGACGGAATAGTGAATTCCAGCCAGTGAACAGAAAATCCAACCAAGGAAGAAGATGGATTCACAAATAGCACAATCACACACCCCAAGCTCTGATATCAAATTGATGTGGATCCATTCAGACAAACATGCAAATCACATAAATCACCAAAGTGTAATATGATTCAAAACCACTTCCTTTCACTAAATACAACACTCCACATACCTTTGTTCCATCATTCCCATTTATAACTACTTCATTCCCAACCAACAAACAAAGAAATATCGATATCAAGGATGGATGAGACAAATACAAAGAATACACACAAATTCAACTAGACAATTCAATTCAAGAGAGAGCTCTTTGAACCGAAAATGGGCAAGCCAAATTTCATTTCATCAAGACCAATTTTTACGTGAAAGAGAAAGACTTTAATCATGAATAAATTATCAAGGAATGCTTCAGTTATGGGCAAAATATCGGAAGATAGAAAGTTAACAAACGACAGATGAAATCTTAGCAAAACAAGTAAGCAATGGCAATAAAGTCTTGGCAAAACAAACTGGCAAAGGTTAAGGAAGCCAAAACAAGAAAGAGTATAAAAAGAGAAGAGTGAAGGATGGAAGACACAAGGAAGAATTTAGTAAATCATTACTAGGCCTTCGGCCAAGTGAGGACTGACACCCATCTTTCTTTTGTATCGTTTTCATTTGTATTCTGTTGAATCATAGTTCTAATGTGTAGAGAGAGATTCCAGGATAAATAGAATTATCTGTTTTTTGTTCCAATTGTATGTGTTATGTTGATTATTGGAGTGAGGTTGTATTGTTGGTATAGTTCCTTTTTCCTCTTACAAAACAGTTTGATTCCCATGTGGACAAATATCTTTTATTGTCTACTTCTTGTTTCCTTTATGTATGATCATATGTTCAAATAGTCATGTCAGCTTCTTGTTGTTTTCTAAAGGAAACTTTTGAGCTAGAATGGTAAAATAAAGTTTTCAAGATTTATTCTGTTTCAAATTTCATTCCAGGCCAGATCGCTATGTAGCATTGTTTGGTGAATATACATATGATTATTCTAAATGGAGGCCAAGTGTGCCATTTGTGGAGCAACTAAGAGCCTTTCAAGACCTCATTGATGAAGGGAAGGTAATGCCTGCTAAATTAGGTTTGACTTTTGCTTTAGAAGTCATATAGCTGTTTAAAAGCTTTCCTAGAAAATCATCTGATTTTATGTTTGAAACAGCTAAATGTTCCTATCCTATAATATGATTGACATGATAAATATAGCAAATTAGTTATTTTGGTCTCTTGATGAAAAACTTGTTGAGTGCCTTAAACTTTGAAGGAACATAGAATATTTATATTAGGAGTATGTGGATATGTTCAACATACTTAAAAACTAGTAGAGAACTTTAAAATCTTTATGATTATTGCTTATATGTTACGCATGCTTTTGTACTTTCTTAGGTAAGGTATATTGGCGTTTCTAATGAGACTTCATATGGAGTGATGGAGTTTGTTCATGCGGCTAAAGTTGAAGGACTACCAAAAATCGTTAGTATCCAAAATAGTTACAGTCTGCTAGTTAGATGCCATTTTGAACGTAAGTTCTTTCTTACTAATATCTTTTGAATCATGGAAACATGAAAAAACAGCCTTTTCCACTAAGATTTTAAACTTTCAATGTTACTATTCTTTGGATGCATCATCTATATATCTTGTGTCTCAGTTTTCTTTGGTCATTATAAATCTAGCTCTTTGATAGGTAATTGTCTAATATTTGATATTTTAATTGAAAAGCTTTCAGTTTTCACATGGTAATGGTTTTGACCTAGTCCCAGACCTGAAACCATGGATTTAATTGCCATCATCTCATTGGCATTATACATAATTTTGTACGAATAAAAATTCAAGGTGTATGTAAATTTATTAAGAATGCTAGGATGGTAGAATTCAAATTCTTCTGATTCTGAAGTTTCAAGAACTGAAGCTGCAATTGCCTAATTTCAGTGTCTGTGCTATTGATGATCCTTTTGCAGTTGATCTTGTTGAAGTTTGCCACCCAAATAATTGCAATATCGGTTTACTTGCTTATTCTCCACTGGCTGGTGGAGCACTGACTGGAAAATATTTAGATATAAATTCTGAAGCTGCAAAAAGAGGAAGGTTGAACCTATTTCCTGGTTACATGGAAAGATACAATAGATCAATTGCTAAGGTAAGTCGATAATCTGATCGTTACTAATTAGTTTTCACTGAGATTATGTCTCTACTTGCTTTAAACATGTTCAATTGCCAAAGGACGTATGCTTTCCAAGTTACTTTGAGATTTTCTCCCTTGACCAGCCAATCAGAAAAGTAGACTGAAAGCTTTTTCTTATGGTTCTGGATTTCAGGAGGCAACAATAAAATATATGGAGTTAGCTAAGAAGCATGGTTTAACCCCTGTTCAACTGGCGCTCGGATTTGCACGAGACCGTCCATTTATGACAAGTTCAATTATTGGAGCAACCTCTGTCGACCAACTAAAAGAAGATATCGATGCATTTGTGGCAACTGAGCGGCCTTTGCCTGAAAAAGTAATGGCAGATATCGAAACCATTTTCAAGAGATACAGAGATCCTGCTATCCTTTGAAAGTAGTCACTTAGAAAATATTCAGGATCATTTTTTATCTGCAATTTTTTCTCATTCAAATTATGCAATCATCAATTCCATAGGTATCATGGGAATGGTGAGTTCGTGGAATCAATTTGTATATTGGTCAACAGTCATCAAACCTTGCCGTCATTTGCTCGTAATCAATTGACAGATATTTTTCTTTCATTTGCTCCTCATTTCTTCCCATTTAGACACAATCGGTTGTTGGGTACGGCGTAATTGTTCTTCCACACTTCCCCACCAAGCTCATGCATATCCTTTGAGCTTCATTCTTATGTATCGAACTTTTTCAGTCATCTAAGACAGCAAACCAATCAAATTAATCTTCTATGACGGTAAGACAATCTTCAAAGCCATTGGACTCTAGTTTGCCATAAAAATCTGGAACATCCCCTTTGATCCTTTTTGTCAATTCATTAAGGGGTTGTTAACAGTATCATGTTGTGTGTTTGTTGACTCCAATGATGTCCACATGCTATCTCGTCTTCTCCTTCATTTTCTTTGGGTACTTCTTCGTGGCTGGGAATGCGTCAACTCCAAACACGCCCTCTTACCTCTCCCGTGCTTGTCATTCTTTCTTCACATCCAGCCAGCGTGCAAGTTGCTCCATGGTTAAAGCCAACTGCGTGATCTCTTATTGTAAGTGGTTGAATCTTGGCTTGGTTTTGATGACATGGTAAATATAAACTCCACAATCTCATGTTGATAAAGAATAAAAGAAAATTACAGAATTACTTTGTTTAATGGAATCTATTCTTATTGAATAATAGTAAATAAAAAACATGATTAAATTGAATTTAACATTATCTAATGATATATAATCTTAAAAACGTTTGAATATATTTTAAGATATGATTTTAAGATTTATGTCATCTTAAATTGAGCTATTTATTTATAGAAGACTCATTATATTGAACTAAGTAGGGCATTGTGATGTAATATTTCTTACTTTAATTTAAAGAAATATTTTACTTGAGGAGAAAATTGCATGTGGCATAAAAAATAACTATATTTTTGAAAGGAAGTTAAATTAGTTACGTGTAGGCAAGGAAAGAAGTGGGGCAATGTCTGGCGAACACCCTGCTCAGCTCCCTCTCATTTCGCCTTACCTCTCTCGCAAAATCAAACTTTTCATCAAATTCATTTCAATTTTCCATCTGCATTGATCCCCAATTTTCCTCTTCATAATAATAATAATAATTCACGTCAAATTTAGTTAATGCTGACGGATCAATTTCTGTTTCATGTTGTTTAACTATCATTTATTTACTCTTACTTGATGGGTGAGATTTGATTTGATGAGAGGAAGACAAAAATATATGCATCTATGAAGACAGGGGCACGGAAGTCGCCGCCACACCACCGTCTCATGCAGTTGTTGTTGGTTGAGCTTCTTATTCGGTGGTTTCCTTTTCACATGGAATGGAAGATATGGTTAGTTATGCAAATTCTGAGCGTAACATCGAGCAGGTCAGTTCTATCTCCCTATTTTATTCAATATTTTAGTTATGAATTTAGATAATTAACGTACTTGTGATATTATTATGTAATCTTTAATGAGTCGGGTTAATTGGTGAACAAGTCGCTGAAAGTTATGATGGAATTACTGTATGTTTGATGAAAACAAAATTAATGGGTTAGAATGCAGGACTTCATCACTGTAGATTTACATCCGCATTGTCAAAAATAAAATAACAAATAGAATTTGAGAGATATGATGCTTGAAATTGGAGATGCGCTAGGTAAGAATGAGAAAATTATGACTTGAAACCTTGGCTCAAGTGATAATACTTTCTTATGTTAAATAATTCATTCCCCAACAGCGGTAATGTCTCTCAGCCTAGCACTACATTGGTATTGCCTTGCATAGTCATTTACCAGTCTCTGACAATTTTAATTGCGCATGCAATTAACAGTTTGTGAAGTAACCAGGAAGAAAATCTGAATTACAATACATTGGATGGTAGAGAGATGTTTCTGTTGCCTGTGCTATTGAGACTGAAACTTTATCCTTGTGTGTTTCCATTTTTACCTGAAATTATGATTATGAGTACTCTTATATTTTTAGCATCTGATTTTTTCTCTCCATAATTTTGAAGGCTCTCATTGCTTTGAAAAAAGGTACACAGTTGGTCAAGTATAGCAGGAAAGGAAAACCTAAATTTCGTGCATTCAGACTTTCTCCGGTGAGTTGTTTTTTATTTTAGCAATGTTCTTATAAATGATGTGTATTGACAAATACTTGATGCTAATAAATGTGGTCTTACAGGTGTTAGTATCAACGACATTTTTTAAATCTTATGCTACAACTCTTACAAAACATAGGTTGGCAGGGATATCCTTGAGTCATTTTCATTGAAATCACTAAAATATTGATGACAAAAATATATGTTTTATAGATGCTATCAGGATCTAATTAAATGTCATTTCTACTATATAACCATTCAGTTTTTACTGCCGAGTTTTTCAGAAGTTGGATACCTACACTGAATCTTTGATGAAATTTGGCTCCTCTTCGTTTATCTGCACTATTTGTCTTGAATTATGATGATGCATCTGATAATACTCTCAAGTATATAAATGATTTTAATTTTAATGGTTTTGACAGGATGAAACAACTCTTATCTGGCTATCACATGGAGAACAAAAGACTCTGAAGTTATCAAGAGTCTCAAGGATAATACCTGGTCAGAGAACTGTGAGTTAATAACCTTTCACTGAAGCTTATTGAAGATACATGTTCACTTTCAGTTTACTTTCTTTTGTGTGCTAAATATCCAAGATTTTTGTTACACATGGTAACATGTCAATAAAAATTGAATGTTTTACTATAATTTGACAGGCTGTATTCAAAAGATATTTGCGCCCTGAAAAAGACTACTTGTCATTTTCACTTTTATATAATAACAGTGAAAGATCTCTTGATCTGGTTAGCGCTACTAAACAATATTACTTTTAGTTATCATTTCTTTTACAGCTTGATGATAAGTTGAAATTCAATGATTATCTCTTAATTCCTATCCACAGATCTGCAAGGACAAAGCTGAGACAGAGGTGTGGTTTGCAGGCCTTAAGATATTAATTGGGAGAAATTCTAATAGATGCCCCAGGAGTGACCTTTCTGAAGTGAGTTTTCATTTCCAAGAGAGTATATTTATTCGTGTTATAATTGGAAAGTTATGTTTTTGTTTTGATTTATGTTTAAAAAGGCACTGCTTCTATTTTCCAACTCTCGAATTATAGAGATACATAGTTAAATTGAAATTCAGTATTTAACAATTTAAGAAAGTGGAAATAAAACGAGAGTCTGTATTGATTTTACCCAGCAACTACAAAAGATAAGAACCAGGAATATCCCTTTACATGGAATAAACAATTACAAACCAAAACATGGACCATCCTAACGGTCTGGCTTTCAAGAGGCCAGACTCTTCCCCAAAAATTCCCACAATTCCCTTCTGTCCTTCTTTCACATTCCACTCCCCAATTTATTTCCTCTTTCCTCTAACTGCTCAAATAATCTTCCATGCTCTGCCACTCTTCACCGGCATGATTGCAGCTCCCAAATCTTCCACAATCAATTTTGCGCCCCCAGCCTTCTTGCTTCTGCAATGACACACTTTAGTCCAAACACTTATTCACTGCAATTGAGTCTAATTATATTAGATGCTATGCCATCCACAAATTTAACCCCAAGGAGACTATAAACATCTTCGTGATACGTCTATAATCACAATGGATTGTTAGTTCATCTTCAATCATCTAGTCATGCATTTGGCATTCGGTTGCATTTACTGTTTTGATGCATAAGAATTTAACTCAATTTCTAGACTGTTTTATTAAAGAAATTAAGGGTGGAGAACTTTCAATTTCAAGCAATTTAGAGTTTGCAAATCATAGCAAGAGCTTTAACTAGATAACTGAACAGGCAGTATGGTTTACCCAAAATTCATACCATGAAACTCAGCACTGTTGATCTATCGTCCAGTTCTATTCTTAGATTTTTTTAACCTGAAAAATATCTGGTTAGCGAAAGATACAAATTTACTTAATGTATGCTTGGCGACCAACCTTGAGCCAAATATATTTTATTGTACATTCTGCTTGTAAATGAATAACGATGCAAGATTCTGTTTGACATTAATGTTTCATACAGATATTCTATGCATCCTTTTATCAGCATAAAATTGCAAAATATGAGCAATACATTCTTGTCTTTATTATTTGTAGGTGTTCTTGCTGTTATATGTATGTTTGAAATGAACTTACGGGCAATTATATTTCTATTTCAGATACCTAACGGTGATATCATTCAAAATGGACAACCATTTGTTCCCTTTTCAGAGTTAAGTAATAGTATTTGTGGTAGATTATCCATTGATTCTCATCATTCCTTTCTGAGTTTTGCAAGCTCAGATGTGGCTTCAGAACATACAAATATGCAACTAAGAACAAGTGTAGATGGCTTTCGGATAAGTGTTTCAAGCACACCTAGTTGTTCAAGTGGAGGATCTGGTCCAGATGACTTAGAATCATTTGGAGATGTATATATATGGGGTGAGGTTTGGTCTGATGGGGCTCCTTCTGATGGTTCTCTTAGCTTGACGGCTACAAAGATTGACACACTGATTCCTAAGCCATTAGAATCAAATGTAGTTCTTGATATTCAGCAAATTGCTTGTGGTGTGCGACATGTTGCTCTTGTAACAAGGCAAGGTGAGGTTTTCACCTGGGGAGAGGAATCTGGTGGTAGACTCGGTCATGGAATTGAAAGGGACTTTAGTCGTCCTCAACTTGTGGACTTCTTGGCAACAAATAATGTGGATTTTGCTGCATGTGGTGAGCATCATTCATGTGTTGTATCTACATCTGGTGATTTATTCTCTTGGGGTGATGGTACCTATAATGTTGGACTTCTTGGTCATGGCACTGCTATTAGTCACTGGATACCAAAAAGAGTTTATGGACCTTTAGAAGGACAACAAGTATTATCTATTGCATGTGGAACATGGCATACAGCCTTAACCACTACCGATGGAAAGTTGTTTACGTTTGGCGATGGATCATTTGGTGTTTTAGGACATGGAAATCGACAAAGTGTTACATATCCAAAAGAAGTTCAGTCGTTGAGTGGACTAAAAACTACTAAAGTTGCTTGTGGAGTATGGCATACTGCAGCTATTGTAGAGGTTATAGGCCACTCAGGTGCAAACATATCGTCTAGAAAATTGTTCACATGGGGCGATGGTGACAAATATAGATTGGGGCACGGAAGCAAGGATACTTATCTGCTTCCCACCTGTGTTTCATCTCTTATTGACTACAGCTTCAACCAGCTAGCATGTGGACATACTATGACCATTGCCCTCACTAAATCAGGCCATGTGTTTATCATGGGCAGTGCTGAATATGGTCAGCTAGGCAATCCAAATTCTGATGGAAAACTACCTTGCCTGATACAAGATAAATTGGTTGGTGAATTTGTTGAAGAAATCTCTTGTGGGGCGCATCATGTTGCTGTTCTGACATCAAGAGGTGAATTGTTGACATGGGGAAGAGGTGCCAATGGAAGATTGGGACATGGCGACACAGATGATCGAAGAACTCCAACAGTAGTTGAAGCACTGAAAGATAGACACGTGAAGAACATATCATGTGGCTCAAATTTTACTTCCTGTATATGCATACATAAGTGGGTATCAGGAGCAGACCAATCAGTTTGCTATGGTTGCCGGCAAGCTTTTGGTTTTACTAGAAAAAGGCACAACTGTTACAATTGTGGGCTGGTGCATTGTCATGCTTGTAGTTCCAAAAAAGCCCTGAGAGCAGCATTAGCTGCAACTCCTGGAAAACCACATCGTGTGTGTGATGCTTGTTATGTAAAACTTAAAGCTGCTGAAGCAGGTAATACGTCCAATAATATTAGCAGGAAAAGGACTGCTCCACGACGTTCAATAGATGGCCGAGAGAGGGTAGAGGTAACAAGGCCTTCAAGGAGTCTGTTTTCTCCATCTACAGAAGCAGTTAAATACCGTGAGATCAAGTCAGGAAAGCCTGGGGCCAGAACAGATTCTTCAATAGTTCGAGCCTCCCAAGTTCCATCAGTTACACAACTGAAGGATGTCGCATTTCCCAGTTCATTGAGTGGATTAAATAATGGTTGGTGGCCCATGATGATACCACCGACCTCAGTAGTATCACCGCCGCCACAACAGGCAACAATGCGGCAGCCTGGTGTTAACTCAAGACCTACTTCACCATACTCAAGAAGACCTAGCCCTCCTCGCACTGGATTTTCTAGGAGTGTGATTGAAAGACTAAAGAAGTCAAATGAGGTCTTAACCCAAGACGTATCAAAATTGCTAAGCCAAGTAATAATTCTGTACTCTTTAAAATTTCAATATCCACCAATTACTATGTGTCCTTCTAATGAAGCCTAATTCTCTTTAGTTTTTCCTCACTGACTTCAGATTAAAAATTTGAAGCACAAGTGTGATACTCAGGACATGGAGATAAAAAAGCTGCGCAAAAATGCTCATGATGCTACTATATTTGCCGCAGGGGAAACTTCCAAGTTTAGATCTGCCAAGGAACTTGTCAGTTCCATCTCAGACCAGGTAGATACTCCTAAAACACATTATTATGGTGTACAAGTAGATCCAGTTAGTGTCATTTATAAGGTAATTTATTATGCCTGGTAAATTAAAGAGTAACTATTCAAAATGTATTCATTCAGTAACTAAAGGTTTTCTATCATAGATTTTAAATGATATAATAAAGTATTAATAACTTGAAACTTGTAATAGATGATATAGAACTCTTTCTTAGATAATTGTGAAATTTATGATATACAAGCATAATACTGACAGTTTGATGATAATTCAATACAAATCTCTTCTAATAGTTTAACATAAAAAATATATATCCCATCTCCTCCTAGCTTAGAATCCTCATATTGCTAATTTTCATGCATAAACCATAACTTAAATCCTTAGAATTTTACACCTTCCGCAAGGTTAACAAAAGAGATCAGGTATTTACATTTGGCCAAGACAATTTACCAATTAGTACTCTTGATATCATATTAAACTTTTTGAGTTTATTTTTCCATAAGTTATAATATGACATTTAATTAGTTCATGAACTAGCTGTCTTTCTTTTTAACCAGTTGAAAGGGATGATGGACAACTTGCCTCCTGATGTTAATGATGATGCATCCTTCAAGGCGATCTGTGCTCAAGCTAATGCTTTCATAGAAGCAAATCCAACATCTGAAAACTCTTCTCACCTGCCAACTGACGCAGACTCTGACCACCAGAATACACCTGATGGACATCCCTCAGAAAGTGCGACTTCTAGCAGACAAGGCCACCGCAGAGTACACAGTGAAGATGTGTCCCATTATGCTGGAAGAGAGGCTGTACCTCATCGATCCATACCTTCCGAAACATCTGGAGAAAGAGAAAATATAGAGCAATTTGAACCTGGTGTTTATATAACTTTTGTTCAACGTCAAGATGGTTCTGCTTTCTTCAAACGGGTTAGATTCAGGTAGTCAAGTAAATGGTTTATCAAACAAAAAATCAATGAGTCATCTACAAATAAGAATTGAGACTGTCGTCTCTTCTGGAGGCAATAGTTGTTCCCACAATCACCCCACCCAGCCCTGTCATTTCTTTCTTACATTACACTACAGTTCTAAAGCTGATTGCATTTCATATTATACATTTTCTTATACTTCTATGCAGTAAACGAAGATTCAACTCCCAACATGCAGAAGAGTGGTGGACTAAAAACAAAGACAGGGTACTCAAGAGGTACAATCAGCCAGGCAGTAATGCAAATGCTTCAACAGCCTCCAGTATAGCGCCCTCTAATCCAGCACCTACTGAGGATACAGAAAATCCGTCACCATCTTCTTCTCAACCTTAGTTTACAATTTAGTCTCTTGCCCTATCTAACACAGAAAGTTGGCCATCGACAGGGTGTTCTGGATGAACTACTTTCGATTGCATCTGTATTAATATAGAGAAAAGATGATCTTATCACAAAATAAAGAGGAATGGTATAAAAGTACTCAACACAGACGAAAAATGGGTGAAATTTTTCACATTCCAGGGGAGGAGAGGAGCAGGCTGTCCATGAATGTTATGCACTTGTAAAAGCAGAAAATCTTCATCAGCAATTCTTTCAATTTGTTTCATTAATTCTTTCACTCTTTCTGTAATCTCTGCTATTCAACTTCAGTAGGTGTACATTAGATAAACTTATTAGGACATATGATGATACCTTGTCATTCTTATAATAAATATTGTTTGTCTTTTTGAAATTTATGTATAACAAATTACTGTCATATTCCAGATGCCCTTTTGGGGTCTTCAACATGAGTTACAGTAATTTTAGTTTAAAATAATTAAATTTAAAGTCAAATTTTGATTTTAATGTCTATATATAATGTTCTTTCTTTGTTAAATTTGTGTTTAGATATGAAATATTAGAAATGATAGTGAAAGATTTATAAGATATATAAGATTAATTTAGAATTTTGTTAAAAAAAATAAAATTATATTTCATTTTAAAAGGTGGTTGTTGGTTATCTTCGTAGGCCCGCGGAACTTCAATTAAATTTAATATCCCTTCAACTTGAGTCATCTGCACAACCATACGGTCCTGTCCTGGCCAACCGTGTCACCTCACCGAGTAGCCCACCAAAATTAAACTCAAGGGAAAATAAATATAGACAAATTTCATTGACTTAATATCAATCCTTCTTCCCTAAGAAAAGATATCTATTTTTGTTCACGATTTTATCCTTTTTTTATAATTTTTTTAATTTTTTTTTTTCTCCGCTTTTTTAACCGCTAGTCTAGCTTCGCGGCGGAGTTTTCTCTGGAAACAAACGGAATGGGGCAACAGCAATCCAAGGATGAGTTGCTGTATCAGCAAGTGAATTATGGAAACGCCGAAGGCATCAAAGCTCTTGCCAGAGAAGGCGCTGGCTTAGAGGTTTATTTCATTTTTCAAATTGAACGGCGAGTACTAAATTAAAATTTTTTATTTTTTTTTTTAAATAATGATTTCATGCAGTGGATCGATAAAGAAGGTAAAACTGCCTTGATCGTGGCTTGTATGAACCCTGGGCTTTATAATGTCGCGAAAACTTTGATTGAGCTAGGAGCTAATGTTAATGCATATCGTCCTGGTACGGCTTTGTTCTTTGCTGAACTAATGATTTTTTGTTATTGGACACGAGATGAAAACTTTACCTAATTATTTTAGGTTACTCAAATGATTTGACATTAATTTTTTTTTTTATTTTTAAAATTACTAATTTAACATTTAGTGTTACAAATATATCTCTGGCCAATATCGGACCAACTGCATTACTTTTCGTGTAATTGTAGTTGAGCTGTTTAGTTTGCAATGTAAAATCAACAAATAAACTGTTTTCTGTTGTAAAATGTATGATGTTGGCTTTTGGAGAGCACTCTGTAACTTTAGAAATTACAATTAGGAGTTCATTTATTTTTTTCCTCTGTTTCTAGTTAGTTTAGTTTGTAATTTTTCTTATTTTCACAGTAGGGACTTTGGGTTTGTTCATGCTCACTAAGGTTCTATAAAATAATTTTTGTTCTTCTTTTTGTGTTATACATTCTTCCTCTTATTATCATGTTAGAGTTCCGGGACTAATCATGTCTTTACAAGGGGTTTAAAAGTTGATAATTTTTCTTTCTTTTTCACTTAAAGGCGGCTTAACTAGTAAAATCAACAAATTTACTAAATTTGCTTTGCAATCATCAGAGAACTGGGATTGATTTTTTTTTTGGTAAATCAATTGGGATTGAATTTCTATCTTACTAGGATTTGAAATTCAAGGGTAGGGAATTTTTTTCATTTTCTTGTCAAATTATTTAAAGAAACAATCCTTTGATGCAAAATGGCAAGCATATTAAGTCTTCTTGATGGAGAACTGATAAGTTTTCTTATATATATTTTGGTTTCCTTACCTTCTTTCTTTCTTTTTTATATATATGTTTATGGTCTGTTTTTAGGTCGTCATGGTGGGACTCCTTTGCATCATGCAGTGAAAAGAGGCCTTGAAAGTACTGTTAAATTACTTCTTGCAAATGGAGGTGTGCTGTGCAATGTAGTCTAGAAATTGAATTCTTAGAGCCATTGAATGTCCATTTTCCATTGCTCCAGTAGTTTAATGAGTAATATGTTCAAATTCTCAGCAAATGCATTAGTTATGAATGATGATTGCCAAACTCCTCTTGAAGTTGCAAGAGCAAAAGGGTACATCAATGTTGTACGTGCAATTGAGGTATGCTTTAAAAAAGTTTTTGTATTCTTGTTCTATGTCCATTACTATTCCTATAAATTTCTTCTTTTTTGGTTAAAGAAGATCATAACTGAATCTACATTTTCATCTGATGATTTACAGAGTCATATCTGTTTATTTTCTGGTTGGTTGCGGGAATTTTACGGGCCAGGATTTCTGGAAATGCTTGCTCCTCAGTTGCTTTCAAGAAATGTGTGAGTATCAAGTATTTAGAATCTTTTACAGAAATAATGTTCCTTTCTTAGTTGGATTTTGTCTATCTTTGCAATATATATGGATAGGTTGAATCAATGCGACTAATGCAATACTTTTAATCCTGATATTTTTTCAATCTTTGAGCTAGAACTTTCTTGCATAGTATCTAACATTGCATTGTTTGCAGCTGGGTTGTCATTTATCCTACTGGTTCTCGTAATCCTGCAAAGCCTTTCAGGTTGGAGCTCGCCATATATCCTAGTTTGCAGGTATTGCAATCATAGGCTTGTCTTTTTCTGTTTGAAAATTGAATTTAGATTCCATGTCAGAGATTTTAGCATTCATCTCTCTACTTTTTTTTATAGCTGATATGTCTTATGCTGTTTGAAACTTGATTTTTATCTAACACTATCACTGTTGAGTTTTACATTTGTCTTCTTTCTTATTTATATATTTTTTTTCTTTTTGTAATTCCTTCACCGAGCAACCTCACCTTCTTCATTGCTATAAACTAGGATGCTTGTGCTTAGGCTTTTGTTACAAGATGACAGTTGTTGATTACTTTAACTTCTGCTTGATAGCAGGATTAGACGAACAATGATGGAACTATAATTATTTTCATTGGCTTCTATATATTCAGAGTGGAGGGTTTGAAGTTATGAAATTTCATTTTTTATTTTTTGTAAGATGACATTTTTAAATGAATCTAACTCATCAAGTATATGTGCAATCTGCTCCAAACATTATGTGTAGGAATTGGTCAGGGCCTCTTTCTATATCCTACATTCTATTGCAGAATTGCACTGATGCATTTTCTTAGGATCCTTCATTGGAGCCACAAATAAGGAAAGTAGCTTATTGTTGTGTGGTTCCTTGAACTACTGTTTACTTTTAAATTTCTTCATGGCACAAAATGCACTTCTCAGAATCATTACTTGGTACCAACCTCTGTTGTGTTTGTAATATTTCATATTCATTCATGCTCTTCCTCATCATCCTCTTCAAGGCAGTTTAGCTAGTGCCACTACATGATTGTACTAATTCAATGACTTAATGGCGATTCAATGATTTACCGTGTAGTAATATGTTGTTTTCATCAATTGCCTTTGGGGCCATCTAGTGTCGAAGTTTTGATGCCCTATATTCTTACTGTGTTCACATTGAATTTACTGTAGTGTTTTGAACAAAGCATTATAGTCTTTGCAAATTGTTGCACTTGTGATGGTTATCATACCACAATAATCATCTCAGTTAGCTGCCTTATCCATTATACTTTTGAGGGTTTCCCGATATAGTTCTGAGTAGATATAACTAGGACCTGCTTGCATGTACCAATATAAATGTTTTGTGTTTTGAATTGCTTTTCTTTTTCTCTTTAACTAATAGACTCATATTTCCAAAATTAGAATTATAGACCTCTGATTTTCTTATTTTCTGTAATTGATAATTGAGCAGGATCCCCAACCACGGACAGTTATTGCTTTATGGAGAGCCAATTTGGAAGAACCAAAGTTTCATCTGTCTGACCCTTCTGTGATAATTGTTGATAACTCCAACAGTAATTTCTTGATGCTAAAATATTTATTTTGTAACTTCTTATTCTGTATTTTGGAAGTCAATATTCCCTCAATCCTAGTCTTCATTAGTTTTTAATTGAATGTTATGTTTATGCATAGTTCCAAGAGGTAGGAGAAGGAGACGAAGGTGTAGGCCTCAAACACCTAGGCGTAAGTATAATAACTGTTGAATTCTTTAAATTATATAGAGTCATGAAATTAGTTCAATTGTCATGTAAATATAAGAAATTAGTAACATATGAATTGACCATTGCCATGCTCCTGCCTTTATGCTAATGTAGACTTAGATGGTTGGGGGGAGGGGGTTAACTTTTACGTTATCCTTAAAATTAGCTGAAATATGTTTATTTTACTCCTTAGAGAATCAAATATATGTTTTGCGGTCTGCTTGAATTTGATGTACTTTCATACCAGAATCACGTCTTAAACTGGCACCTGCAAATGAAAGTGACAAGCAGCAACTTCAGCGCTTTTGTGATGCATGCAAAGGAATACCACAGGTAGAACACATGTATTATGACACAGTAGTATTCTTCTTTCTCTATAGAGAAGCTGCTGAACTTAATACATATGGGTGAACACTCGTGGGTTTTCTTCAGTAATATTATAATTGCCAGCTATTGGCAGCATTAGTAATATCTTTTTCTTAGAGAGCTTGGGCATGTGTGAATAGATAAAATTGCTTAATGCTATTTGAGTTTGATTAATTACTTTTTAATTCAGATTTGCACTTCTTATTTAGGTAGGGTTTTCTTATTTGAGTAGGTTGTATGCGTAAATGAAGTAGATTTATATTTTCTAATTTGTTTAGGTTTGGGCTACTGCACAAATAGGTTATTGAATAGTAACTAATTCCTTCAATCCTATCTATTTTGTGTATCACCTCTTCTTGATTTTCCCCTTCTAACTCTTCAATTTTTTCCTAGCTCTTTTTCATTTTCACCCTACAATCTTTTTCTTTCTCTATCTTTTTTTTTTCCCAATTTTTATTTTTTTAATCCTACCCATAGTATCATTGCCTTGCATTTACTTTTCCATTGTTAAGAATACATTTAACCTGAATGTCTGGAACGTTAGGTGAGCCCCACATTTCTACATAATTCTGGGACTCCTGTTGATCAAGCAACTGCTCCTCCTGGTTCAGAAGACATGGAATTAGCAATGGCCATTAATGCCTCCATCCAGTCAGCTATTGCAGAGACACCAAATTTTGATCCCCACCCTAGTGATGGAGCAAGTTCATCCACTGGTTGGAATAACAGTATGAATGCTAATACTCAAAATGGTATGATTGCACCAGTGACTCATTTACCTCAAAAAGCAAGTGGCAATCAATGGGCAAAACAGGAAGCCAGCTCTAGTGGCAGCTTATCTCAGCAGGCCCACAACCAGAATAATAACATGCCTGTTACCCAGACATTGATTCATGTCCCAGATGCAGGCCCATCAGCCCCTCCAGTTACAGATGAGATTATATGGGACGGTCCAATCCAATATCCTTCTATTGACCTAGGTCCTTTTGATATATCTTCCCCACCAGTTGAAGAATTGTCTGCTAGCAAAAGCAACAAGAAAGAAGATAAAGAGGCTGAATCATCATGTGTGGTATGTTTGGATGCCCCAGTTGAAGGGGCTTGTGTGCCTTGTGGTCACATGGCTGGATGTATGTCTTGTTTGAATGAGGTCAAAGCCAAAAAATGGGGTTGCCCTGTGTGTCGTGCCAAGATCAACCAGGTTGTAAGGCTGTATGTTGTATGACCATAATAGCAGAATCTCGTGATGCAGTAATGGTTAGTAATATTGCTGCCTTCACCTCTGAGAACTTAGAGTGCTTAAATTATTGGTACGTATGTTATCCAAATCGTTATAAGTGGTATAATTTGTACCTTTCGGTTCAAAAATGAAATACCTGGCAGACCAATGTATCCCATAGGTAATAGAGACATTAATATGTAGTCACCAACTTCATCTTTATAGACTTGAAATGATTTCCCATCTGTTATTTATGCAGGCAAACACAAGATCAGAGGATGAGAAGATGCTTCTTTCATTAATTGACGACTGTAATCATGAAAAAGGAAAATGCTAAGTAAGACATGTAATCTCTCAATTTCATAAACTTTATAGAAGGGTGTGTTATAAACTGGAACTTTAGTTGATAAGGTTGAAGCATGATTGAAATCGACATATGTAATTAGCGTTATAAAAGCTTCTGTCGTGTTATTGTTACTGGGAATAACTGTATTGAAATAATTGAGAATTGGATATAGCACATAGAATGCACCTCATTTCTATCTGTGCAGGAGTTATCAAGTGCTTAGAGATAGCAAAGACAAACCTATCACGCTGTTTGCTTTTGGAAAGGTAGACATACATACCTCAATGCTATGCTGTTTGCATCTTGCCGTGCTTTTCACAGGCGAAGAAAGAATAAATTTGTTACTTTAGATCATTATAATTAGACCAATTACAATGAACACAATGCTTGTGGGTATTCTGTCAGCCACTGAATTATGTCCAGTCGAATGAAATCCATGAACCATTATAACACCATTATGAAGCGAGAGAGCTCCTGTTCCCAAATCCTTTGCAAACATCTTAAAGCCATGCCAACCTGACCGTTTGCCACCTTGTAGGCATTTCCAAATAAAAATATAACCTTTAGTGGGGTACTTCATTGATAACGCTTTCGCTTTTCTTTGTTTTGCTGTACCTGAAACCAACAGACACCAATGCTCTTTTCAGAATCAACAAGGTAATGTTTTCCATCCAGCTAGGACAATCTTTCGTATGCACATGTGTGTGTAATTAAGATTGAAATTAGTTTGTATTATCTCGATGTAATTATGATTGAAATTGCACAATTTTGATGTAATTACAATTAAAATCACATTAAAATAATATGATTTTAATCGTAATTATATTATTTCAATGCGAATTAAGTTGAATCACATTGAGATTATGTAACTACAGTTGAAATTGTATCATTCTAATGTATTTCTAACTGAATTACATAATGATACATTTTAATGTAATTACAAATTTAGGATTGAGTGAAATTAAGGTTAGAATTTTGATTTTTTCAGTTGAAGTTAAAAAGTTTAAGTGATAAATTTTTAAGTAGATAAAAGGGAAAATAATTTGTTTGTATTTTATGGAAGATAGTAATTTAATCCTGTAATTAAACTTGACCATAACTTAAATTGTGTTTAAATTCGCATAACCCATTATGTCAGGAGTTATGTAAGTCATAACCCATCAAAAAATGAGTCTTATAAGCCGTATTAGATTATCCCAAAACGCCAAACCGTGTATTCTGTAACTATTACGCTGTGTTTTTATGATATTAAAATACTCTATAAACTAAAGCAGATGTTTTTATCATTAAAATTCAAATTTGAATTTCACTGTAAAGTGAAAAAGTGGTATTTTTTTAAAGTTGTGAGATTGAGAAAATATTGTTGTAAAAAGAGAAACATGTGGAAATAATATCCATTCTGCCAAATGTCATTCTCGCAGCTCAAGATTATACACATCTTAGTTTTCAGCCGTTGAGAATGTGACAGGCCTACCGCATTTTGCCTTATGATTACTTGGCTGTTGGTCGGGCAATAATGTGTTTTAAAGCTTTGAGAAGTAAAAGCCAGATGGGCCTAAACAGGGTCACCCCAATAATGCCTGAGTAAAGTGGCTTGATATTTAAAATTCCAAATAAATTTACTTTAAATCCCACATGTCAGATTATTTATATTTTTATCATTTAACATTAATTTTTAGTCAGTAATAATGACATTTCGGTTGCGTCAATTTAGTTTTAAAATTTAATAATGTTATTCACATGAGATTAACATTTATCATAATACATAGAGAAATTATAGTTGCCCCATCTCTTCTCGTCAGTGTCAAACATTTCGCAGCCTTCTCTGATTTTTTTTTTTTTTTTTTTACGTACTTTTTATTCTTCAAATTTTATTTATCTTCTAAAAGACATAACACATTTGTATAAATTATGTGTATAAAACTTCGATTCAACACATGCTTAATAAATAAAGATGAATGATGTAGCATACCAAAAACGTTTTCTCTAGGATAGCATTGAAAATTGTAGAGAGACAAAAAAAAAAAAAAAGCAATAATGAATCTTTAATATAAGACATATAATGGTTACGTATGAAATACAAGATTTGAATATATATATATATATGTATGACTTTTTGTTAATACATATTTTTATTATTTTACATAAGATATTATATAATAACATTTATTAGAGTTTAAGAAAACTTGAATAAGTTTATTATAAATGTTTAAGAAGATAAATTAAAAAAATAAATAAGATATATGAATTTTTATATTATTCAATTGATAATTGAAATATTTATATTTATAGTGTTCTCGTTAGCCTGAGTATAATACAAAAATAATAATAAAAAAATATGTTATGTATTGTGTTTTGTTTATTATCTTTTTTTTTACTCATTTTTTTTCTCTCCTTCTTTGTTATATATAAATTTTATAGATAAAAAATATATTTAAATCTCTCTTAATTAAGGATCATAATCTATTATTTAAATTTAAATGAAAAATAATTATGCATATATAAACTATATTTTTTTTTTTTTATGGGAGATATTAACTTCTAACTGGATGATTATTATAACAATGTTATGTTACAAAGTCTAAATAAGACACTCTTTTGATAATCTGAAGAGAACTTCTTTTTTTTTTTTGTAACCTATAGAGGTAAAGGTATCTTGTCAATCATTTATTAAGATATAAAAACGTTAAATCTATTTTAGATTTCGAGTTGATACTTTTTCGCTGGTCATTGCATTTAGAGTTACACAACACAACACTTTCATTTCGGGGAGAAATGCAATGTCACTCGTCGTACATTAATTCAATTAAATCATTGTGTACATTCAATATTAAAAAAAAAAACTATGGTAGTGTTATCTTTTGAATTAAAAACAAAAATACACATAAGGTGGTGAATCTCAATATTACATAAAATGTCTTAGGATATTTGGTTTAATTATGTCTGAAAATAGGAAGTTCATTATCGTGAAAAGATAGAAACTAATATCTAAAAAAGTAAAAGAAAATATTAAGTCCTGAAAGTTTCAATTTTATTTCGTAATGAAACTCTACAGAATTACCCCAACTCAGTCCCAAAAGAGAGCACTATTGTAGCACTATACAATAAAATGTAAAAATTTAATACCACCCTCTAAAAACCTTAACCCTTTATCCTAAAATTATCAGTATCATTGGTAAAAAGAAAATAGAACTTATCCGCCACATGCAATACTATAAATAGACTGAATTGCTAGAATGATTCATCAGTGCCTCCAATTTTTTTTAATAAAAAATTTGGTTTAAATCGATCATCATAAAATTTTTTAATTTTATATCTCTTTCAATTTAATCAATACAATCAACACAAATTTTTTTTTAACCAAAAAATTTGGTTCAAATTGATATTTATATAATTTTTAACTGCATATCTCTGTTCGTCTAATCGCCATCAGCATCACATTTTTTTCTTTTTTAGTGCAAGTGAGTTGATATTTTTTATCCAGAGAAGCAAAGAATCACAGCATATGGCTAAAACTATAGCCAGCTTATTGTGCAAGTGTGGCCCCTTAATGACTGAGAATGGATTGAGTGAACATAAAAGGGGAAAATAAAGTGGACAGATATGTATGGTAAGTATGAATTTAAGAAGTGACTTCACCTTAAATTGAAAATGTTTCCTCTTCTTTCTAGTTGAAGAATTACTGTGGGAAAAGATTCCATTTCATGCAATTAACTCTCATTTTGAGAGCTTCAATGAAACTTTTGATATTCTCTACTTTAAATTTATGTCTACCACCGAATCAAGAAGTTACGTGTTATTAACATTTGAATGTCACTAAAGCAAATCTTTTTAGCACATAATATCTCGTATTTGAAAAGTAATTGAGACAAGATATCGGTTGCTTTTCTTAATTAAAGACAAAAATAGGAAAAGGAAACAAACGATTAATTCGTGTATGGCTTGCCCATTTCCTATCTTGATTTCATTCTGCTAAGATTAACCTTTATTTAAAGCACTAATTTGATTTGAAACCGTACTGAATCGAATAAATATGACTGATTAGCCTATGATTAAAGACTTATATTATTCTTCTTCGTATTGATTTTCTTTTGTGAAGAAAAGCTAAAAAGATAATACAGATTTTAATTTTATATGCAAACCCATTTCTGTTGTTCAACTTTTTGGAATTTGATTAAATATACGGAAATTAATTAGTATTTAAGGTAGCTTCACTCGAAGTTTTGGACACATAACAAAAATACTATCTTAATTTGGCAATGTACTTTGTCTTCATAACCAGATTAATTTAAATGTCTGTTCATTAAAATAATAAACATGCACTGGTATCGATCCGCTATGTTGTAGCATTAGTTTGATAAGAGTGCAAAGTTACTAAATGGGAACTGATAACAAAATAAGAAGTGGCAGAATCCGAGACAATATTAGGGTTCTTGGAACGAAATGATTGGATGTGAAGAATCCAAGTCCCAGACTCTCATCTTAATCCTGCCAAAAGTGTAATGTAATGAACTTAACAACTCCAAAGTAATTTAAGGAGAAGTACTGTACTGTGTGAGAGTATAATATAACGTAGGAAAAGCCTAACCTAACCTACCTAATTAACCAAACCTGAAATCGGGGTTGGGTATTTTAATTAAATGGAATGGCTCAGTCACTGACACTACAAGTACAAACAACATCGGAGTTAGAGGCGCGAAGTGAGTTGATGACCTATCGGACCATGCATGAAACAAGGCACCAAAAGCGCATTTCTTCTCGGGCCAGCTGCTGCCACCCGCTGCTAATCTGCCTGTCTAGTTTTTTCAGCTGTCTGTAATTGCTATTGCATTGGTAATTCCTATTTGCCAAACCCCCTTCTCCCTCACTGTCCTCTCTAATCACGATAACAGGATGTTCTTTAATTTTTTAATAAAAATACACTGTTTGTAAAGTTCAATATTATTAAAGACACAAGTATTAAGCCATTCTTAATGTTTTTTCATGTCAGTTAATTTGATTTTCAATGTAAATGATTATACTAACATTCAATTGCTTTCATAACTTTAAAAAAGATGTTTAATATTTTTAAAGAGAGTTTTTGAAAGAATTTTTGATAACTACAACTTCTAAATAAAACAAATAAATTTAATACCTAACAACCTCACTAACAGAAAATGAAATAATCTCTAGTAAATATGATTCAATTATATTTAAGAATTTTATATTTAATGGCATCCAGAGAAAAAGGAAAATGCTAGTGGGGATAAAACCAGAGGGGAAACAGTTGCTGTTTTTAGAGTGCCAACAGTTTCGG
Organism: Anacardium occidentale; assembly: GCA_026122585.1. Lineage (NCBI taxonomy): Eukaryota > Viridiplantae > Streptophyta > Magnoliopsida > Sapindales > Anacardiaceae > Anacardium > Anacardium occidentale. The sequence goes on along the minus strand of JAJEJH010000111.1, from coordinate 734,110 downwards.
CAAAGGAGCAGTCGCGGAAACAGTATTGTACTGTAGTTGATTTGATGGAACTCAGTATGTATTTCTGATTTCAGTTTTGAAAGAATTAATGCAAGCTACAGTGGTGGAGGGTGAGTTGGTAATTTGATTAAAGGAGTTGTCAATCACTAATTGCGGAAAGGTTGATGAAATAAAATCATGTTTATGCCTACGCATTTTTAACGTTACGGTGGTGGCGGCAATTCCCTCTTTTGTCTTTGTCTCGATCATCCCTGTCTGCGCCGATTTGCTTGCTGGACTCAACCCACCCTTCTTTCTATTTTAATATTCTCCATGCATTCCCTACATAATCATATAACTTCCTTAATACCTAAATATTTAATAAAGTATACAAATTAACCCCCATGAAAGACCGAGGTTTTGATTTTATTTTCAAGAGACTTTTTATGCTCATGGTAGAACTGATTTTTAAGAGTTTATAATGAATGGTGCCAGATATACAAACTAAATATGCAAACTGATACGTATAAACCGATGTAATACTACTTTATTGACATGTCATTCAAATAGATTCATTGAACATTCAAATAAATTAATATATATATATTCATTGAACACAATAAATTAATATATTCATGTATTCACTTGCACCACAGCAATTTAAATTAATGAAATAATTTGTACAAATAGTTTATATATCTAGTGGCTACTATTATTTGTTTACAATAGCTTGTAAAAGATATTGGATGTTAACCAATCATTAAGGTATTTTTTTTTTCTTTTTTCTAATGATATTTAATACCTGCTTCTAATTTAGTCATTCTTGGCACATCAAGTCCTTTTTTCATCAAAATTTATTACCTTTTCATAAAGACTTCTAAATTTAATATTCAACAATATTTCTAAGTGGGGAATGCATCTTTGAGAGGGCCAGAGGGTGTCATACCTAAAGTGATCGTAAAGCAACTTGCTCAAACTAAGATTCTCCATGATCAAAATAAAATATTTTAAAACCAAATTATTAAGTGAAATTTCTTTAAAATTAATTTTTTATATTATCATTTATTCTTAAACAACTCTTTTTCTCAATTTTTCTTTTTATACTTCTTGCCAAATGAATTTAATGAAAATTTGTTAAAATTTTGTAATAGTATTGTTGTTGGTGGGTTGAGTTAATGGTGTTAAAACAAGTTAACAGGAAAGAATGAAACAATGTGCTAATCAAAACTCTTTGTTTCATCTATAACAAAATGAAGTTAATATATGTTTAGGTTGATAATAACTTAGGGTTTTTCAACTCTTCTTCTCTTTGTAAAATTTAAAATTCTCTTTGATAGTGTTCAACAACAACTTGAATTTGACAACTACTAAAGATATAATTTGTGTTAGTTTTTGTTAATAATCAACTATTACAAAGAATTTTCGCTTGGATCTCCAACGTACAACTAGTATATATAAATAGAGATGTATTTCTTGAATTTTTTTAGTTTTTTTCTAGTTTGTTTATAATTGTTGGAAAGCTACGTTATGAAATAAAAGAGTTTGTTAGTAATTTTCAAAAGTCTTTTGTTGTTCTTAGATGTATTCTCACTTTATGTGTTTTCATTCTTGGTATCAAAGTCATAACATCAATGACTGATCTTTCTGGTTTACCAAACCCTTTAGAAAAGAGTTACACCATTGATATGGTGCCTACTCGAGTGATGAGTTGGTTTGGGAATTTCTTGCCTGCAAATTTGTAGTTTATTGCTTTAAAGCTGACAATAAATAGCTACAATTATTGGAAGTCTCAAATCTTATTCGTAGTAGGTATACGTAATTTGGAGAATCATCTTACAATAGTTTAATTCCTTGTCTTGATCCCTGTAAGAGTTTGAGACCTGAATCTTGTTAATACTAGTAAAAGGAGTAATCCTTAATATTTTCATGGAAACATATTGATAAATTTGTGATAAGTTGGTTATTCAATTCCATTTCTAATTCAATGTTTTGTCATATTACAACATGTGAGTCAACCATTGATATATGAAATGTTTTGTTGAATTATTTTATCTTATGGTCTAAAATTAGGATAATTCATCATAGGATTATGTTACCAACATTGAAAAAAGATACTTTGAATATAAGTGAGTACTTGGAAAAAATTGAGGTAGATGATGACTTAATCTCTTATAGAAAAAATAGTGACCGACGAAAATTTATTAACCTTTATATTGGATGGAATAAGATTTGAGTTTGATCATGTTGTTGTTCATATAACAACCTATTGGACCTTGTGTTTTGATTTGATTAAGTTAAAATATATAACTTGTTATTGCATGAAATGGTCATGATAAAGCATGACAAACAGTTTATATTTTCTAAGTTTGATTAGACATACGACTGTGTGTGTCTTGATAACATACCATGTGTATCATATGAAAGGTGACACACGAGGTCTCAAGTTGTACAGACATCTATGCAACAAAATACCATGATACACAATCATACAACTTTTAAGCATACGATCATGTATCACAAAATGAAAACATACTATTAAGATTTTCGTAAATGTCCAGTCATGTAGAAGTCAAATGTAAAAACCTAAACACATGCCTATGTAGATATCATACACACCCATGCAAGATAAGATTTTTTATCGAAAAAGGTATCGTACGCTATATCATATGACCTTCTAGAAATATGAGAAAATAAAGACATGAAGACATACAACCGTGTGTGTAGTGCATACTCATACTAGATTGGCACAATATAAAAAATTTGACTGTTGGATTGCATTCAATGCCGGAGCACACGACTATGCATTTACTTAGATTCGTTTCAATAGTTCTTTCAAATTAACAACAATGGCTAGTTTATTTTAAACCTTATAAAAGTCAGCTGATTTGAAAGAAGAAGAGTTAGAGAGAAGTATGCCTTAAGCCAATATCATTTCCTTCTCTATCTTTTCCCTTTTTCTCTCTAAAGCTTCATTGTATATCTTTGAGAGAAACCTTGTGAGCCTAATTTTTATATGAGCCTAATTTTTGTATAAGTCTATCAAGAAGCAAACTCTTTTTATAATTTCAAAAACCGAAAGACGCAATTTTATGAAACTAGTGATTGGGTGAAATCCTATGAAACTATTGTAAAATATGCAATTCTTTATATTAAACTAGTGTGAAATGTGAAATATAAATCAAAACTTTTATATCTTCTGGGTTATTGAAGATATTGGAGGAAAAACTTCAAGTGAGGTTGCTTGAAGGAGTGGATATAAGAGACTTGTAAAAAAAACTCCGAATTACTATAAAAATTAATTGAGCACTCTCTTCCCTTACTCATTTTTATTGCCTTTTGTACGTTATTTATTTGTTTTTATATTTGATTCATATTTGATTGGTGATTTGCTTAAATTGGTTGATTTGTTGTTTATTTGTATGTAAACTTGGTTTTGGGTGAAATTTTTGTAAGTTATAAAAAGTTTTACAAATCTTATTTATCCCTTCTAAGATTAGTCATTATCATATTTGGAGTTTAACCATTTGTATCAAAATTTGTACACTTGTTTTTAATAAATAATTTAACAAGTTTAAGAGTCAAAGATTAGTTTTTTTTTTTAATATGGATAATTTGTTCTAAAACTATGTTTGAAGAGAGGACATCATTATACTTTTATGTCAATAAGGAATTTGAAGATAAAAGGGGATAAGGGTTGGGATGAAGATGCCTTAAGGCCAATAAGAAGAAAAGATAAATAGAAGATAACTTTGCAAGGCTTTGAGAGCTTATCAAATCAAATAAGTGTTTACATGCTTAATTAGTTGTTATACTTGGTTGATGAGATGAATTGTTTGCCATGTTGTAATGTGTGTGCTTAAATGTTTGTACAACTATTTACCATATTTAAATAATTGGATTGACAATTATGCAAGTATGTTGTATGTGTATATGCTTATACTGCAACATAAACTTGGTTGGAATTCATATTAAAAAGATTCAAATTTTAGTATTTTAGTATTAAATAACATAAATTTATATATTACAGTCCCTCATGATCAAAATATGTAAGTTTGATGTAATTATATTGTTTTGATCAATTTTGTACATAAAATGTTTTCATTAAATTCTAAAAATGTGTTTAAATGTTGTCATTAAATTCTAAAAATGTGTTTAAATGTTTTTGACAAATTGATATTAATGTTTCAAAATGTTTCTTAGTTGATATTTGATGTTTTTAAATTGGTTCTCTTGTATTTACTGCACTTTATAGGTTTGTAAGGTCATACATGATCATGTATCTATAATACACAACCATGCATGCATTTCTCTCCAATCACGACATCATACTTATATATTATATGATTGTGCAAGTCTTATAATTAGATATACATAATCATGCACATATCATACATGATTATCCTTAAGGTATTCTATAGAATCTGGGCTAATTTTTTTTTAACAATTAGTACTTTTTTACAAATAATTCCCCTAAATGGTTTTAAAGATTATATTTTATGCATGAAAATGTTATTTTCCTTCATGATCAAATTCAACAATATTTACCAAATTGTTTTCATTGATTTTAACTAAGTAAAAAAGAAGGAGAAATGAAACATTATATGTTTTTTGCTTGTGATATGAAATTGTATGAGTCAAGGGGAGTGTTCTTGTTTTAAAATTAATTGAAAAAAAAAAAAGTTATAATAGTTTTGAAAGAGTTTAGACATGTTATAATATTTTTGAAATGGTGAGTTCAAAATATTTTACTTGATTGTTTAAAAGGAATAGAAAATTACAAAAATGATTTTGACTATTATAATCATTTTGAAAGGGAGAGAATTTTTCAAAATTGTGTTTACTTTGATAAAAATGTTTTAATAAGAGAGAGAATTTTTTTTTTTTTTTTTTTTTGTGTTAGAAGGAAAACTTTCAACATACTTTTTTTTTTATTTATAACAAAAAGGGGAGAATGTGGGGATATGTTAAAATGAAAAAATGAATTTGTTAAGGAATTTGTTTGAATGGAATTTTTTTTTCTAAAAATTCTTATTACGTTTGTTAATGAATTTGTCAGAATGTTTTTTTTTTTTTTTTGAAAATTCTTATTATGCGCATTATTTTTTTATAATATATTATTGTGCTTAAATACATTTTAACATAAATTTTATCATCAATAAAAACGAATGTTGAACCTTGTGTTTAATTTGATAAAAAACTTAAGTTAAAATATCTAACTTATCCTTATATGAAATAGTTATAATAAAATAGGACAAAGAGTTTGTATTGCAAGTTTAGCCAAGCACACGACTATATGTGTCTTGGCAGCATGATCGTATGTGTTTTATATGAGGTGATACACGAGATCTCAAGTTGCACAGGCGTTTGTGCAATAAAATGTTATGACACACAACAATGTAACTTTTGAGGACACGATCTTGTGTCATAAAAGTGAAGATGCACTATCAAGAATCTCGTGTATGTCTAATCGTGTAGAAGTTAAAAGTAAAATCCTAAATACACGCCTATGTGGATATCACACACATTTATGGAAGAAAAGATTTTTGATCATAAGGGTATCGTGCGTGAGAATGTGCGGTTTTTTAGAAATTCAATGAAGTAAAGATATGAAGATATATGATCATGTGTATAATACACATCGTGCTAAGTTGACTCGATATAGAGAATTAAACTGTTACTGCATTGAATGTTGGAAGTATGACCATGCAACAAGAGCATACAACCGTATGTCGATCCAAATTTGTTCCAATGACTCTCTCAAATCAGCTGCAACAACTAATTCACTCGAAACCTTATAAAGCTAGTTGATTTGAAGAAAGAAGAGTTAAAGAGAAGTATGTCTTAAGCTAATATATGTTCCTTCTTTATTCTTCTCCACTTTCTTTCTTTAGAGCTTTCATTTTATATCCTTTAAAGAAACCTTATAAAAAATGATGTTCTTATAAAAATGTTTCACCAAGATTTTCATTGAGTTTTTATCATGTATTACATTGTTGTATGATCCAAGTTTGAGTTCATAGGTATGCCTTAAATGACAAATTTCACATGATAAAGGAATATAAGTTATAAGCATGGAAAAAAGTCAAGAGAAAAGAAGTATAGGTTGAAGTTAAGTTACTATTCAAAATAAGATTGATTTATTAGTAAAAAAATGTGATGAATTATCGAAGTCAACGTTAAAGGGTAACTAGTCTGAATAAGCCTTATTTGCTATTACGTATGAAAGGACAAGTTTATATATCTTCATTGACATGATGATTTTTATGATGGTTGTGAAGTTATTGTAAGAAAAGTTGAAATATGCTTATGGAAGGTTATTCAAATCAAACCAAAACAAGTACTTATGGGAGGAGAAATAGTTTTTCATGCAAATCAAATAGGGAAGATGTTAGAATGAAAAGTTGTTAACAAATATAGTTGTACTATTATTGGTTGTATGAGGTGCTTGTGTTAACTTCATTTTAAGTTAATTACGTACAAAAAGGAACAACAAGATTAAGCTAATGATATTGTTAAAACAAGTTAACTAGAGAGAATAAAATAATGCATGTTAGTCAATACTCTTTGTTTCGTTTATAACAAAATGAAGTTAACACATTTAGGTCAAGAATAATCTAAGGCTTCTCGACTCTTCCTCTCTTTGCAAAACCAGAATTTCACTAATTTGATGGTGTTTGGCAAGTCTTTTTGTTGTTATTAGTTGCAATCTTCCTTCCTATGTTTTCTTTCTTCATTAAGTGGAAGAGATTACTTTATTTAACTTAATTCTCACAAAAAAGAAATTCAATCTATTAATCAATACATCTCTATTAGTAACTCAAATATATATGGACTGTAAACAACATTGAGTGAAGTAACCCATTGTACAACTCCTACAAACTAACAAAATGGTGAGTAGAATGATAATCTTCAATCCTACATCTACCTTAATCTAGCACTCTCTTAATCATCTACCTCAAGCATTTCATTAACACCCAACAAATAATTACCAAAAAAAACATACAACAAATAGATTCTCATATCACATTAAAACGTAAAATATATAATCACAATATTGCTTCAAAAATATATTACCATAACATTTACAATTATTAATAATGAAATCAACCTCTCAAAAAAATTCTTAAAAAGCTTTTCTCTCTTCATAAGTAGCAAAAAACAATTAAATATCATTTTTTCACATTAACAAAACGTACTCGTTCAATTAGTTAATATATGTAAGAACTAAAAATTAAACATTCATATTTTACATCAACTAACAATACCATGTATACCACATTTCTTTGGTACATTTAAGGAAACATTAACCTTTAAACATATTTCCTTCTTTTTAAAAAAAAAAACTTTTTAGTGAAAGTGAAACCGTACAAAAAAATAACCAATATAATATTGATACTCTTAAACTAACATAAATTTCACAAACTCCCTCCAAACACTCATCTTTTCATCGATGTTATTGTGTAAAAATGATCTAAACATGCATAAACACGTTTTTAATTCAAAAAACAAATGACTTTTATATGTATAACGCAATAAAATGACACTTATATTTTTATTAATGTCAACTACACTGTTTGTAATTACTCAATTACACTATTTACATAGACTTTTTTCTATAAGAGTTTATATGTATATAATACTATTCCTAAAAATTTCTCATATTATCATATTTAATTCATTTTTCTCCACATTTTTGTGAAATAAACCTTTAAGAGGATGAAAAACAACCTAGAAATAAGTCTTAAAAACATCATATTAAACTCTCGTCTCTAAGAAATACTATACTTTGAAAAAAAATTACAATGATTTGATATCATACATTTTAAAAATTATTCAACATAATTTGAATATTAGAAAAAAAACAAACAAACAAACAATTGTGGTTGGAGAATATGTTTGTCAAGAGAATAACAAGTTTTTGTTTAAATTAAGTCAAAACATGTACTTATGAGAGAAGTAACAATTTTTTATTCAAATCAGGCCAAAACTTGTCTTGGTTTAAGAAAGGATATTAGAATGGAAAAATGTTAAAAATTGCAATTATGCTATTATTGGTAGTACAAAGTGTTTATGGTAACTTCTTTGAAGTCTAGTTACATACAAAAATGAATAACAGGGTTGAGCTAACAACGTCGTTAAAGCAAGTTAATGAGAGAAAATGAAATAGTGTACCTTTGTCAAAATTCTGTGTTTCATCTAAAACAAAATGGAGGCAGCACATTTAGGTAAAAAATAATCTAAGGTTTCTTGACTATTCTTCTCTTCACAAAATTGGAAATTCTCTAATTCTCTAAAGGTAGAATTTGTGTTAGTTTTTGTTAATAATCAACTATTATAATGAATTTTCATTTGGATCACCAACATGTTCAGTAGGAATGTATAAATAGATATCTATTTCTTTATTCCTTTTAGTTTTTTCCAAATTTTTATAATTGCTAAAAATTTGAGTTTTGAAATAGAAGAGTTCTACAATATTTTTTGTAAGTCCTTTTGTTGTTCTTGTTTGCAATTTTGTTGCCTATGTTTTCTTTCTACATTAATGGAAATGCATTACTTTATTTAATTCAATTCTCACATAAAAAGAAATTTAATCTGTTAATCAATACATCTCCATAGGAAACTCTTAAACAAATATTGGCTGCTAAACAATATTGAATGAGACATCCCATTGTGCAACCCTTGTAAATTAACAAAAGGGTGAGTGGAACAATAATCTTCAAACCTACATCAATCATATCTCAATCTAGCATTCTGTATAAATATTTATCCCAAGCACTTCATTATAATATGACAAATAGGTTCTTATATCAGGTTAAAATATAAAATGTATAGTCATCATATTGCTTCAAAAATATATTACCATAACATTTACAATTATCAATGATGAAATTAACCTCTATTAAAAATTCTAAAAAAGTTTCTCTTTCTTCGTAAGTAGCCAAAAAAAAAAATAAATTAAATGACATTTTTTTTAAGCTAACAAAATATACTCATTCAATTAGTTAATATAAACAAGAACTGAAAATTAAACATTCACATGTTTTGTACATATAAGGAAGCCTCAAACCTTAAACATATTTACTTCCCTTAGAGAAACCATACGGAGAAACAAACTAAATACCAATATAACATCAATACTCTTAAACTAACATAAATTTCACAAATGCCCTCCAAACACTCATCCTTTCACCTATGTTATTGTGTAAAAATGATCCCAACATGTAAAAAAGCATTTTAATTTAAAAATAAAAAAAGTATGACCTTTACATACATAACATAAAAAAATGACATTTTATTTTTGTTAATGTCAACCTCATGATTTTTGTAATAACTAAATTACACAGTTTACGCAGAAATTGTTTATACAATAATTTATATGTACATAATATTATTCCTAAAAATTTCCCATGTTATCAAATTTAATTCATTTTTCTTCACATTCTTGTAGAGTATAACTTTAAGCTCTCATCTCTAGGTATTATTGTACCTTGAAAAGAAATTATAATGATCTGATATTATGCATTTTAAAAATTATTTAATGTAATGTGAATATTATCTAAAAAAAAAAATTAACAAATAATAAAAATTGTATAATACGTTTGTCAGATTAGTAAAATTTTTCATTTAAATCAAGTCAAAACATGTAATTATAGGATCAGTAAAAAAAATTTTTATTCGAATTATACCAAAACTTGTTTTGGTTTGAGAGAGTTGAAATAAAATATTGTTGAAAATTGTGATAATGCTATTATTAGTAGTATAAGGTATTTGTGTTAACTTCTCTTAAGGTTAGTTAATACAAAAAAGAACAAAAAAATTAAGCTAATATATATTAACATAACATTTTTAAAAATTATTTAACTTAATTTTAATATTACCCAAAAAAAAGAAAAAGACAAACAAATAATGGGGATTGTAGCATACGTTTGTCAAAGAAGTAAAAGTTTTTCATGCAAATCAAAGCAAAACAAGTACATGCGGGAGGAGTAAAATATTTTTAATCAAATTAGACCAAAACTTATTTTACTTTGAGGGAAGACGATAGAATGGAAAAATATTAAAAATTGTGATAATGCTATCATTGGTCGGATAAGGTGTTTATGTTAACTTCTTTGAAGCTAAGTTAATACAAAAAGAAATAATAAAGTTAAACTAACATATATTATTTAAACAAGTTAACGGAGAGAATGAAATAGTATGTGTTAATCAAAATTCTTTGTTTTATCTATAATGAAATGAAATTACCACATTTAAGTTGAAAATAATCTATGGTTTTTCGACTCTTCTTTTTTTCGTAAAATTAAAAATCATCTAATTTGATGGTCAACAACTATTTGTAACCAATGGCTATTGAATATAGAATTTGTATTAGTTTTTGTTAATAATTAACTATTACAATGAATTTTCACTTGGATCTCCAGTTTGGAATGTATAAATATATTTGTATTTCTTGATTTTTATAAACTTTTTTATATTTTTAACTGTTGCAAAACTGGGATTTGAAATAAAAGAGTTCTTTAGTATTTTTCGTAAATCTTTTTGTTGAAATTTTGTTTCCTATGTTTTCTTTCTACATCAATGGAAATACATTACTTTGTTTAACTTGATTCTCACAGAAACGAAATTCAAACTGTTAATCAAAGCATCTCTAATAGAAATCATTAAACAAATATTGGCTGCTAAAGACATTGAGTGAGGTAATCCTTTGCACAACTCCTATGAACTAACAAAGAGGTAATTGGAACAATAATATTCAAACTTACATTAATCATAGCTTAATCAAGCAACCTCCATGATCATTTAACTCACACACTTCATAAACATACAGGTTTTTATATCATACTATGCATAGTCTTATTGCTTCAAAAATATATTACCAAAACATTTACAATTATAGTGATGAAATTAACCTCTCAAAAAAATTGAAAAATGTCTCTCTTTCTCCGTAAGTAGCGAAAAAAATTAAACGTCCTTTTTTTTTGCATTAACAAAATATAGTCATGTAATTAGTTAATGTAAGCAAGAACTAAAATTAAACATTCACATTTTACGTCAAGTAACAATACCTTATATTCCACATTTTTTATATACATAAAGGGAACCTCAACCCTTAAGCATGTTTACTTTTTTTCAAGGTTTTCTAAGGAATGAGAAACCATATATAGAAACAAAATAAATACCAATAGCATTTACACTCCAAAACTAACATATTTTTCATACACACTCTAAACACCTATTCTTTCGGTCATGTTATTGTGCAAAGATTATCCAAACATATACAAAAACGTTTTAATTTTTTTTTAAAAAATGACCTTTACACATATAACATGAAAAAATGACACTTTCTTTTTATTTTTTTTTCAAATATGAATTATACTCTTTTTCGTAATAACTCAACAACATTGTTCACATAGAAAACTATAAAATAAAATTTAGTGAGGACAAGAGACAATCTAGAAATAAAAGTCCTAGAAGTCATCAGAACGCCACATCAAACTCTCATCTCTAGCTACTATTATACTTTGAAAAGAAGATACATGTTGAAAATTATTAACATAATTTGAATATGAGAAAAAAGCAATTAAAAAATGATTACATAAGATATAAATTTCATTTCACGGGTTATGTCCAGGTCCCGAAAGGACATAAACATTTTTCTTAATGTTTACAATTTATACATTTCTTCTCATATTATTCATTTTATTGGGTTAAATAACCGATCACGACAGCCAGAATTTGAAAGATTTAGTCATCACTCATCATGCAATTTGGAGAATAAAATCAGACGAAGAAGTAATTGAGTTAAATTACAATTGCCTCCCGGAGGTTTCCTTGGAAGCCCTCCATGTTTCTCAAAAATATAAATTTTATTGTGAGTAACGGATAAATATAATGAGATGAGATAATTTTAACTTAAATTTATAAGTTAAATTGAAATATAAATTCATAGTTATTTATTTATCGTAGTAGAACAAATTTTAGATAGAACTTGAAGGAAGTTATTTTTATTGTCACATTATATCAACATTCAACAATTAGAGTAAAAAATCTAAGTTAATGGTTCCAAATCTAAAGGTATTTAACTTCGTCATTGATTTTTTTTTTCAAAACTATTCTATTTAAAATTGTAATAAATATTAGAAAGGCATGTTTGCCCAAGCATGCCCTTTCGGAATTTTTTTCTCACTCCTTTTAAGAAGCCAAACCAAAAAGTAAATTAAGAATACCTAGAGGACATATTTGTCTTTCCATAAAATATCAAGGTGTTCGAGAAATCCTGAAGGAGCCAGTGTAAATACCTTCCTGAACAAATTGACATAAATTACAACTTAAATTAAACGAAATTCATCCTTAATAGTATTTTAATCTAAAATGATTTGGAAAATCATTTGATTAATTGAAATATTAAAGTCTTTTTTATTTACTTCAAGTCTTCAGCTAATTAATTTTACCCACTCCTAAATAAAGTTACTAACATATTTCTTTTCATTACAAGTTTGCTTCAACATATATTGTGTTTTTGTAAATTGAGAGATGATAATTACAATTTTAAGTTAATTATGATTATAAACAATTAAATTTAGTGGCGATTGACGCTATGGGAAGAACTGTAGGGTTGAGATTGATTTGACTATTTTGTAGGTAAATAGAATATTTAAACACTTACATCAGAAGCAACATAAGACATTATTGTTATCTCTACTTTAAAAGAACTTAATACAAAGTATGGAATATTTCAGATAATTTTGAAGATTTTAAGAAAGTAGATCAACAATTTTTTTATATGTAGTTTGAGTTAGTCACTATACCAAGACTTTGAAGAACCTTTTGTAGTTTATCCTTGTTTTGTAACATAATAAATTAAAACATCTCAAAATTTATTTATTTCTTTCTAAACTATTGTCTATTGAAGTTTCATATTGACATATAAGATTTTTTTTTTTAACTCAAAGTTTGGCACTTGTTTACCAAGTTTATTTTTTAAACATTTTTGGTTATCTCATTAGTTTCTAGGTTTTTTAGGCAAAATTGTCATTAATCAATGATTAGTGATCAATCCACCACCGAGCGACAAACCCAATTCTCTAATTCATTAGTGGATGTTAGGAAAACCAAAACCAGTGAAATATGCATGTGGCGATCACCACCATCGTCCATTTGACCGGGTCATCAAACCATCTTTTAGAGGACCTGTCAAGCCCATGAAAGGCACTTTAAGGTTCAGCCAGTGCTTTCTGAATTTGTCGTATCCTAGTTCTCAAAGGTTGTAGAGTCCATGCCTAGAAATAGCAATTTCATTAGGGTTCATCCATGGCAAAATAAAAAATGTTTAAAGAAAGCACTGGCAAAATAAAAAATGTTTGCAGTAAATTCGGATAATGAAAAGGAAACATATTATTGGTTGGTTTCTATGCATGAGGGGGCATATTAAATTTTGATAGTTTACATGGGTAATATGTTATTCATCTCTGAAAGCCATTTTTGGGTGAGTTAGAAATTGAAAAACATGATTGATTTTACACAGATGAGAGTTGACAAGTCACGGGGGTACTTGTGTATGTATTAAAATTGAGGGATTTGTCTGAAATGAATAAAGTATTATTCATTTTGAAGAACAGTTTTGGTATGTCCACTCGACTAGCTATAATTATTGGAGGAAAGAATGAGACTTGCTGAGCAGCCTCCTGCCATCTGGAATGTATTGTTTGTTGCACTACACTAGAGCGTTCCTTTCCGTAAAAGCCCTATTCGAGTTTCTCTTCACATACCCATTTCCTCTCTCTTATAGGAATAGTATGAACTGAGTTGCTTCCCCCTTTTTCGGAAAGAAATATCTGCCAAGCTCTAAAATCTGAGCTTTTTGGCAAAAGTCACCGCCAACATCATCACCCTTTCAAGGTTTCTAGGATTGATCAAAACAAAGATTGAAGGAAGAAACATCAAAAATCAAAGGAAAAAAAAAACCATAGCTTAACCTACCTTATTTAGCTTAGTTTAGCTATCGCCTACCGGGTTCGGTTCCTCTTCTTGCATATAATCCCAATCCTCTTCTTTTATTCGAAGCAAAGTTTTATCTGGCTTTCTTATGGCAATATTGAACACCAGGTGAAATTTAGCTGTTGATTAAACACCTTTCGGGTATTTAATGAACAGTTGAAAATCGTCAATCTTGGCCACATCTTTCTTCGTCTTAGATTAACCTCATACTAGTAAGTACTTCTCTTATTAACTTTTGCTTTTGTTTTACTCTCTTTCTCGTTCTTTTTATTAGCGATCCATGTGAATCTCAAACGCCTTCTCTGCATCTTTCATCCTTCATGAACAGTGTTTTCCTCTGTCTAGTTTCAGTTCTTTCTTCATCATTCTAACCCTTCAAGTTCTAAACTTTCTCCGCTACTGTTACCTCACACCTCATAAAAACTAATACCTTCGACATCGATCAGCTGATTTTCTGTCTACTGTGCAGCTCCCTTGCAGCTTGTTGAACAAAAATCCTTCAAGATCACAAAAAATGGAGTCGGTTCAAGAGTTTGATATCTCAAACACAAACGCGGCAACCCTAACAACTCCCACAAGGAACCCCACAGCTCTCACCGTGAACACTTCTCCCACTACCACTACTGTTTTGTCTTCAACGCCGTCATCATCCTCAACTTCTTCTCCCTCCACTCTTAGCCGCTATGAGAACCAGAAGCGCCGAGACTGGAACACCTTCGGCCAGTATCTCCGCAATCACCGCCCTCCTCTTTCTTTGGATCGCTGCAGCGGGGCCCATGTCCTTGAATTTTTGAGGTACCTTGACCAGTTTGGCAAGACTAAAGTCCATACCCAGCTTTGCCCCTTCTTTGGCCATCCAAATCCTCCCGCCCCCTGCCCCTGCCCACTGCGCCAAGCCTGGGGAAGCCTGGACGCTCTCATCGGCCGTCTTCGAGCTGCCTTCGAGGAGCATGGTGGCAAGCCTGAGGCGAACCCTTTTGGAGCTCGAGCAGTCAGGCTTTATTTGCGCGAAGTTCGTGATTCACAGGCAAAAGCAAGAGGAATTAGCTATGAAAAGAAGAAGCGAAAGCGCCCCCCACCAGCCCCGTCTAGCCTTCCGTTGCCACCTTCCACTGGAACTGCATGAATGAAAGAAGAGGTTCTAAACGATCTCACATAAATTAGCCTTTCATGGGTATGTTATCCTAATATTAATTTATATATGTTGCATGATCATCTTTCAGTACTTTTATGTCTTTCTAAAAGATTCAAGTATGCTTATTAGATTGGAAGATATCACTACTGCTTATGGGCATTCTGCAAATGCCATTTTCTTTGATAAAAACAGTAATGGTAGTGGTTATATTTATCGGTAGAAGTTGTAATAGTTGCAGTACTATTAAGATGTTTATGACTTAAACATCCAAAGTTGTCACTGAAATGTACCTTGAAAAGCCTTTTATGACAATTAATAGATTTGCGGATCATGTCATGTGTCTATTTTTTATAATATTTTATTATTACAGTTTATATATGCTGGATATCATCTTTCAGATTTCTGAATTACGATGTTTTGTTTATTTTTAGTATCATCTATCTGTAGGTCTCATTTTACTTTTCTCCTTTGTTTTCCTGTCGTCACTGCTTTTCATTCACTGTTGAGTTACATCTATATTTCAAAACTTTTTATCGATATAGACTGAAGAAAGAGAACTAAGGCCTGCACATGCTGACGTATTACTAGTAACTTGGCATTGCGATGGAGCTTCGGCAATGTCATACTCATTTCAGTGAAAGAATAGATTGCGTTTTGACATAAATGTGGCTTCTTCTTTTTTTTTTTTTTTTTTTTTTGAGTTTTAGCTTGACCTTATTCATCAATCAAGTAATAATAGGTTGAGTCTTTGTCTTGAATGATTCATATGGTCTCGTTCTATTATCCAAATCCGCGTTCGATTTCTCCTGTGTGTTATAACAGTCTTGGATGTTCCCCAAAGAGGGGATATCATAAGAGAACTACCAGTTATGATCACATGAACCTCTAATAAACAGTGGCATCCTGGGAGCTTTCCACTCAACGCATTAGATGTTGGGAAGAAACCAAGCACTATCTAAGACCACAAATTTGTTGGACATACTAACTAATTAATATTATTGGGGTTGTGTTGGAAATTTTATTTGTGATTTAATAGCCAATCTACTAAACAAATATTAACTACCGACAGCCAACAAATAATGACTCCCATGCCTTGCTGATTGTTGAATATTCCTTGTTTCCTATGCATGCTAGCTCATGCACATTTGCTAGGATATATATATATATATATATATATATATATCTTATCAAATTTGTGATTTAACAGCAAATCTATATGGTAAGACATATTTGCTTCATGATCATTGTCTGAGTGTTGAATTTTCTTCTTTTCCTTGAATTAATTCTAGACTAACATTGTTGCAGTTTTGATGCAAGATGTGATCTTATTTTTCAAGAGTATAAATGTATGTGTTTTCCTTGGTTGGTTGACTGGCTGAGTGCCTTGTGATATAATAAACATACAACTACCACAATATGTCAAATAATAAAGGATCTATTTTCTTTTGGTTGATGTAGGATTACATCAAGATGTTTCCATATCTAAATCAATGAACCAATTAAGAAGGGAAATAAATTAATAAAGCAATTTTTTTATTATGCTATCAAATTAATATAATACGGCTTATTGGCAGTGACCTTATCCTCCTATCAATAATGTGTATGTCTATTACAAAGGGGGTATTATTTTAACAAATTTGGTTTTTATACTTTATTATATATTTGTGATGATGAGGGGGCCACGTCGATACTCAATCTTCTTTTTGTAATATTTTCTTGGTAAATAATTAGGGACTAGAATCAACAAGGAATTATAATAAATCAATAAATTCTTGTATGTGATCAAGAAATTGCCATTCCAGTGTTAGATTGTATTCTTCTGAGTGATGCCTCTCTTACTGATGGGAACACTAATTGAGGGAAGTTCAACAAAACTTAGGTTCTCTAACTCTCTCAATGGTACTTAAATTCTATGCATCTGTGAGTTAAAGTGTTCGACCGAGGATATGGAATGCATTTAGGCACCATTCCTTCAGATTATGCATTCACAAATGTATCATTTGTCATTTATTGGTGTATATTTTTCTTTCTATTGCCCGGAAACACTAAATATAGCCAATGGTTATGAGTTTAATGATATTAAGACAGGTAGAATCTGGTTGAAAATTTTGCACCTCAGGAATCTCTTTGATCAATAGAAGTACAAATAATTAAGTTCTATATAGTTGAATGCCAACTTATTATCTTGACCAAAACATGCTTTGTTTGAACTTTAATAGGTCGAATAGAGCATCTAGGAAGCTAACTTATAGGAGCTACTTTGTACCTACCAGGATTTAGATTATAAGCTAAGCTATCGGAGATATATTTGCCTTATTGCTGTATACAGTTAAGCACAATTCATATATATATATATCACTGAAATATAAAACCATGAATATCGGATACATGTTTAGGACTGCTAGATTTGAAGTAATAAACTAAGCTGAATCCTGTTTGTTTCAGGAGTTTTCTCCTTGATTATTGGTTGAAGTTTGATGGCCTTGCGTGGTTGATAGTTGAATTGCCTAAAAAAACTCCAGGACATGTGATAACCTATTTTATATTGTGTATGTTCTTAATTTAAAGCAAAAACTTAAATATGTGTCCTTGTGATTTCCACTACTAGGACCCTTTCTTTAGTTTGAGATGTGGGTTGAAATTACAGTTTGGTTTCACCTGTTTTTATATTTATTTTATCATTTTTTTATTTTTATTATATAAATATTTCATATTCATTTTATATATTTATTTCATATTTTAAATAATTATAATACAACTATTATTTATTAAGTTTGAAATATTTTGAAATAATTAATTTGTAAGAAATGCAAACTATAATTCAAATCGAACCAAACCATATTTTTTTAGTTTGGATTGGTTTGATTTGAAACTTTTTTAAATTGTTTTTTTTTTTTTTAAGTTTGGATTGAAAAAATTCTTAAACACATCAAGCCGGACCGGATACATATACACCCTTCCCATCAGAAAACCTAGAGTCCTTTACTGATGTTGGCATCATTTTACTACTGACTTTCTTTTTTAATTTATTTGGGAATGTTGTTAATTTTTTACATATTTTATCCATCTTTTTAAGGGACGAGATCAATTTTTGACTTGGTGATTTTTAGAATAACAAATTCTTATAATATGTAATTCGGAGAATTTCTCTAGTGCTTCTCTCGTCAAGAATATAAAAGGATTTAAGTTATGTGTTCCACTTTATAATTTATCCTAAATTATCCAATCTTTTTTTTTTTTTTAAAGTAACTCTCAGTGTACCTCAAAGATTAGAGACACACTTTTATATGGGAGCATTAATTATTTAATAAAATAATATATACTTATAATTAGTTTTATATAAATTGATATTTATTACAAATATATGATATCATTTTTTAATTATTGATAAACAATTATTTTGAGACTTCTAACTAAAACTAATCCGAATAATAATAATAATAATAATAATAGGAAGAAGAAGAAATAGCAAATTAAATCTGAACCGACCTGGGGTGGTTTCTGTGACCTTTCTGTTGATTTCTTGTCATTAGCTAGGTTTTATCCTAGTTAAAAAAATCTTTCATCCTTATACAGTCTTAGAGCTGTTTTATTACCACATTATTCATTTGTATTTATTGAATTATTTTTTACATCTGCATTCATCTATTTATTTTCTTACAATACGTATCCAATAAAACGATGAGAGGTTTGAGAAAATGAGCTGTTTTTGTATAATTCGTATATAAAAGCTTTTATACAAAACTTATATTCTTTTATCTTAACATCATTATTCTCGTATGCATTTTTTCTTTGTGCATTATTGGTAGATTATTTGACTTGACTTTCATATATATATTATTATTCAAATATTGTATATTACATGTATTTATAAATGGTCAGTAGTAAAATGTAGTAAAACCATTACTGAATAAAATGTCAGATAAACTCGTACAAGTGAATCATGTTTGTTTGACATAGAGTCCTCTACATACTGCAGCCATGCAGTATGTGGATGGGCGAAGGACACTAGTTGTTGCTTCTGATAGCAATGATATATATTTTTATAATAAATATTAATAATAATATATTATCATATTATTAAATAAAATTTAATTAAAAATAAAATAATATTCAATTATATAATAATATATTATTAAAATAATTGATATTTATAATATATAGACATAATATTATACTCAATTAAATATATAATCCTACAAAATTTTCATAATACTAATGAAACAGAAATACAACATAACATATTACTAATTGAACATAAAATCAGATTTTTGAGCCACTTTCATTTTACATACCACCATAACCTATTTATTCATCACCTAAAACTGTTCTTCACCGTATAAATATATACCACTGTTAATAGTACTCATAATAATATAAAAATATACTATTCTTCTATGAAATGGTACTCATTATAAATGCGTATAACAACATTCTTATTTTAGATGTATAATAGTGTAAATATCACAAAGTCTAATATTAACATAATACAAATACAAAATAACTCAATACTAATTGAATATAAAACCAGATTTTTAAACCACTTTCTATTACATACCATCATACACCTGTGTACTCATATTATTGTTAACACTAGTAGTCATAATCAAATAAAGATATATTATTCCTCTATGAGAAGAGTCATAAATTTATATTTCATAAGATTCATATTTCTTATGACAGTGGTCTCAAAGTAATTTTGAACTTGTAAAAAAAGAGCTAACTAACGAAATGAGCTCAAGCATTTTTACAGTATTCACCTTGATGAGTATTTCATCAAAGCAATGAATCTGAAGACATCGATATTGTAGTGCAACAACTGCAAATTTTGCAACCAAATTAAACCATTGACCAAGAACTACTCCACCTGCAACTTGCAAATATTGTAGCTTGTCTCTTTTACAAACCAAAGCTCAACACAATTCAATTACCCTATGGGTTACAGCTCGAAGCTCCATCCAATGTTAGGAGATCACTCACAAAAGGTATAATAAATTTTGGATAAATACTCTATGAAAATAAGTCTTAGATCATAAAAGATATGGTAGTTTAAAGTGATTTGGCATAACTGGTTCACATTCACATATCAGAGAAAATTTTACTAGCTATTAATACAAATACAATAAATTAAT
Source organism: Anacardium occidentale (assembly GCA_026122585.1). Lineage (NCBI taxonomy): Eukaryota > Viridiplantae > Streptophyta > Magnoliopsida > Sapindales > Anacardiaceae > Anacardium > Anacardium occidentale. The sequence goes on along the minus strand of JAJEJH010000111.1, from coordinate 713,866 downwards.
ATCTTGAACCAAAAAAACCTATTAATTAAGGGAAGAATTGATTGACGAATAATTTCCCAAGGGAAGTATTAATCAACGTAGCAATTTAATGTGTTTATTTATGTAACTAAGATTCATTGTAACTTATACTAGTAAAATCATAAATGTACTTACTTATCAACATAAATCCAATGAAAATACTTCTAATTATAAATATAAGTAGGGGTAATAAAAGGTTATAGAAAAAAAAATCAACCAATGACTTTTCATCTCGAAGGTGTAAAGAAATCAACAGTGTCAGAGGAAATGCGTAAAGCATTGTAGGAATACAACAAAAAATTCATCTGGCAAGAATAATTTCAATAATAGTATTGGAAAATTTTAACTTGCAAGTTAGTTGAGGTACCAGAGAACAAGTCAATTTAAATTATTCTACTTATAGATACAATTTCAAATGAGTTGAAGTAAAATTCAAAGTATCTCTTAGGATGATCTTCCAAAAAAAAAATGTTAAATATCATAAGAAAAAGTTCTTTATGAATTAATACTTAAAAGTATGTGAATGCGATGAAAGAGTTAATAACCACAAAGGCATAAGATATTCTAAGAAGGATATATCTTCAAGATTTCTAGGATAGCTTGATTATTACAAATCTTGATTTGGAATCAAAAGTTTTCATCGCTTTGGAGCTAGTGGTGCTCTTAAGGTGGTCAATATGAAAAACAGATTATGGGTCATAAAGAAGAAAATACATCAATTTATGATGAAAGATGTTTTCATTATAGATGAAACAAAATTGATAGGTTGCAACCTGATCATTTTCTTGTAACATAGCAGCTTAAAGGAAAAAGCAACACAAGAAAAAGACTTACCGTTGTTAATTTTTGTAATGAGGATGGTTTAGAAAAAATTTATATATAGACTATAAGTACATTAAAAAAAAAAAAAAAAGGCTTCAAAAGTATAAAGTTGCATAACATGAATTGTGAGTGTCGTTCCAACTAACAAGCATGAACGATTGGAGTTTTATTTTAAGAATATATTGGCTGCTCAATCAGCAAATGGATGGTAGAAAGATCTTGATTGTAGATAATTGTCTTACCCATCCAAAGGTCATCGAAGGATTGCAAAACGTTGAATTACTTTTGTTCCCATCCAATACAAGTGACATAAAAATTTTAAGAGTTTTCAAGATGCATTAACCTTGTCTATTTTATCATAGTTTTTTAAGTAAACAATATTGAAATTTTATATTAACCTATCCGTATAATATGTATTTAATATTAACAAATTATTGATTTATATTGTTAGTAGGACATTTAAAAAATTTAAAAGGTTTTATCATCATGTCTTATTTTACAAATTTATTGAATTTATTAATTTATTTCACTAGCTGAAGGCAAGGCCAACAAAAAATATTATTATATCATGATTATTAATTTATCCTATTAAATTATTGGTGCATAGAATATATATATAAATTATTTTTCAAGGCAACGCTGGTTTTGTTATCATCATTTCAGAATTATTAGTAGTGTCTAGAACACCACTACGTTAAGCGTTTAAAAGAAAGAAATCCTAGTTTCTTGAACTAATTCACTAAAAGTATTGAAGAAATTTGAATAGAAAAATTATTGGCTGAACTTTTAACACCCAAGATTTGTCTTGATAACATTTTTCTACTCTTTAAATTTCAAATAACATTTCCATACCTATCGACCAATTTCGTTAGGAAGATGTATTAACTAACATATTACAGTTGTTGGAAAGATAAAATGATTTCTTATTAACTTTGTAATGTTTATTGAATTTAAATAAATTTGACTCCTAAAACATTATTAACCATATTTTTTTTACTTTTAATTTATATTAATTTTAGAAAATAATAATGAAAATAATATTAAAAAAATTATAAAAGTATTCACTGTCGATAAATTAGTTAAATAAAATCTCGGGTAGATAGAAGATAATGGAACTTGGTTAAAATTATATTTGAGATGGTAATATCTAATCAAACTTACACCTAACTTGTTTATAATTTCTCTTAAACCACACTTCGGATAATATGATTTGATCAGAATCACACCCTCCTAAGTGCGATGTAGTACTAAGCATAAGAAATAGTATAATATAATCAAGATCATATATGAAAATACTATTTTGGTCATTTAAAATAATGTTGATTAGAGTTTTAAATTTTTTTTTTTCATTTTAAGATAAATGTTTAAGTGATAAGTGTTTGAATTGATAAAAATTTACTTTATTTGTATTTTTGTGCTATTCTCTTTAAATATATTAAAGGTATACTTAATTGTCATATAATGTATAAGTCAATTATTATCTTTCATAAAATTAAGTGGTTATAAAAATAATTTGATTTGAATGATAATTTATATCATAATTATTAATTGTTTAAATCAATATTTAATTATGATATAACGAAGAAGATTCAAACATAAAATTTTGACGTCTTGTCATCTAAAACTCTCGTCTGTTATGACTCATTTATTCTTTATGGGCGAAAATCTTATCAATAATTGTTTTTTTTTTTTTTTTACGTTATTTTATGAGTACTAGTAGACATTTCAAATCAATTAAAATCCTATCGAATTATACCTAAGGGAGAATGGGAGAGAGTATGTAAAAAATGATAACAAGATGGGTTATATCGGCAATAAACTAAAAAACTTGAGGTACCGATTGAATCTTCTATGTTGGATAGCCAAAAAATATAATCATTAAAGGATTAAGTAAATTTGAACTTGTAAAATGTATTGATTGGTTTTTAGAAATCAAAAAAAATTCTATGGTCAATCGTGGGAGAGAAGAAACGTGGAAGCTTTAAAGATATTGAAGGTTGACGAATAAGAATTATAACATGAAGAAGTTGGCGGCACAAAGACTTGACTACTTTGGAAGAAGAAACGGAGCTCTTGCAATGCTACAAATTTGAAAGGAATCAATTGAAATTGCCAAGGCCGACAGGATTTGAATTATTGCAACTTATACTGTACAGCAAAATTAAACGTGTCAAATTTAAATTGATTTAAATTAAAAATAAAAATAAAAATAAAAATTTACTTTTATACAAAAATTTAATTTTCATTGTTTAAATTTAAATTTAATTTAATTTAAATTTAAATTTAAATTCTTTTAAATTGAATTTAACATTTAAATTTATAAACAGAATGAAAACCAATTTTAAATTAAACTTTTAAAATTTGATATGATTTCAGACTATTGGAATAATCCCACCAAGGGGTGGGATCCATATCATTTAAATGAAAGCTCTTATAATTGAAGAGGTTCCTATGGGACAATGAGCAGCAAGAGTCGTGATCAATTATCCATAAATAGCCTTTGATTTTGGTTTGGACTCTCAATCTATTATTAAGACCATTTTTATTTATGATTCTTGATTTTTTATTATTTGGAACAATCCTTAGGATCAGAACGAATAATTATCAAAGAATAAAGAGATGGTTTATGTATCAACAAACTGGGTTTTCCTCCTTGTTATTGCATATCCATTTTTTCATGGTGTTGTGGGTAATATTGTATATTCCTTTTGGGTTGTCTTGCATAACTTCACTGGTGATTATAGGTTTATTTTGATAGCCAAAGGAGCCAATCCCACCTAAAGTTTTTTCTAAATAATAAAATCTTATCAAATAATTTTATAAAATTTAAACACCCACTTATAAAACTTTATTTTATCTAATTTTATCAATTTTTTTAATAAAATAATCAAAATATCATCAATCAAAAACATAAAAATTATAATAAAATATTTTTACAATTAATGTCGTTGATAATATTATTAACGATAAAAAAAATTTTTTGGTTTTATTAGATTTTATAATTTATTTTATTATTATTTTAAATTTTTTAATATTTAATATTATTTTATAAAATTATTATTATTTTTATTTTTTATTCAAAAGTAAAAATATTTTTTTAATCATTTGAGTAACGTGAATCCTCCCCGTTGAGTCGGACGTAATACAAGCAAAGTCCCCCGACGGAACTGAAGAGTGAATTAAATTGAATTAAAAGCAGTGGCGGAAAAAAAGAAAAGAAAAGAGAAGACGCAAGTAAAAGTAATTGACGCAAAGAAAAGAATCTTAAAAAAAGGCTAAAATTAAAAAAAATGGTACGAGAATTACGCACACATCCTCTGTTCTGTCTTTCTTTTCTTATTATTCTGGGCTCCACTCCGCGCCACCCCCCTTGCTTGTCCAACCTTGCACGTGTTCTCCTGTCATTCATGTCTCTACTTTATTTATGTCATCTTCCTTTTATTCCGCTTACTCCGCTCTTCCCCGTCCCTTCTTTGCCATCTGTTTCCGTCTCCACCCTCCCAATCTTTTCACCTCTCAATTTTTGATTTGAAAACATACCTTATCGGAGTCCAATTCAAACTTAGATTCGAATTTAATCAGTTTTATTCAATTCCATAAATATTTTAAATAATTAAATGATATAATTTAAACGCACGTGAATTAAAATAACAAGATTATAATCGATATAAATCAAATTTTTTAGGTTGGTAAATTTTGTCAACCAAATTTATTATAAGTTTGAATTCGATAGTTTTTGAATATTAGGTTTAAACTCATCTTAAACCCGTTTTGAGTTTGTTCAAATCCGAATGGATTCAACTTTAAATTAACTATAATTTTTTTTAGATTCCAACTCCTTTTATGAAATGTAATAGTATTGTGTTTTTCTGATAGTTTTTATTTTCCAGAGACTCCTTTCTCTTTTCACTTTTCTTGTTCGTTTTCCTTTGCTTAGTCATTCTTTGTTTCACAAGTTCCAAGATTCTCAAATTCAAACGGAGCTAGTCAAATTTAAATAATCTATCTAACAAAAAAAATTAAATGTGATTTAAAGATTAGACATGTTTTTATAAATATGTCAAGTTTGATATAATTCAAACATTTAAATTTGAAATTAAATTTAATTAAAATTAAAGCAAAATTATTTTTAAATTAAATTTAAGTTTCAATATTTTTCCTAAACCAATCTTAAACTAAGCTTTTATATTAATACTAATTTGAAGTTAACCTTTGTTCCTATCTTTTGTTTTTATGACTTGAAAATTTTTATTCATACTAATCATTTAATCATAATAGATCGGATAAAATAAATACAAAGATTTATAACCACTTAAATTTACAACCACAAACCAAGTTCTTGTCACTAAATCAAACCCTTGGATCTTTCGTTTTTATTTGGTTGGTACTAAATGCAACCACAAGTGTTAAAATTAAGTTAAAAGTGTTAAAAATCCACTTTTAATTTATTTAATCCATGGTTGTAGATCTTGGTAGTCATGATTCTATCATGATCAGTTTGAATTAATTGACTGATTTGAATAAAGGTTCCCAGTTATAAAAAAAATTCTCCCATTTAACTGCAAAAATGAATGCAAATTCTGAAACTAGGCCCCCCGGGAGCCTAAAAGTAGTCAAAATTAGTACAACAGTAGAGCCCAATAAGAATATTTTTCATGGCCCATTTGAAGAAATAATTTGTTGAATATTGATATTCCTTGTAATACAATTCAGGTTCACTGAATTTTAATAACCCTAATTAATATTGAATTCAATCCGAGTTACCGGAGCTCAAATTCAAGTTTGGATTGAACAAACCAAGATCAGGCTTTCTTTCATATAAACTAATAGAGTTTGAGTTGAGAATTAAATTTATTTTCATAAAATAAGTTAAACTCCAATTAATCCAAATTTAGAGTTTGAAATGACTGAATCAAAATTTAAGTTAAAATAATTTTAAATTAAATATAAATCTTATTATATTGAAGATGATTATTGTTGATTAAGTAATATAAGGATGATGAGTTTACATGTAACCTCTGTAGAGTATATTCAAATTTAGGGTTTGTTTAATAAGCTTGTGTTTTTTGACTAAAACCCATAGAGTCGCGCAAATTTCATACGTAAGCCAAAAGGGCAAATTTAAAAAGTTTTGAGGGAGTGGGAAGAAGAAGGATGGTGTTGACCCAATCACTAGAGTTTGACCACATTCGGCTAGATTGGTAGATTATTATATTGGTTGAAACTTATTCATTTCGGCCAACAACATTTTTCAGTTAGAATTTGGAATTTTGATATCGTCAAATTTTTGTCAAATTCATTCTAAACATAAGGTTTCAATCACTTGTATTCAAATAAGCTTGTCGATAACATATTAAGTTAATTTGTTGTTCCAAAAAATGTTTTGGTATGAGATAATGCCTTAATTGTTTATCACAACAAAGATAGGTAGAACACAAATAATTTTGCACTAGAATTTAGTACAATAAATAGAGCAAACAATAAAGGTGTATTTTTAATAATTAAAAAATATTTCTTCGGCTAATTTTGAAATATATCTAAATACTTGGTCAGCTATAAATTCTTAAAAATAAAATTAATATTCAATAGAAAATATAAAACTAGACAAATTCTAGAATAATAAATTATTAAATATTTATAAGTAGGATTGATTTTTTTTAAAGCTCCTAACATTTCATTAAAGTAGAACCAATTTGTCAATCACGTTTGGTCAAAAATATGATATTTTTAAAATCCATTAGTTGTGTATTAAAATATTAAGTAATTGCATTTTCATAACTTTTACAAGATTTTAACATTAATTCTATTAAGTTGTAATGAGTTTTAATATCGTTTTTTAATTGTGTTGGATTCCTATGGGTTTTGATTTGATGAATTAGTTATCGTATAAATTTATACATAAAAAAAAAAAAAAAAAAAGACTTACATTTTATAGATTTAGTCAGACACATGACTGTATGTATTTTAGTAGTACGATTGTGTGTACCATATTAAAGAAATACATGAGTTATTTAGTAATTCAAATGTTTATGTAACAAAATGTCATGATGTACGACTGTATAACCTTCAAACGCATAATCGTGTGTCATAAAGTGAAGACACATTGCTAAGATTCTTTGTAAGTCCAATCGTGCAAAGTTAAAAGTCAATATCTAGATGTGTATTCGTGTAGAAATCATACACACCTGTGTAAAAAAAGATGTTTAATCGTATAATGTTCATAAGAGGTATCGTATGCAAAACTATGTGGCCTTCAAGAAATAAAGATATAAGAGCACATAATTATGTGTGTGAAACACATGCCCGTGTTGGATTGACGTAATAGATGAATTTGATCATTGAACTGTATTCATTATCAGGAGTACAATCATGTACAAGAAGCACATGATCATGTGCCTACCCAGATTTGTTCCAACAATTCTTAAATTAACTGCAATAGCTAGTTATTCTCAAATCATATAAAATGGAGCTGATTTGAAAAAAAAAGGTGAGGAAAATCAGGCTGAAAAACTATATTCTTTCATTCTCTTTTTTTCCACATTTTCTCTCACTATATTTTATTGTATACACTTTGAGGGAAACATTGTGAGCATAAATTCTTGTATTTGTCTATCAAGAAGCCAGTTTCTTTCTTCGTAATTCAACAACCTAACGTCATAATTCCGTGAAACTAGTGGTTGGACAAAATTTTGTAAAATTATTGTAAGGGCACAATATCTTGTATCAAAACTAGTTTGAAAGACGAAATCATTTTGATTAAAATTATTATAACTTCTAAATAATTGAAGTTAATAAAGAAAAGCTTCAAACAGGATAAATTAAATGAGTGGATGTATAAATCTTGTGGATAAGTTCAGAACCATTACAAAAATTGATTGAACACTTTTTTTTGCTCTCTTTTTATATTGATTATATTTGCTTTATATTGTTGATTGAAATAATTATTTGATTATATGTTTGGTTGATTGATTTGATGGATTTGATGTTTTATTTCCATATAATTTTGGTTAGATGTGAAAAGATTTCAGATTGTATAAGTTTATTTATAGGTTTTATTTTTTATTAGTTCATAAAATCTAACTATATCAAATCTTAATATGCCAATATAATCTCCTTAAAATATAAATTAAACACTATTTTGTATGAACTATTCTAAAATACGATCATTATCAAATGAAAAGGCTGATCAATTACCTCTTATGTTTTATTGATTATATGTAAAATTATACATTTCTCCCGTTATAAAACTTGATGGAATAATAAAAGAGGATTTATATATATTTTTTAATCTTGTGAACGCAATTTGTTGTTGTCATTTTAAATGTATGATATATATTTTTTTTGCAATACTTATTGATATGTTCAAGAGATGCTCGATATCACTTGAACTTACACATAGAGTAAAAATAACTATTTTACCACAAATATTTTCTTCTATTTGATTGAAATGTTCATACACTATTGACTTTTGCTCCTTTTTTTTTTTTTTTCATCCGATGGTGATTGTGAAAATGTTTCTTCAACAAAATATTGATTTTCTTTATATCTATTTTGATATAAGTTAAGTAAAGAATTGAGTAAATTTAAGGAGGTATTTATAGGATTTTTTTTTTTATTGATAAAAAATCTGACTCAAACTGACATCCTTTTAGGTCACCAATCATATTGGATTAATAAATAAAAGGTAAGCACAATGCTTCAATCATACTTCACCAATTAAATTCAAAATTTTAGTCTTAAAATAGTTTTTTAATGATTTGAATTCTTACTCATTGTCTATAACAACTACGACAATGATTGGAAAATATATTTTTTTTATATCAATTTTTTATTTAATAGACTATATCAAACCAACCAATGGGCCTTCTTAGTGGGCATCTACATGACCCATCCTGATAGCAAACTCTTGGGTTGTGTTTTTTGGGTTGAACCGTGCCAACCCAGGGCCGAAAAGGTTGAGTGGTAATTTTGCTCCTAAGTTTTGAATTGTCCCTTTTTGTGTCCAGACACTTTTCTGATGCTTTTCGATTAATATTGAATGGTAATTTGGCTGACGTTGGTTCGCAAAATGCATTTTTTCATGCAGAGCATTGGGACTTGGGGAATGTTGGACTGGGGCCTTTAATTTCTCGATCGTTCGTATTGCGTGTCACAGAACTCCATGTCACCTAAGGTTTTCCAAATGCCGAATGTCAAATTGCCACCCAAGATTTCACTTACTGAAATTATCACCAACAAAAGTTTACAGAAATCAAATATCATCTTTTTATTATAAAAAAATCAAAATATCTTTTATAAAATTCAATAATATTAATATTAAAATAAAATTTAATATAAATAATATTAAAAACAAATTTAAAATAAAATAATAATAAAAAATTTTAAAATTATTACAAAATTAAAAAACAAAAAATATATAAAAAAATAGCCATCGTCGTCAACATCATCGTCGACGACGATGGTTGCTTTTTTATATATGTTTTATTTTTTTAATAAATTTGAATAATTTTTTAATTAATATTTAATATTTTTATTATTATTTTAATATTTTATTTTAAATTTGTTTTTAATATTATTTATAAATTTATTTTTTTTATTTTAATTCAAAAAAATAAAAATATCCTTTTAACTTTAGTCAACAAATGAGTATTTGGTTTTTAAAACTTTTACAAGTGATAATTTGTCATTAAACGAAACTTTATGTGGCAATATGTCATTCGACATTTTTTAAATAATAAAATTTAATTTATTAATTTTTAAATATTTAAATACTTATTTATAGACCAAAATTAAAAATTAAATTTAATAATAAATTGTTAAATATTAATAGTTAAGAAATCATAAATAATAAAATAAAAAATTTTAAAATAGTTAAAATAATAATAAAATAAATTGTAAAAATTAATAAAACTATTTAAAAATTAAAATTTGAAAAAAACGACAACCATCATCGATGATATCATTGACAATCGTTGCTATCTAAAATTTAACCAAACAATCAAGAAAAATAATTTAATTCAGTTGACAGTCAAATCAATTGCTGTCACTATCAACAACAATCGAAAAATATTAAAAATTATTGATCTTATTCAAGATAACTATTTTTGAGCATCATTAATGATGGAGGGAACCGGATCAGATTGTTCAAATGACTTTTTTTAGTTACTAGATCAAGTTTTTAATGAACAATAATGTTGATAATGTTATTGATAATAGAGACTTTTTTATATTTATTTTATTAATATTTTAATATTATTTTATATTTTAATTATAATTCTTTTAATTAAAAGAATTTTGTCCATTTGACAAGTAGAATGTTAATTGAAAGATGAATGTTTACAGGTGGATATCTAAGTTTTTAAAAACTGATTGGGTGGTTAAGAAAAACTGGGGAGCCTACAGGTGTCCTCTTCGAAGCAAAAGACGAGGGATGTCGGCAAAATTATCCCAAACTAGCTTCGTTCCGCTGACATCAATTAATATTTAATAGTTATCATAATTACATGCAATGCAATAAACGGTTGAGTACATATCGACCATTACTTTTACCACGTTTTGACCCTCCAACTCCATTTTTTAACCACCCACCATCACAAGTTGCGGACAGACGGGCTTCACTCTTCACAGAGTTTTCACTCTCATACGTTTGACAAGTCTCCTGTTGCCACCCTCCGCCAATAATTACTAAAAGCGTAGCCAAGCTCAAAGATCTACTACGTCGTCTTTTGTCTCTTTCTATAAACAGCAACACGCTATTTCACTTAGATCTCATGTTCCCCATTTCTTTATTTCACTGCAACTCAGTAAGCTTCTGGTCTTCTATTGCTTATTTCTTGTGTTTTCTTTCGGGGTTTTACTTTAAAGTTCGCGTCTTCACTGGGATCTGATCGAGTTTGCTTTCTTGGGTCTTAGTTTGATTGAATTAGTTTTTAAATGGGGGTTGAGATTTTGATTTAATGATTCAGTTCAGTTTCTTGAGTTCGAGTGTCTGATTGTTTGTATTTGTTGCTGGGATGTGCTATCGATTGTGTTCAAGTTTCTGTATGTGTCTCGTGTCGTAGATCTGTGATACTTGAGTTCTTTGGGTGAGTTTTGCAGCTGTCATTTTCTTTTTTCCCTTTATGACAGCTCATAACAACTGGAGATCTGTTTATAGTAGTTGTAAAGCTAAATGTCTCGTTTTTGTTTTTTTCTTTTTTATGGAACAATCCCTTTCATTGCTGGGTTGGTATTTAGCAGAACAGTTGCAAGTGGTTAACATCATTCAACATTATTGCTTTTTTCTTTGTTCGATTATGTAAAATGAAATTCAAAATAAAATTCGGAGTATTTGGTTTTCATTTTGAACATGAATCATTTCTTGTGAAACAAGCTTGCACCTTGCAGTTGAACCTGTTACAATTTGAGCCACTGGTAAAGTGTATATGCTTCTTTACTTTAGTCATTAGACATCCTTATTCTATTGTGCTTGATCTCCGCATATGAACTGATCAGATTGAAAGTAAGGTAAGAATGTTCTATTTGTCCCTGGTTGCTGTGATATGACTTGGTTTAATGGATGATTCCCAGAACAGTGATGTGATGTCGTACTCTTAAATATTTATTTGATTCAGGATCCGGTGATTTCTTGTTAAAATAGTTCTGGCTTCAATTATCTGGACTTATTCACTACTTTAGTGTGGCCTATATGATATTAATTCAGGATCTGCAAATGTATTCATTTTTCTTCTTTTTAGTAATTTTACAGGTTGATCAATGAGGCCTATCTGATGAACTTTGAAGAATTTGTACTATCTTGTTTTCTTGATGTCAAAGGCTTTGGGTGGTAAAGGATTGGATTGTGAACCCCTCAAGATATATGTATGATGAGATCCGCATTCTGATCTCTTAGTTCTTTGACTGAAGTTGAAGACATTGTTTTGAGGATTTCAAATCTAAATACATGACGAGGGGAAGATCCGATGGAAGTCAAAAGAAGCATTTGATTACCTCTGTGATTGTTGTTGCAATTTTTCTTGGTTTTTTCTATGCATATTGTGGATCCATTTTTGGCTCTTCAAACCATGCTGCACATGGGAAAACTTTTAGAAAACTAGGGTCTTCTTACTTGGGTGTGGATGAGGATGCTGATGGAAAGCAAGATGAATCTTCAAAATTTGGTCTAGAAGATGGAGATGATGATGTTTTACCGAAGAGTTTCCCTGTAAGTATCCTATCGCTAAGCGCATCAGATCTTCTGTTTACTGCCCACATTTTCTGCTGTTTCCCTTCAACATGTAAGCTTCTTCTGTGTCTATTTCATTCATTTGGTGATGGTCCTATTTACCTTTTTTTTTTTTTTTTTTAATTAATTTGAAGGCTTGTGATGATCGGCATTCAGAATTAATTCCCTGCTTAGACAGGAATCTCATATATCAAATGAGATTGAAGCTGGACTTGTCATTGATGGAGCACTATGAACGTCATTGTCCACCTCCTGAGAGGCGATACAATTGCTTGATTCCGCCTCCACCTGGATACAAGGTAAGAACTTGTTGAAACTGATTATTGGAAATGCACAGAATTATTACTGTTATTATGGTTGCCTTATCATGATTAAATTTGGATCATACTCTTGACTTCTTTTTGTGATAAATAAAGAATGAGGTTTGCTTATTATTAAGTATTAAATGATTCTTTTCCTGTTGCAGATTCCTGTTAAGTGGCCCAAAAGCAGAGATGAAGTTTGGAAAGCAAACATTCCTCATACTCATCTTGCTCATGAGAAGTCTGATCAGAATTGGATGGTTGTAAAAGGTGACAAGATTGTATTCCCTGGGGGAGGCACTCATTTCCACCATGGAGCTGATAAGTATATTACTTCAATTGCAAATGTAAGCTTGCTGACTCATATTGATGGATATGAAAAAGAAAAGAACAAAAACATCATTCCTGGATCTTAAATCCCTTTTTAACTAGTGCTGTTACCTTTATGAAGTAGTGTTTTAAGTTTTGTATCCCAATTTGGTGTGGCAATCAACATGGCACTGAATGTCATTGGCCTCACCTCCTTTCTTTTTTTTTTTTTTTTTGAGATAAAAGGTGGCTTGTAGGCTGCTCATTGCTGTGCTTTAGTTTTGATATACTTTTTTACTTCTATGGAATTTGTGGTTAGTTATTGGTGGAGTGCCTTTTACTGCATATATGAAGTAATAAATAAATTTTTGGTTTGAACTGGCAGATGCTCAACTTTACAGGCAACAAAATAAGTAATGGAGGAAAATTACGGACAGTTCTTGATGTTGGATGCGGTGTTGCAAGTTTTGGAGCTTATCTTCTTTCATCTGATGTCATAGCCATGTCCTTAGCGCCCAATGATGTGCATCAAAACCAAATCCAGTTTGCTCTGGAGAGGGGAATTCCTGCATATCTTGGAGTTTTAGGAACTAAGAGGCTTCCTTACCCAAGCAGATCTTTTGAACTAGCTCACTGCTCTCGTTGTAGGATTGACTGGCTTCAAAGGGATGGAATTCTTCTTCTTGAGCTAGATAGGTTGCTTAGACCAGGAGGCTATTTTGCCTACTCATCTCCTGAAGCTTATGCACAGGATGAAGAGGATCTGAGGATATGGAAAGAGATGAGTGCCCTTGTGGAACGCATGTGTTGGAGAATAGCTGCAAAGAGAAACCAAACTGTTATCTGGCAAAAACCTCAAACAAATGACTGCTATATGGAAAGAGCACCTGGTACGAATCCTCCTCTCTGTCGCTCAGATGATGATCCAGATGCAGTTTGGGGTGTGCCAATGGAAGCTTGCATCATGCCGTACTCTGATCGTGGGTATCTTTTTCTTTCCAGCTGCTTTGTCATTGTTTTTGTATTTTTTGGTCCTATTCCCCAAATTTCTTCCTTATAACATGAAATTTTTCTTGTTGCGGTTTAGTTTTTAGTTGACATGTATATTTTAAAGGATATTTTTTGCTTAAAAGACATTTTGAGATCTTGAATTTGACTTGAAGACTTGGATGGAACATAAGTATGTACCCATAAAAAGGGAAATGCATATCCATAGGTTCTTGTTGTGTATGTGTGTGTATATATATATATATATTAGAAATCAGTTTTGGTGCTCTTTTTAATCTTGATCTAGCCCCAAGAACCTTTCTTGTCACACAAGAACAGTATGCGGCTGTTAATATATCCATTTCGGTTATGTAGTCTCATTATGTTAGCTCATTGTTGTCATTTATATTATGTTTAGATGGTTGTCAGCTTGGCTGATTTGCTATGATTTAAAAACCATTGAATGCAAATTGGCAATTATATGTATGTTAGTAGTTGGTATACTATCACAATGCTCTTAACAATCCCTAATTGTTTTTTAGCTTTTCTCTTCAAGAAAATTTAACATTTTTTGTTTGTATCCTGTAACATAATTCTTGTGTGCTTTGCTTTTCTCTTGATTCAATGTACTCAGAAACTTATTTTTAACATGTTTCCCATTGAATGATACAAGGTGAGCTTGAAGTTATTTGCTGACTAAAAATTACGTTGGTTTCTATCAGATGTTCAGAAAGCCATAGGGAGTGGATTGGCTCCTTGGCCGGCTAGAGTGACTGCCCCCTCTCCTCGACTTGCTGATTTTGGCTATTCTAGTAACATGTATGAGAAAGACATGGTAACGAAAGAAGCATTCTTTCATCTACATCTTTTCCTGTTTGCCTGCACATATGTTGGAAGTGCTATGTAGTGATTACATGTGAATAAGTACCTGAACCTTGGTATTTGCTGGCGTTCTGCAGGAAATTTGGCAACAAAGAGTAGAGAGTTATTGGAACCTCTTGAGTCCAAAGATTGAATCAGATACTCTGAGGAATGTGATGGATATGAAAGCAAACTTAGGGTCATTTGCAGCTTCCTTGAAGGACAAGGATGTTTGGGTGATGAATGTTGTCCCTGAGGATGGACCGAACACCCTCAAGTTGATATATGACAGAGGCTTAATTGGCTCTATACACAACTGGTATGCATGAATGAATTTGATACCTTTACTCCCAAGATGTCTCTCCTAAAGGTGTTAGGAAATATTGAAACGTAGAAGTTTATTTGTGGTTTTCTGGATCAACTATTTCTCAGGTGTGAAGCCTTTTCCACGTACCCGCGGACATATGATTTACTTCATGCTTGGTCTCTCTTCTCTGATATTGAGAAAAAGGGCTGCAGTAGAGAGGATCTGCTGCTTGAGATGGATCGCATGCTACGGCCCAGTGGTTTTGTGATCATCCGTGATAAACAATCAGTAGTAGACTTTGTAAAGCAGTATCTGACAGCTTTACATTGGGAAGGACTGGCAACTGCTGATGCAAGTTCAGATTCGGAGCAGGACACAGATGAAATTGTTTTTGTTATCCAAAAGAAGCTGTGGCTGACAAGCAAAAGCCTCAGGGATGCTGAATAGAAGAATACGATGAGGGCTGTCAGTTTCTCTTTATACTCTCTGCAGCAGCACTGGATTAAGAAGCATGTCCTCAAGCAGTAAAGCAGTTAAACAATCTCATTTTGTAGCATTAAGTGATGTTCACATTAATTTTTTTCTTTGTAACAATGATTTTAGCTGATGAACCATGAACACTGTCAACATCTATAGGCTATTCTTCAAAATTTTTTCTAACCATTTGAGGCATTACCAAGGATACTTATGCTGATTTTTAATCATCAAAAGGTGTGACATGTGCTACTGAACTACCGAAATTGCGTCTTTAATTACCAAGTTGTTTATAGATGGATACTTTCATTAGATAATTCTATGTGCGACTTTTCCTTCTGTTTCCTTGTTAAGTTTGATTAATATTAAAGAAGTTGCTTCTTTTTCTTTTTTACTTGTTTTTAGGAAACAAAAAAACAAGAATGATAAAATCCAAGTCTCTATGGGAAAGAAGATAATGGATGAATATATTTCTTTCACAAATGACATTTATTATTTGTTTGTTCAAGATGAATAACATTTTTTCTTGGAGACTTGGTGAATTCTGCATGCAACTTTCTGTATAAAGCGATACATTTATATTACAAGAATAAACCCAAGCTTCTATTAATCTCAACCAGCCAGCCATAATGTCCCAATTGCACCTCTTTTGCTCAGCTCCCACTTGTTAGCAGCACACCCACTTGTCCATACAGATGTTAGATGTCCATAGCAAATGCGTAAGCCCAACCTTTTAGAGCTTAGACCATAGGCGACCACCCCTTATTCCTACACAGTGTCCCTGGTACATTTCATCATGCCACTTCCATTCGTTTATGCCCAAGTCTAGGGTGCCAACTTAATCACATTTCTCGGTCTTCACATGTCAAGGGTCTAACAGTTGTCCTTTACGCCAACATATCCACCAATATTAATAAATCAAGCCATAACAAAAACAATTATTTTCACATTCACCATCCTCTGATGCCAACATGTATGATGGTATTTACACGCATTTCCCCCCTTTGAAGTGGGGCATATTGGACAAGAAAATCCTTTGTCTTTAGAAAACACAACCATGCTCCCCCCTGTTCTTCCTTTTTGTTTTCTCGTAACTGCCTCCGTTGTGACTAGGCAAGTAGGCCACACAACATCATATGCCATTGTCACTGGGCTTATAAAGCTCCACCCTCCGGCTTTCTTTTGTTCTCATCACTTGCCATTTGTCACCTATTTTCTCATCTATCTTGAGTGTTAATAATATAAAAGTTCCAAAATTCCAGGCTATGAATTGGTGTTTGACCAACTCAATTTTTGCTCACTTATCATGATTCCTTCCTTGATTACCTTGAGCCCATTATTCTTTGACTTCTGCCTTTCTTATACAACAAGATTTTGCTTCACTTCTTCATACAACACCACTCTCTATTCTCTTTTGACGCAATCAACAAATTTTTATTAATAACTGAATAAGAAAATGACATTAAGAGGCCACATCTCACTTAACCTAACACATTATGTTTTAATGAGGTAATGATGTATTAGTTGACAAGTAAAATAACGACATTAATCTGATGTCTCTATACCAATTCAACATGGTCCCTTTCCACGGAACCCAACCCAGCCCCAGCTCACCTTGCCTTTCTTGTGCTTGCGGGTTTTGCTCAAGCATTACACATGGCATTTCCTTATTGGATAAGGATACAGGAAGGCAGCTAATGCTTAGCAGAGAAGCAATAGAGTGCTGGCAATGGATTAAGAGAGCGCCACCTGTCAAGCATGCTGGCTCTATCTCAGGCGCACATCAAGGCCTTAAGAAAAGTCTTTGCGTAGGCAATTATTTAGTGGTCCAGCTCAGCTCCCCCTCTTATTTATTATTTTACGGAAGATTTTTTATGATTTACTCATTTTTTATATTTTGATAATGCGAGGTTTTTAGCCTATATTTTTCCAAGTATCTTTTTATTTTATATAATTATGTGCTAATAATAACATAAAAAAGAAAGAAAATTATGAAATTATTTAAAATAAATAAAATATTGAACATGTGTCAAAATGTGGTAATTTTAATAATTATGATAATTATATTAGAAAAATAAATAAATAAAATATGTTCTACTGTAAATAATGTTTTCCTTGTAAATTAGATTTTAATATGTTTGAAAAGTTTCTCAATTTCTTTCTTTTTTTGGACATCACGTCCCCGTGGGGTCCACGCGGTATTGCTTTAAATGATTGACTTTATTATTAAATAAATTAATTGATGGATAACTTCTTTTCACCCTCCCTTTTGCTATCTAAAAACCTTCCCCATCCCTTTTAATTTCGATTTTTAATCAGTGACTTTGACCACTCAAATATTTGATTTATGATTTAGAATCACCATAACAAAATAATTATTTCAATAACTCAATTATTTATAAATATATAATTTATTTTTTGTTAATAATTATAACTTATTACATAAAATAATTTATTTATATTTTAAGAATATAAATAATATTTTACAAAACAATAATTTCAATAGTGGGTAAAGTGTATTTTGAAAAACTTAATAACAAACCTAAAGGTAAATTATCGTTTTCTCTAAAATATATAAAATAGAAAATCGAATTTATAAATCACCAAACAGTAAGAGAAATTCAGGATTTCTTCTCCTAAATTTCGTTTTTAGTGTAAAAAAAAAATAAAAATCAATATATATTAAGGGGGGTGACAGCAGTTACTAGAACATGAAGAGGGAGAGGTTTAGCAGACAAATATCAGGGGTGTTTCGGTAATTAACCCTACTGGTCCCTTAGGACCCTTTGCTACTTCATCGTTTTCTTCTCATATCTCGCGATAAAATAAGGACTCCAGTCATTTTGAAAAAACCACCGCATTTTTTTGAAAATATTAAAATTATTTACAAAATTAAATTAAATTTATCAGGAAAACTTTTAAATATTATTGTTTTTTTTTTCCTGGCTGTAGAAGTTACTTTGCTTGCTTGATTATCAACCTAAGATAATATAATGGATATTAATGAAGTAAAAAGAAATTATAAATAAATCATCTAATTTTTAAATTTTGAAAATATATTTATTTTGATATAAAAAATTAATTATCTATTACCACAAGGTTATACTAACATATTTTGATACTATTTTTTTTTTTTGTTAAAAAATGACCGTAAAACCTTCAGTACACATATATTGATACTAAAATTTAAAGGTATTTTGGTTAGTATTGATTTGAGTTTAAGATAATTTATGATCAAATTCGAACTTAATTTAAATGAGTCTAAAATAAGTTTAATTAAAATGAGTTTAAATAGAATTTAAATATTATTTTAAGTATTTAATGTATTTGATGAACATAAGTAAACCAAATTTAAGCTTGACTCATTTTAAATGAGTTAAATTTAAAGTTAATAAATCTTAATCTAAGTTCAGTTTAAATTTATCCTTATATATGGGTATATTCTAAAATATAGATACAATTATAATCAAAATTAAATTTTAGATTATCTTGGATTATCTTATACCAAAAGCTAAGGGCAATCTACAACTTTATCGTTTTGACCTGCCTTTGCTTTTGGGGATAAAGTTTATCTTTCGAGGAACGTTGAAAAAATGTTTTAAGTTTTAGTAAATCTGTATTTAAAAAAAATTCTAAAAAATACTACATTTCTACTCATGACATATCGTGAGAAACTCGGTTTAATTCAGTAATTCATCGACAGGGCCCCGTAAAACTTGAAAAAAAAAAATTCAAAAAAGAATTGAAAGAAAATTAAGTCGGAGTAACTGTGAACATGAGCAACAACAGCGGTTGATGTATAAAATAAAAATTAAAAAGAGGAAAAAGGTTTGAAGCAAAAAGAGAACCCATCAAAGTCGTCAACAAAACTAGTGCTCTTCTTCTAATCTGCTCGTTTCTTCTGTAGTTTACCTCTTGTCATCGAAAATCGCTGGGATTTGTTTCTGTCAGGTTCTTTTATTCTACTTTCTTCAAATTGATGTCTCTGTAACTGGAATTGTCTGATTTTGGTTTTTGATTTGTTAAGTTGTTTTGATTGAGGGTTTATTAGCACGTGGCCTTTCGGATTTTATTTGTTGTCTTATGTTGATTTTTTTTTTTTTTGTAAGCTGAGATGGTTTTACTTTTGTTGCTTTTTGAGTTCTCACTCTCTGTTTGGTTGGTGAGAAAGTGTGGGAAAAATCTGAGGAACTCAAGTTCTAGTTAATTTTCGTTTAGTAGTCAGATTTTTTTTTTCTACTTGAGTTGGATTAGATCGTCGTGTGTGTTGAATTTTTGTGAATTGATTGGTTAATTGACTGTTGCTTTTCGAATTTATTCATGAATGTTGTGTGTGGCCTTTTCTTTTTAAGGATAAGATCGAGGTTTAGCTTCTGTTGTTGTGCAGCTCTTACTCTCTGATTGTTTGATGAGAAACTGTAGGATTGTATAAGAAAACTGAATGCTTGTCACTTGCCAACATTTTCGTCTTTAAGCTGTTTTGATCGGTCAGTGTGTTAAGTTTCTTTCAATTAGCTAATGAATTAAATGTAGGTTTTTCATATTTGTTATCGCCAAACTAAAGGGATCTCTGGTATTGTTTGGTTCTGACATTGTTTGCTTAGTGAGAAAGACCAGGAGAAAATGAGGTAAGAAACTTTTGATCTTGAAGTGCCTGAAGATGAGTGTATAACTTTTTCAGGAGTTTCTGTTTGGTCTATGTTTGAATCACTATTAACTTATTGATCAATCAAATGTTAATTTTGAATTTTGACAATTGTGATTATCTGCTAGGAGGTTTTAGTTGTGACTCTGGTTTTATTGAGTTTAGTTTTGGCTCACTGTATGGTTGATGAGAAATTCCGAAAAAAAAAAAAAGAGTAATTAATATTTTGACAATAGGGAACAACCTTAAATCCATTGATACACACACATATGCACATGTATATATATGTATGTATGTATGTGTCTGTGTGTGTGTGTAAAAGTGAATATTCCAATCTAGCAACTTTCTGCTGCCCAAGGGTTCATATTTGTTTATTGTTTTTTGCATTATGAATCTTCTTGTTTGTCACATGTATCTGAATTTTCTTACAATTGGTTAAAGTTGAATCAATTTCTGCTAATGGAACATTGGTTGCCTTCTTTGTCAATACAGGATACTGTGCCTTGATTCTGTGGGAATCCTCAATACCTCATGTGAACCTACATATTTGCATTTGCAAAATGAGATTCTTGCTTAATGAAAGTGTAATCTTTGGTAGGTTCTTAAATAAATTGCACATCTAAGATTGTTGGCTGATCGGTCAGGTGCATATTCAGTGAACGAATGGATTCCATAAGGTCTTGGGCAAAGAAATTGAGGTTGAAAGATAAGGTGAAGCCTTCCAAGGAAAAGGAATCAACCAGTAATACAAAAGAGTTATTGAAAGCACAAACAAGTGAAGAAGTGCCATCAAATGTAACCAAGCAGAGAGTTGCTGCTGCAAAACAGTATATCGAAAACCATTACAAGAAGCAGATGAAGAGCCTGCAGGAGAGGAAGGAGCGGTATGATTTCAGATCCCTTTTTCATAACAATGTCCTTTAGTAACGTATTGCCAGTTTCATATTACTATCTTCAAATTCGATGTTACTAGTCTCCATGTGTTGGAAAGTATTATGTAATTTATAAATTGCTACTTCCACTATTATCTTAAATCAATATAATGTTGGTCTTTGATGAGCCACTACTAGGGTTGTGCTCCTTGTCCTTAGTCACGAAGCATGAAATGTATCTTTTGGTAGTTATATATTGTTTTTGCTGCTGTAGATATGCTGTGGCAATCTTCTTGGAATTAATTGGTGAATGATTATGGGGGTATTACTGAATATATCATGCAGATGTTTAAGGAATTAGTTTATGGGAATAGAATAGAATGACAAACTGTACATTAAAGGTCTTCAAGCAATAGATGGGCCACAGTTTTAGATACTCAAATAGATATCAGTTCTTTGTTTTAAAAACAAGGTTCCATGTTTACTTCTTGCATGGGACTGTTTATTTTAAACCTATAAAAAATTCTTTTCTCCTACTTGGATGTTTTTTGTGCATCTCATGTATACTGCATGATTAAACTCATCTGTAAATTGAAAGCTAAAATATTGGTGAAATCATCTTGTTAGAAGCCTTTAGATGTAACTTTTCTTGTTAGTTAACGCCACCTATTTTATTGTGGTAACTTCATCTAAGGTGCCACTTATATTGTTTAGTTGATTGGAATTTGTATTTGTAATCCAAGGAATTTTGGGGAAGTTAAACTTGAATGTTTCAAATTATCTATATGGAAACTAGGTCTAATTCTACAATGTTTATTGGGCGTGTTTGGTTCAGCATGTTCATTTGCATGACATGGTTGGTGGAATTTACTTTTACCATTTCAATTGTCCACAATGGGGACTTAAGACGTAAATATGCAATTTTCATGTTGTGGGTATGAGCAACTAACAATTTTTGCTATTCTTTTATGCTTTATGTTTTTGCTCTTCAAGTGGTTGCTTGGAGAGTGAGAAATTAGCATCTAAGTTCTTTAGTTGACAATTATTTTTTTTGGTGAAAGTTAGATTTGGCCATATGTATATCTAAAATATTTGGCATATGTATGGAATCACCTTAATAGAAAAGTAGCTGTATTTGAGCACTAGTTACGATGCCTTAGCTGTTATTGTTTCTAGCAGAAGTAGCTTTAATAATGAGTGCAAGACATTAAATTCTGATGAAAGAATGAAAAAATATTAAAAACATAAGGGAGATGGATGTCTGAGGTTCTCACTCGTTATGCCCTTTTTTCATTTTCTATTTGTACATTATTTTTCAAAAATAAATTTATACATGTATGTTCCACAAATTTAACTTGGTATTGACAGTTCCTAATTCAACTAGATAATTAAGCTAGTGAAAAATTCTACTTAGCTAAGTCTCTTATGTACCATTTGTAAAATAGCAAATTCTCTTTGTAATCATTTTTTTTTCCCTATAGGACTTGATGACATCTTCTTCTAAACGTTTAGAGATTCTTTTACTTGAGATTTCGTTATAGAATACTATGAAAGATTATTACCAAATTTTGAGTCCCTTACTTTTCTCTGTATCATCTATAAATATCAACATGTTTGTTTTTGCCTGAGCCCATTCTTGTTTCCTTTTTGTCCAGTTAATTAGCTTTTTTTCCCTCAACTCATAAATTTATTCTTCCTAATTTGGGTTTTTACACCTGTTCAAAATTTCAGTCACAGTTGATGTAGCGAAGCAGTAAGTTTTAAGAGGGAGTTACTGTTTTTAAATAAACAATCAAGAAATTTTCTTTAGATTTTGTTAGGATCTAGGGTTCAAGGGAAGAAGCATATGAGCAAGAGTAGAGGAGTAGTGTCTCTTGGTGAGGTGGATAAATCTAAGCACAAAGGGAGACACGTGGGGAAGCATGGAAAATTGATGGAGTAGGGACTAGGAGACGAGTATAAAAACAGTCTTGTGGTGGAAAAAAGGGGTAGAGAATCAAGAAGAAATTAGAGAGGGGGTGAAAGCCTTAAGGGGAATGCTTGGCACCTCTGTTGCCAAATATAGCAGAAGCCATTTCTTTTGCTTCTGCTATATTTGTTCATTTTAATTTTTCCTTTTAGTTTGCTAACGCAACTGACTGTATGCTAGGTTGTGAATATATGTAAGGCCTGATTGAGTTTGTCTTTGATCCATTTTTCTAGAGTTGAATGTAAAAGATTACTTTACCGGATTGTGGTTTGTTGGTTGTGAAGAACACTGGTTGCTGTTGAGTTGATTGCACAGGTTGCTATCAAAGTGGTATCAGAGTAATTGTGATAGGGGGGATCAATTTCATGAAGCAGGAGAACATGAGTTGGTTGTGGTTTCAGTGACTAACGAAGCTAGAAGCTCAGACGATAAAGGAGAATGAAAAAAGGAGAATGAAATTTGTCTCTGTTGTGAACACAAATTAGAACCAACTCATGATTGTAAATTCAAATCGTTGGCAGTTCTATTGGTGGATGAAGACAGAATGAAGATGCCATCTTGATCGTGTACAAGAAGAAACAAGAGAAGAGAAACCGATTTGGTTGAGATAGAAAATTTACGCCAGAAAACATCAAAGTCCAACTACTAAGGAAAAGTTTCCTTTTCTTCAAAGACCAAGTCGATTTGGTTGAGACGACATATAGTGGCAATTTGTTTGGTTCTGGCAAGGCCCAGCCATTAGAATTTGTTTGTTCACTTGACTATAATGTTTTCCTCTAATATGTACATACGCACGATTCAAATATTATAAAATATCATTTGAGCCAATGAATTAAGGTTAGAATACTGTTCTATTGTTTGTTTAGATAGTATTTTGAGAGGAAGCAAAACTGGTCAGTGTGCAATTAGTTAACATGGTTGTGAAAGTGATTGATTCAGTTCATTTGAGTATTTGGTAGTTTGTTGGTGAATCTACAATTGGTTGCAAAGCAAAGATCACAGAAGTTTTCTCATAAGTCATAATACTTGGATATCTTGCATAGAGCACATGCAATCATGTTTACTTAAAGTTTACATAAGTATAGATTTATTAAAATCCTAAGCTATTTGGCTTTTGTTATTCTTCTAGAATTCCTTCTCACCAGTGAGTTATGGTGTTTGACTTGTTGAATGTATGACCAGAAAAGTGGCTGTTGCACAAGATTGATGATATAATTTTACTTTTTGCATGTGCTCACTAAATGTCTATTAAATGTTACGTCTCAATGGTCAATGTATCTGCAATAAGCTAGTGCTCCTTTTTGTCAGTAAATTAATTTCTGCTGACTTGACTAATACTTTGCATTAAAAAATTTTGCCCAAAACCATAGTAGGAGAAACATAACTTCTCACAAAAACTCATGTAACAGGAAAAGTTGCATAAATCTTTTTCTTATTTAGTAATATGGAAATGAAATACAAAAATTTTCTTTCGGGGTTGTATCAGCAATTTGATTCTTGAATTATATCAAAGTTCAAGTGTTGTAATTATAACTCATTGCAGACGTGATATACTGGAAAAGAAGCTGGCCGATGCTGAGGTCTCTGAGGAAGAACAGAACAACTTATTGAAGTATTTGGAGAAGAAGGAAACAGAATACATGCGCCTTCAGAGACATAAGATGGGAGCTGATGATTTTGAGCCATTGACAATGATCGGAAAAGGTGCATTTGGAGAGGTATTATTTATTTTGTTTCAAATTATATGACATAAGTGCTAGTTGTGTGTATATATATTGTGTAATTTGCATGGTCAAAGGTCTCTACTGGGCTGTTTCCTTTTCTAATAAAGTTTCAGCTTGTCAAATTTGAAGTTACCGATCAAAATTCTTTTTCTAGAACTTTTATAACATCTGTCATATATCTCTCTTTCTCTCTCCTGTCTCTTAAGGGGTTGGGAAAAGGGTGGCTGTTCAGAAAGCTAACAAGTCTCTGGATGTATTGGAATTCTGTGAATTGCTTTATAGTCTGCTTCAGATTATTTTGTGTGTGTATATATTAGGAGACATTTCGGAACTAAGTGTTAATTCACCTTTTTTCTTTTTGAGTTGCATGGTGTCACAAACAAAAATGCTTCCCTATGTGCACTCTTGCATGTTTTTCAAGACACATTCCTAATTAACTGATTGATTCTCCATGTCTTTCCCTTTTTTGTGAAAGTCATATATATCTAATTGTATAAACTGCAACTGCTGCTTCATTTGCTGAACTTGCAGTTATGTACTTATCAATATCAGTTAAAGAATAGTTTATGGAACTGCCCTACTCAAGCCTTTTTTTTTTTTTTTTTATTTGCTGAAGACATTTCAATTGAGCTTTTATCAGGAAGATGGGGCTATGGATGAATAGAGTGTGCATTGCATGGGCTTTCTAGTTATTGATTTGTGTGAACATATTTTTCCATGTATATAACCTTTTGTTTGTTTGGTTTCAAATTTGCACTGCTAGTTTCTTGTGATGCCTTAACAAACGAGTTAATGGATTTTTTATTTTTTAAATCATGTATTGTTTTGTGATTACAGGTTAGAGTGTGTAGGGAGAAGGCAACTGGTCAAGTATACGCTATGAAGAAACTTAAAAAATCAGAAATGCTTCGTAGAGGACAGGTCTGTATTCAATTAAGCATGTTAAATAATCTTTTTAAGAATTTCTTCTTATCAACATCTGCTACTTTGCATTTGAAATGTTCAGGTTGAACATGTGAAAGCTGAGAGGAATCTACTTGCAGAAGTTGATAGCAATTGCATTGTCAAACTGTATTGTTCATTTCAAGATGATGAATATTTATATCTAATCATGGAATATCTGCCTGGAGGAGATATGATGACTTTACTAATGCGCAAAGATACACTAACAGAAGATGAGGCTAGGTTTTATGTTGGGGAAACTGTCCTTGCTATAGAGTCTATCCATAAACATAACTACATTCATAGGTGATTTTATGTTTTTGACTCATTAATATGTTTCATGGTCCTCTTATATTATTCTACTCTGACTAATCCTTGTGGCATTTTTATATAACAGAGATATCAAGCCAGATAACTTGCTGCTTGACCGAAATGGGCACATGAAACTATCAGATTTTGGATTATGTAAACCGTTAGACTGCAGTAATCTTCAGGAAAAGGACTTTTCTGTGGGAAACAATCTCAGTGGAGCTCTTCAGAGTGATGGACGTCCAGTAGCTCCAAGACGCACGCAACAAGAGCAACTGCAGCATTGGCAGAGGAACAGGAGGATGCTTGTAAGTTACCTACACTAATGTGCTCGATATGGCTCATAGATTACAGTAATGTCCCTAATCATCTAGCCAGAACAGTCTTTATTTCTCTCATTATAGTTTTTTTCTATTTTCAGTCTCTCGGGGTTTGTGATTTCATTGTTGTTGTCACTGCAATACTATTGGAGCCATTTGTTTTGAATTTTTTTAAAAGGCTTTTGATGCTCTGGGTTTCGATTTTAGAAAATAATCAAAGCTTAGTTCTGCTATCTTTGTAGTTTTGTTATAGGTAGCCTGTAGGGTTTTACAGGGTCTTAACTGCTATTGATGTTTGGAAATTTGTATAATGTGGGACTGCAGGCTTATTCTACTGTTGGAACACCAGACTATATTGCACCGGAGGTCCTATTGAAGAAAGGATATGGAATGGAATGTGACTGGTAGTTATATGAAAAATGGGTTTTCTTATAATTAATGCTTTTATTTCTTTTAAGAGATACATTATGTTTTCTGTTAATATCTTCTGTAGGTGGTCTCTTGGTGCTATCATGTATGAAATGCTTGTGGGATATCCACCCTTTTATTCTGATGAGCCAATGTCAACTTGTAGGAAGGTAACCTAGGATTCTAGTTACCACGTTTTTACATTTTAAGTAATTAATGTAAACCTCATTTTTGTAAATTGTTAAAGTTTCTATACTGTCTCAGGCCAATGATTTGTGACAAAAAATGTAGCATAGCATGCATTGTCATCAGCCTGAATGTGTTTTTCAACGGTTGTATTCAAGCTAAATCTGTTGGCTTATCAATATTTGATTTAGTTTTTCTTCTAAACTTAAATTGTTATTTTTAATATTGATGATTTCAGACTCTGATATCTTGTCAAATTAGCATTTTTTTGGTTTCATTAATGTCCTTATATTCTCTTTTGTTTAGCTTGCATCTCTGGATTATATATTCCCTTATCATCTTCACTTTAATTTATAATCTAATGTTGTCCATCACGTTTCCATCACACAGATAGTAAATTGGAGAACACATTTAAAATTTCCAGAGGAGGCAAAACTATCTCCTGAAGCAAAAGATCTTATTAGTAAACTCTTGTGTAATGTTGACCAGAGACTTGGCACAAAAGGCGCAGATGAAATTAAGGTGTTGTGTGGTGTG
Organism: Anacardium occidentale; assembly: GCA_026122585.1. Taxonomy (NCBI): domain Eukaryota; kingdom Viridiplantae; phylum Streptophyta; class Magnoliopsida; order Sapindales; family Anacardiaceae; genus Anacardium; species Anacardium occidentale. Next base: position 686,650 of record JAJEJH010000111.1, on the reverse strand, counting down.
TTCTGTTCTAAATTCTTTTAACAGCTTTTATAATAAAATTGCAATCTGGCAAATGAACTGGCTTATTCTATTATTTTCAGGCTCACCCATGGTTTAAAGGTATTGAGTGGGACAAACTATATCAAATGAAAGCTGCATTTATTCCCGAAGTCAATGATGAGCTGGATACTCAAAACTTTGAGAAGTTTGAAGAGGTAGCTTAAATTTCCATGTGAGTGAATGTGTTGAGTAATTTATGTAGATTGCTAATCTTTAAAAGTTTTTTCTCATATTTGTCTAGGGTGACAACGAAATTCCATCTTCAACAAGATCGGGCCCATGGAGAAAGGTTAGTGCAGTTTTTTTTTCTTTAATTTATACGTCAAAAAGACTTGAGATTCACTTATTCTAGCCCTGGCTCTTCCCAAATTTGAAAGAAAGATTCCTATTCACTGTGTTATTTTTTTGCATCTATATTAATGATTTATCAAAAGAATTTTTGGGGAATCAGCATCTTCATTCTGCTTTGTCACCATTAACTTCTTTGGAGTTCAGAACTGAGTTGCTATCATGTTCGTTTGTTATTTACCATTTTAATTGTATGTATAATATATTACTTTTTTACATATATATAGAGTCCAAGATGAATTTCCCACTTAGATTTTATAGTAAGTGAGACAGGGAGGTCGAGGAAGTTATTAGTTGCCTTCATGTGTAATTGTTCTGGTTTAACATTCTTGAGTCCTTAATTTTTTAAGAGGAAAGTTAGCTTACATGCATCGCAGTGTTCATTTTCGCTATCCTGCAACTATGAAAATTGGAAAAAAGAAAATCACATTTGTAATCATTAATTTAGAAGTTATGTACGTTAACATTTATGATTGATGTAGTGTATTTGAGGTCATATGTTTTGATTGCTGTTGTGTCCTTTGCTGCAGATGCTCTCATCCAAGGATATAAATTTTGTGGGTTACACATATAAGAACTTTGAAATTGTAAATGATCATCAATTACCTGGAATTGGTATGTTGCTTCTTTTATTTTATATTTACAATGCATTTACTATTCTTAATTTTCGTATTTATAACTCATTATTTCGTTGAATGCTTAATGCTTTTGTTTGGTTTCATTTTGTGCATAGCTCTTGTAATGAGGGTGAGCAAAGGGATAGCTACTGATTAAATTCTGACATTTATTGTCCGCACTTTTAATAAAATTTCTACCCTACAATTACAATAGCTCATTTTCTTACTGTTGTTATTCAATTTTATTTAAAATCATAACTCTGGAGTGGGGGCTGAGGGTAATAATTTGACTTGGCCAAAGCTGGAAATAGTTGTATAGATTTTGAAATTTGCAATATGTTGTTCCTTAATATGGAATCTGAACTCTGATACATGTAATATCATAAATAAATGTTGAAATATTTGTTGAATCATTTAAAATGATAATGTTCTAGCCCAGGGGAGATTGGTTATCTTATTAATTTAGATGATCAAAATTATGTTTTATATTTCTTTTTATTCTAACATCTTCTAGTTTTAAAGAATGCAATTCAGAGCTTTATCTACTTGGTTATGATCTTTACATATAACCCTTGTTCATATTCTGTCCACAGCTGAACTGAAGAAGAAGAACAACAAACCTAAGAGGCCCTCCATCAAGGCCCTTTTTGGTGAGGCCTACCTCTTCATTTCCTTTTCAATTACTAGTTGTTTTATTTTGAGTTGTTGTTGTCCTGGGATTGTGCGACTCCCAGAAAGGAAACGGGATAAAACTGAGAATGATATCATAATAATATAGACTTGTCAGGGTGTATTCCTCCTCCATTCATCAATTTGATATATATTTTACAGAAGATGAGTCGGCCACGGTAAACCAGCCTGTTCATGGGAGTTTTTTAAACCTTTTGCCTCCACAAATAGAAGCTCCAGAGGAGGGTAAATCTCAGTGACATGTTCCTAACACAAGAAACGGGAGGATTCTGTTCGACGGTGAATAGTTTACTAATTGGCTTTTGGGTAAGAAAAGATAGAATCGTGATCTTTGTAAAATAGTAAATATTCTTTTATATTTGTAGTGTATTTTTTTTTTTTAATATTATGTCAAGCTGCATGAAATTTGTGTACCATTGGTGTATAGGTGTACAATTTCTTTCATGTATTTAAAAAAAATGAAAAAAGAGGAGTTTAATCTCTCTCTCGCTCTTTTGTTATTAAAATTCAAGGACTACATTTTGGTCAACCTCTACAAGTAGCTGAGAAATGATTCTTCTTTATTGTAAAAATTAATTGAAATTTATTTTTATTTCGTTAGAATAAGAAATTATTCTGATAATACATCTTTATTTTGGTTCGTTCAGTCACATAATATTATCATAACTTTTTATAATTAAATTGATATAGTTGAAGTTAAAAGTATCTTTTATTATTAAAATGATATAACAAAGGTTTTATTTATTATTATAAATTAAATATAATAATTATTTTACTTATTATTTTATTATCAAAATATAATAATTATTTTATAATTTTAATATTAATAATATGCATTAATGTAGTTGTACCCTTAATGAATTTTAATATCTGACTATTTGGTGCATAAATTTTGGGACAAAAAAAAATTTAATGATCCTTTTTTATGGTTTATAATTTAAAAAAGGTTGAACAACATATTGCTATCTAAGGTTTGGCTTAATGACAAAGTCCTATCCTTAAAAGTTTAAAAAGTCAAATTGTCATCTTTCTATTGTGAAAAATACCAAAAAATATTATTTATTTAATATAAATAATATTAAAAACAAAATTAAATTAAAAATTTTTAAAATAATAATAAAAAATTTAAAAAATTATTAAAAAATTAAAACAGGGTAGCCATCGCCAATGGTAACGGCTGCCTTTAACTTCACCAGGTGGTCAGAAATAGCCACTTGGTTTTATTAGCAGCCAGATCTGATCGTCAATGACAGAGGCGACCAATAATCTGACAGTTAGATCTGATCGTTTCTGTAATTAGAAAAGATTGAAAACGGTTAGAATGATTGATTTTGTATGTTTTCAGCCGTTTTAGATGGCAAAAACGGTCAAATCTAACCTCCTCAGCCATCATGACCGTCAGATCCGACCGTCAATAAAATCAGGTGATCGTTTTCGGGCACTTGATGAGGTTAGAGGCAGCGGTGGCTGCTTTTTATACTTTTATTAATTTTTTAAAATTTTAAAATTATTTTATTTTAAATTTATATTTTAATATTTTTATAAAATTTATTTTTTATTTTAATTTAAAAAGACAAAAATGGCCCTCTAAGGGTGGTAACTTGGCTTTTTAAACTTTGGAGGGTGGGACTGGTTAGTAAGCCAAACCTTGGGTGGCAAAAATGTTTGGCCTTTAAAAAATTGTTATTAATAATTTGGATATGCAACCCCGTCGTAAATTGTGTCGTGACATGGTAAAACGAGCTGGACTCCTGACTATCACCGTTACCAAACATCGGCTATCTTAGGTGTTTGTCGTTTGATTTGATAAAGTACATTTATTTGCCCTCACTGTCGATTAAGCCCCTCTCCCTACTTCAGTCCACGGTTTTCTCCGCAGCAGCCAAGATGCAGGTAATCTTCCATTCACGAATCCGTAGTTTCAAATTTTCTTTTCTTGTCGAAAAGCATTGAAGATTAAGAAACTTTCTTGTTTATGATTGTGCAGGCCAGTGATAGGTTTAACATAAACTCCCAGCTTGAGCATCTGCAGGCTAAATACGTTGGTACAGGCCACGCCGATTTGAATAGATTGTAAGCATCGAGCCATTTTTTATAACATTTGTGTGTATTATTTTAGGGAATTTCCTTTTGTTGTTGATTTTTTTTTTTGGATTGTGCAGTGAATGGGCGGTGAATATTCAGCGTGATAGCTATGCGTCCTATGTTGGGCATTACCCCATTTTGGCTTACTTTGCCATTGCCGAGAATGAATCCATTGGAAGAGAGCGCTACAACTTTATGCAGGTTTTATTTACTTTTTTAATATATTAATTAATTTCTTTGTTCTTTGTTTTATTTTGTGAGATTTTATTTATATATGGCTTGAATTTACGTTTATATATCAAGATGCAGCTTGGGCTACATTATTGGGGTGTTTTTTAAATCGTTTGGATATTTGTACGTAGTGGAGGTTGCCTAGAATTGTCAAGTGTTATTAAGAAACAAATCTCTTCTACTGGTTGTGTGAATATAGAATCCACTATTCTTGTGGGACTTATTTTCCTTGTTTCCTTAAAATATCGTCTCTCCTCCGCGTAAGTGTCATCTCAAACTTACTTCTCCTTTTTCCAATTGGGGAGTATTGTTTCGAGGTTCATGGATGTGGCTAACATCTGTATGCTTATTAAGTAACACTTTTTATTGATTTTTAATGCTAATGATCCCATTGACCATGGTAATGGCGTTTTCTTTATACTATTAATATGAAACCATTAAGAAGAAACAATTGCAGACAAAAGATGAAAAATGACCTTGATTGTTTTGTTTTTGTGGGGACCAATGTGTATCATTAAGAAGAAACTATGTGGTTCTTGTAATCTCATTGGAACCTATGTTGTTCAAGTTGAGGTGCAATAACAATAATAATAGAATCAAAGAACAAATGGCTGTTGAATATGAAACAAAATTTGGATGATTTATGGGTTGGTAACATTGGCCTTCTTTAAAGCACAATAGTGGTTAAAATTGAATTGATTTAGTTGGCAATATATGGCTAGAATATGAGTTATTTTGTTTTATTTAAGTTTCTTTATTTTGGTGCTTATAATTTCATAATTTAGTTACAACTCAATTTAGTAATTTCTTAATCCCAACTATTAGACTTAGCTAATTCAATTTCTTTCCTTATTTCGTTCATGTAAGCCTATATTCCATTAAAGGATAACAACTCATCAGGTTTTTTGTTGACATTCTATACTTTAGAAATTGTCTTGTCTTCAAATTGAATTATGATTTTGTTGCTTATTGATTATTTAGTGTATATTGGTTGTGGTTATGCTTTGTTAACTTGGGTTAAAGAAGTTTTACAACCTGGTGGAGCTAATAATGAGGTTCATTTACATTATTCAAGGAGACATGTTAATTGGTTTGTAGTTGTACTTGGAGGTTATAATTTTTCTTGGGGAGTGAGTGCGATAGATACCCAACCAATATTCACTCAAAAAACAGCAAATAAACAAGCAAAAGTTATTTTATTGATAAAAGGGGATTCACAATGTATAAACCTGCATTTTGAGGAGTTGTGGCCTCCCAATTTCGACCATTCTGGGCTCTGAAAACCTCCCATATCAGCCTAAAAAGCTACCCACAGCCTAAGTTGCCCAAACTCAAATTTTCCTTCTTTTTTCCCCTTTTACAACCCTATCTTTATATGCTAAACCCTAACCTCTAGAATTAGGACATGTGTCCCAAAAAACCCTTAGTCCTAACATTAACCACCCCTTTGAGAACCACTTTGTCCTCAAGGTGAGAAAATTGGGTTTTTTTTTTTTTTTTGGGAAATGATGAAAACAGGCAATTTCAATTTTTTGGAATTTTTTCCATGGTAGTTGTCTCTTTTTTCTAATCTTCCTCTTATGCTTCTATTTTTTTTGGCCATCTGTCCTTACTTTTCCAGCGATGAATCAGCTCTCCACTTGTTTTTTAATTGTTGTTTCACTCCCCCATCACCATATCTCGTTGACTCATCTTTCTGCAGTGATGGTTCACCTTCCTGTCGACCTCCCTGTGAATCGTCGACTTCTCCACCATTTTTAAGCATCAATCTGTTATTCCACACGCATTCTAGCGCCTTTTTGTCTTCCTCAGCTTCCACCCATTGATTCGACTTCCCTTTGGTTGGTTTGCTCCACCCAAGCTTCCATTGCGATTCTTTGCCTTCCTGCTGTTGATTCACACTCTTCTGGCAATGAATCACCTTTGCCCTTGCTGAAATCGCATTAGAAACTCCAGATCTCACAGTTCTGATACCATTTTGATAGATATCCAACTTATATTCACCCAAACAAAGCAAGCAAAGACGACAAGGAAATATAAACTATTTTATTGATAAAGGGGATTTATGGTAAACAAGGAGCTGAGACCTCCCAATTCTAACCATTCAAGGTCTTGACAACCTTCCAAACCAGCCTAAAAAATTACCCAAGCCAAAGCTGACCAAACCCTGATTTTCTTCCTTCCCCTTTTACGACCCTAGCTATTGTTTATATATTATACTTTGACCTCTAGAATTAGTACACTACCCTAAAACCCTAAATCCTAACAGAGTGAGATTTGAGTTTTGCTTTCTATTGGAAGGAAGGCAATAAGGTCTGTCACCATACCAGATCTGCAACAGTTGTTTATAATATTCAATGTCTAATTCAGTTCAGGCTAGGTAAGAAAATTTGCCAGGGTCATTTCTTCCAAAGCTTTAGATACTTTCTTCTGCCACCTTTTTTAAATTGAACTTTAAAGGTCTCAATTTGGATATATTAGGTCGAGATGCAATGGTCTTTAATGCATCGTCCATTGTGATTGACCACTCTGCTTTAGAAAGTTCTTGAAAAATTACAATGAAAGAAAAATGAAGTAGTGAAATGCTAACCAATTATTACAGTACCCTTTATGAATAGATTTTTACAACCAAAATAGGAAACAAAATAGAAGAGATAGACAAGTGGAAACCAAAACTCTATAAGAGACCAAATAGGTTAAGAATCAAACAAACGAGAATTGCTTTTTGATCAACAATGTTTAGAGTTTTAATCACACATTGAATTAGTCAACACGTTATCTTAACATGAAATGCATTTGAAGAATGGCTACCCACAAACTATAATTTTGTGTTGATTGATTGAATCAATCAACACAAAATTATAGTGCAAGATCATGTCGTACTATAGTTCACAGGGAATTTTCTATAAGCATGACGTGTATAATTCCTATCTAAGTATTTTTTTTCTTAGGTGTGCAGGCATCCCTTATTAGGTAGATGACATTGTCAACCATAGCAAATTTTAGTTTTCCTTTTTGCTTGCAAAGCAACTCTCGTTTGCGAGCACATCTCCTTTTATAAGGATAATGTATGGTTTAAAGCATTAGAGAGAAGAGAAATGAAAATTTATCACTGGTTTGAGGAAATAGAGTTTAATGGAGAAAGGAAAGATACTACAAGAATGTTAAATGTTAACTATACTAGCATGATGCCATCTCATTTATGTTATTATATGTTGAAAACAAAATGTCCACATCGACAAAATGTTTCACCATTGAATATGTGTGAAGAATGAAAAATAAATGGTTCTGGAACTTTTACAACAATTGAAGAAATAAGGTTGCTTGATTTTTTGGTTCTTGTAACTATATCCAATGTTTCCGGACCAAACCAACTTGTGTATACTACATGCGTTGTGCTCTTGTACCATCAAAGATTTTCCTAGAGTGAAAGTTTTTTATTTTGAAGTGAGTGTCCTTTTTTTTGTTTTTTTTGGTTTTTAATGACTAGGAACCCTTAACCGTATCAATTGATTAACTTTAACTGGTTGGTCATTTAAATCTGTAATCACAGCATAAGTAAATAAGAGGTTGTTGGTTTCATTACAGCTCGAAGCCTAACAACCACCTTGGATGACTTTTGCTCTTACCACTAAGTTAAGTCCTTAAAGTCAATGAGTGAAGAAGTTAGCAACTATTAATGCATTGAGTTGATGAGATTGTAATTGGCACTCCTGTTAATCCAACTACGCAAAATGTAATTGAGTAGCAACATTTGGAATTTAGTGATGGGATTTAATAGAATGAATGGTTAGAAATTATTGTAAACTTTTCAAGCTTCTAAGTTAAAAGTTCACAACTCTTCATGTATGTTTCAATTTGTACGTAGCTTTTTCTCTTTTTATTTCATTTCTTGGACATAAATGTTTTATTGATGTTACTCCTAATGTTCATTCATTGTGATGTTGGTGTGCAGAAAATGCTCTTGCCTTGCGGTCTGCCCCCAGAAAGAGAAGACGATTGAAACATGCATTTGAGAAGGATATCCCTTGTTTTATTATGTATGTCCCAGTTGTTATTTTTCTCTATGCATGCTTGGATTGGTGTGACAATGAAGAACACTTGTCAGTGGATTTAATGCAGTGGCTTGGAATTGTAATAGTTATACGTAATTTATTGGCATGGTACTTGGACACAATTCCAGAATTTCTCTTGCTTTAGCTCCACTTTCTTGCCAAACAAACAAAATTTAGGACTATTGTTCTCCCAATCTTGTATCCTTACATTGCTTCCATTGTCCGTTTGAAACTAATGACTCTGGTACAGACCATGAAATGAAAGACTCTGGTAAATTATCCAAGATTCAAGAAATAAAACAAATTATCTGAGAATTAGAATCCCAATGTTCGTCTTCTAATTCAAGCCCTGGGGTGAAATTTGCAAAGCCCACGAGTTCTTTGTTAATGAAGTCTGTAAAATTGCGGAAATAAAACAAATTATCTACGTTACAACGACAATTAAGTTCATTCTCAACTCAATAACAATCAAAACCTAACTCATTCTCTTTCTTCCCTTTAACGATGGCAATCAGACTGGAAAAAAAAAAAAATTGTCATGGCTTAGACTAATAAGCCTATTAAGGGGTTTTTCATAAAAACTATGAGGTTGCATCAGAAGCAAAACCTATGGCTCGTTAAGTAGGTTTTGTGGGTCTTCCGTTAACAAGCAAAAGAACAACATAAGAAGAAAATATTGGTAGGACTGGACTGTCATCCACACTTTTGTGCTACCGATTAGAGCAATAATAATGAAATCACAAATAAGAATAAATTTAAATCAAATTAGTTTATAATTAAATTCAATTTGAATAAACTCAAAATAAGTTTGAGTTTAGAAATCGAGTTTGAGCTTTTTACAAGTTTGATTCATAAAATTTATGTATTTATAAAAATCATTTAAATTAACTAAAATGATATTATTTTAACTAATATACATCAAAATGACATCATTTTGAGTATTTTAGATATTGATAATTCAAATCGAACTAATTCAAATTTGACTTATCTTAAATGAATCGAGATCGAGCTCGAGCTTGAGTTTGAAGGATTCAACTCGACAAACTCAAACTCGACCCCTATAAAGTTAAACCAAACTGAATTTGAAATAAGCTAAACTTAACTTGATTCAAATCTAACTCTAATTTGCAAAGCACAGAAGATGAGAATCCTACAACAGGAAGCAGAGATTCAAATCAAGAATCAAGAAGGGATCTAAAAATTATTAAAAATGAGAATAAAGATGAGAAAAATTTAAAGAGGTTCAAAGATTTTTATTAATGAATGTGTATAATAGATGTATAAATAAATTTTTTAAACTTCAAAAATAAAAATAATTATTTGTCAACTAAGGTTTAATAAAATGTTAAATTCTCACGTTTAAATTTAAAAAAAAAATACCAATAATATTTAAATATTTAAATAAAAAAATAAATTTTATAATTTTATAAATTGTCGGAGCTTTAGAGTTTTTCCCCTTAAGTTTTTGTTGTTTAATCGTGATTCATGGTCTGACTTAATACCATGAATGTTTCTAAAATATTGTTTAGAAATATGTGATTTACCTGGTTCAGCCTCGGGCTACCTGAAGCTAGGTGAAACCCGCACCGGAGTGTATTTTTTTGCAAGAGTGCGGGAAAATGGTGACTGCTCTGGCTGCCGATGATGATTCTGTTGAATACAAACTAAATGTTGTCCTTTTCACGTAGTTATTTGTGATGAATGAACAAAACAAGTCAGCAGGACTTGATATTGGAGGTTGCAGCAGTCATAATGTATGTCCTTTGATGGTTTCTTTTCTGCTTCGGCTAGTTTTGTTTGCACAACTTTGAATTCGTAATATTAGTTTTCTTCTACCTTTTATTTGTTTCCAGGAGAAAGAAATCTGGTTCTTGATTACAGCTTCAAAAGACCATGATCTCTCTCTGATTCTTTAACAAATGACACCCACAAAAATACTTGTAAACCTCTTGAAAAACCCCAACACAATAACATCCAAAGCCCAGGCCAAACAACTCCATGCCCAAATCTTCAAAACCATAAATCCCAACTCTCCCTCTCACATCTCCAAACTTCTCTCTATCTATACCAAACTTAACCTGTTGCATGACTCTCTTTGTCTCTTTAACACTCTCAATTCACCACCCCCTTCACTTGCCTGGAAATGCATCATCAGATGCTACACTGATAATGGCCTTTTTGTTCAAGCCTTGCTGTCTTTTGTTAAAATGATGGGTTGTGGAGTGTACCCAGATCATAATGTGTTCCCATCAGTGTTAAAGTCATGCAGTTTATTGGCGGAGTTTACGTTTGGTGAATCTGTCCATGCCTGCATTATTAGGCTTGGTGTAAATTTTGACTTGTACACTAATAATGCTCTCATGAATATGTACGCAAAATTTCAAAGTTTGGGTTTTGGAGTGAGTGGTAGAGGCACATTTTACGGGCATACAGTGCTTGATAAAATGCCTGAACAGAATGGAAAAGGTGAATTAACTTGTGGTTTAGTTAGTAGTAGTGAGTATAATGATAGCACTATGGATTTGAAACACAAATTTGAGAAACAGGTTGCGAGTATTGCTCCCACTGTTAGTTTACATGGAATATGTGATGACTTGTCTAATAATGGAAGCTGGCAAGTTGATGATCACTCTTGTGGAAGAATATATAATGAAATAAAGCCTTTGCAGATCGATAGTGTGAGGAAGGTATTTGAAAAAATGCCAATCAGGGATCTTGTTTCATGGAATACTATGATTGTGGGACTTGCTCGAAATGGGTTATATGTAGAAGCTTTAAAGATGTTTAGGGAAATGGGGAATGCTAACTTAAAGCCTGATTCATTCACTTTGTCAAGTGTCCTTCCGATATTTTCAGAGTATGTAGATGTTGTTAAGGGGAAGGAGATTCATGGTTACTCTATTAGGCATGAATTAGACATGGATGTGTTCATTGGAAGTAGTTTGATAGACATGTATGCAAAGTGTACACGAGTGGAGGATTCACGCAGAGTATTTTATCTCTTACCTCATAGAGATGGGATTTCATGGAACTCAATTATTGCGGGATGCGTGCAGAATGGTTTTTTTGATGAAGGAATCAAATTCTTTCGAGCGATGTTAATGGCTAAAATAAAACCAAGGCATATTTCCTTTTCTAGTATCATTCCAGCTTGTGCCCATTTGACAACACTACATCTGGGGATGCAACTACATGGATACATAATGCGGAATGGATTTGATGATAATGTGTTTATAGCCAGCTCACTTGTGGACATGTATGCCAAATGCGGGAATATTAATATAGCAAGATTAATATTTGATAGAATGGAGCTCCATGACATGGTATCATGGACTGCCATTATAATGGGACATGCTTTGCATGGGCATGCCCTTGATGCCATTTCCTTGTTTGAACAGATGGAAAAGGAGGGAGTGAAGCCAAACTCCGTGGCATACGTGGCAGTGTTGACCGCTTGTAGTCATGCTGGTTTAGTAGACAGAGCTTGGAATTTTTTCAACAGTATGGCCCAGGATTATGGTATTGCTCCAGATCTAGAACACTATGCTGCAATGGCAGACCTTCTTGGTCGCGCAGGCAAGTTGGAAGAAGCATATGATTTCATATCTAGCATGCGTGGTGGACCTACTGGGAGTGTTTGGTCAACATTGCTGTCTGCTTGTAGAGTCCACAAGAATGTTGAGTTAGCTGAGAAGATTGCTGATAAAATATTTATGATTGATCCCAACAACATGGGAGCTTATGTTCTCTTGGCAAATATTTATTCTGCTGCTCGAAGATATAAAGATGCAGCTAGGATCAGAATCTCTATGAGAAAAAAGGGAATGAAAAAAACACCAGCTTGCAGCTGGATTGAAGTAAAAAGCAAGGTTCATGCTTTTGCTGCGGGAGATGAATCCCATCCTTTTTATGACAAAATAAATGAGACTCTGAAAGATCTTTTGGACAGGATGGAACAAGAAGGATATGTTCCTGACACCAAAGAAGTTCTCCATGATGTTGACGAAGAGCAAAAAATATACATGCTGTGCTACCATAGTGAGAGACTTGCCATAGCTTTTGGCATCATTAGCACTCCTGCTGGGACAACAATTCGAGTAATAAAGAACCTTCGAGTCTGTGGGGACTGCCACACTGCAACAAAGTTCATATCAAAGATTGTCCAAAGAGAGATAATTGTGAGGGACAACAGCAGATTTCATCATTTCAAGGATGGAAAGTGTTCATGTGGAGATTACTGGTAACAGGTCAAATTGATACTTTATTAGCTTTAACAATTCTTTTGCTATAGTCTGCATCAATCTACTCTGAGCATCCTATTTCAGAGAAGGTTTCAATGATAACATATTCACAGAATTTATAGTTGAGCTCTTATAATTGAACTGCAAAATGGAGGTTAGCTATATCCACATAAACTGTATATATTTTTAAAGAGCATTTATCAATGTCAACACATTGGAGGAAAAAACAAAGAAATTGCATTATATATCTTGATGTTCAGATCATACTTCTATAGCATTTTTTTGTTGGATCATATTTACAGGTTATATGAATTCTGTAAGCATTTTGCTAGCTCCCACATTTTAAACGGGTTGTATGAGAGTTGTTGGATAAAAGATTGTGTGAGAGAGCCCAACCATGTCATTTAAGAACATTTGACAAAAACTATATTTGATTGGCCAAATTTTATTTATACTTCTATTATATTAAGACCATCCATACAATATCTACTTAAACACCTTTAAACTTATAATTAAAGAAATATATATGTCAAAATATACAATGATAACAATGTTTGCTGGTATCGAACTATCACTTTTTGAATAAAACTTTGCTTTTTTAACATTTATATATTGTATTCAATATGATGACGTGATTTTCAATTTTTTATAAATTAAAATTAAGGATTTTAGCTTATAAATTATGATTTTATGTTATTTGGAATCAGATTGATTATAAATTTATAATTCAAAATTATTATTATATATTTGTTTATATAATTTTTGTGGCATACTTATTAAAATTTGAATATTAATTTTATACTCAATAGTAAAAGTTACTATTTATCATTTTATTTAATTTATTCTTATAATAGACAGTTTATATTGTGTTAGGTTTTTTTATGTGTATATACAAATTTAATGAAATACCGTTAAGGTTATCCTTTAAAAAATATAATTAAATAATTTTAAATTAAAAACAAAAATAACATACATTATTATTATTATTAAAACTCACTTTAATATTTAATATGAATACATATAACAATACTTGATTTTTTAATATCAAACTCAAAAGGGCTTTTTAAAAAATATGAAGTGTTCTTACTTTGAGTTGCTCATTTAAAACATTTTGTGTTTATGAAAAGCTCCTTGCTCATATTAATTGTCCACGATACGTTATATATAGAGTTTGATTTAAGTTAAATCCAATATAAACTTATAATATTTATGTTTGATTCATTCATTTAGGATACATATTTACATTCTATTTGTGTTTATTGAATGTTAATGAATAGATTTGATTTGTATTCGTCATTATACGAAAGAACGTAAATATGTGTTCATTTTCACAGAAAGAGGAAATTTTTTTTCCATTTTTTAATATATTGATTGTAGAATGATGTCGTGTTATGTATTAAATGAAATGATGCCGTATTATCCTAAAACACGAATATATAAATCATTTGTATAAAATGTTTATATTCGTATTTGTATTCATTCACTAGGAAACCAAAACTCGTATTTACATTTAGGGTCATTGACTCTCAGTTCAAATAATGTTTACTCAGATGAAATATGAATACGGATATATTCGTAACATATCCAACCCTAATTAGATGTTAGATTAGGTAAAAAAAAAAACTTTAATGGGGGGTTTAAAGAAGAAAGAAATAAGAGAAAGAATTTACATTCCCCATGTGGCCCAAATGAAATCAATAATTGATTGGGTTGTTCTTTTGGGCCATGTCTCAAAACATAATGGCCCAATTGTTGGCCCACCATTGGGAAAACAAAATGGGTTTAATTAAAGTTGGACCACATATGTTCATAAATAAACAATATTTAAGTCAATTCCATTACCAACCATTTATCTGCTTCCAAACCAATGAAAATTCCCCCTACCCCCCCATACCTTACCTTTACTGTCAAATTTGCACCCACTTGCCTCACCCCCTTTTCTCTTTTATAATTGCCTTTTCCTCTTCATAGGGACCAGTCTAGAAAAATAATTCTAGTCAAAGTAAGCTGAAAATAATGTAATACAAAATTGGGTAAACATATATAAGTAAGATTATGTCTATAAATAGTATTGCATTTTAATAAAGGAATAAAACCAAATTAATTTAAAAAAAAAAGCCAACAAACTGTTTCCCACCCCAGGTTTACTGAAATAATTCTCACCCCCAAAATTTCAAAATGCTAAATTTCTACCGTTATATATTTTTATTACTAAATATTGTTAGGTAAAAAGATAAAAAGGTCAAATTATATGAATTTTTTGGTTTCTCTTATTATTTTTATATTCTTTTTTGCCATTATTATTTTTTATTTTTTCATTATTATTCCATTTTTGCTTTTCCAAATTTTGTGAGCAACTTATAGGATTTGAAAATTTTAATAGTATTAATAAAATTTTGAAGGGAAGTTGAAATTTTGAAATAAGCATTTAAGTGTTTTTAAAATTTTAATATATTATTTGATAAATTCAAGAATGAAAATTATATTCTTAAAGAATTGTACAAAATACACATTTTAATACTATTTAAAGTTTTGATATTTTTTAAGAATTTAAGTAGTAAATTTTTAATCTTCGTGTTGATGGAAGTTTAATAATTTTAATAAAAGGGTAATAATTATTTTTGAAAAGCCGAACATAATTTACTAACAAAAATGAATGATTGGTGATAAATAAATTAATTTTTTGAAACTTAAAAGATGAAAATTTATCGTTTCATTATCCCGCAGGGAGAAAATAGTCATTTGGCGAAAAAAATCATTGAGCTCATCTATCCTCGCTCATCACAATGTAGGTCCATCCATGCTTTTTCACCCCTGAAAATTAAACCTTCAGAATCAATTGCAATGAACCTTGTTATGTCTAATCAAGGGGGATTGTTGATAGTTTTACAAATATGGGTGATGTACTTGTTAGTTTTATATACCTTGAAGGGGTAATTGAAAGTTAGTTTTTGTTAAGCAGCATGTGTCAAAGCTGTTTCTGATTAGTTCTCAATAAGTTAAGAAAGTTAGGTTACTAATAGACCATAAATTAGTTGATTAAAATCATTAAGACTTAATTACCTGTTTATTGTTTTAAAAAATATATAAATAAATATTAATTTTTTTACATAAAAAATAAATAAAAATCCTTAAAATATTTCTTTGGCCTTTGACAATGATTGCACATTATCACTAAATGGTCCCAATCAAATTATAATACAATATATCAAACCCCACCAAAAACTGTTTTTTTTTTTAGTTAATTTTTAAGATTTTTGATATTATTTATTAATAAATAGTTGTCAATAATCAAAATGAATAAAAAATTAACAAAATAACTAAAATAATAACAAAAATCCATTGATATCATCCATTTGTTCATTCACCAGTCGTCATCCATTTTCCCTTCGCTTTCTCTGCCTCTCCTGGTATTCCATTTCCTCACTTTCCAATATTTTCTCGAGGAAATTCTAACTTTTTAACTTTAACTCTAGCTCTAACTCAATCTTTGTCCCAAACCCAGATCCGATTCTACTCCCCGAATTCTTGCCTCGAATTTCGTTTGATTTAGATTCTTCTCTCTCTATTTTTTCCTCCTTAAAAAAACAAAAATAATAAATATTCCATCTTTATTCGTTTACCCCCTTCCAAATTCCTATCCTTTTTCCCTCTGGAAACTTTCCAAGGAAATGCATTTTAGTGATCCATACATTTACTGACAAATGCGTTTTGCTTGTTATTTTTAAGCGACCTCATGGTTCGTTTTGTACAGTTGTAAGATAAATTGTAAGATTTCTTCTCTATTTTGTTTTGTCTGCGCTTTTTATGCATGATTTTGGTGGATCTGAAACCACGGAGTTTTGTTTGCTAAATGAACTTGATTGTGACATGAGCAAGTAAAAAAGAGGCGTGAGATTTTGTTCATTCATATATTTTGATCCGATTTAAGATAGATCCATGGATCAAGTAATTGGTGGTAAGTTTAAGCTGGGCCGGAAGATCGGGAGTGGTTCGTTTGGGGAGCTTTATTTAGGTGTGTATGATTTTTGTTAGTACTTAGTAGCATTGTGCTGTTAGAGTTTTAAGCTTGTGGGGTTGTTTATGTTTTGTTGCTTGAGTACGTCTTAATGGTGGTTTGGATTTATTTGTTGTAGGTGTGAATGTGCAAAGCGGTGAGGAAGTTGCTGTAAAGCTGGTATGCTGTATATTTTTTAATTACTATTATAATCTTTTTAAATAGTTTGGTTGTGGAGGTCGGGGATGGTAAGCGATCATGTATTTGATGGCATTAAAATTGTTTTATTTTTAACATCTCTTTTCCTAGCTTAATTCATTGAGTGATTATCTAGCTGTGTTGCGAAGGTTAATTATTGTTTATGAGAGGATAAAAGGATGGCTAATGAATAATTTTAACTATGAGAGTTATTTGCTTTTGGGTGTACTAAGTTAGATATTGTTTGATCTTTGCATTGGTGATCTTCTATAATAGATATCACACTACTGGAGTTAGCACTTAGCTAAGCAGGTTATAATATGAAACTTATTTTATGGGGGCGGACTTGGTATTTTCTTCAGTGGACATGTATCATAAAGATCTAAAGAGAAAAAATGGTTACTTTTTGCAATGAATTGAAGTTTATGTGTTTTGCCTATCTTCATTTGTGTTTCTTTTTGTTTTTCCAGGAGTCTGTGAAGACCAAGCATCCTCAGCTTCACTATGAATCCAAATTGTACATGCTGCTTCAAGGTGGAAGTAAGTTTCTTGTATAGCTATTTTGCCAGAGTAAATTTATACAGTGGGTCATTTCTATTTCTGTGGGTTGAACTCAATATACATATTTGACCGTTTTGTTATTTATTTGATATTTTTGTTGTTTTGAAGCGGGTATACCTCATCTCAAATGGTTTGGAGTTGAGGTTGAATATAATGTCATGGTTATTGACCTGCTTGGACCTAGCCTGGAAGACTTGTTTAATTACTGTAATCGGAAGTTCTCTTTGAAAACTGTCTTAATGCTTGCAGATCAGTTGGTATGTCTTCCATTGCTCTCAAAAAACCATTTTGTGGTTCATGTAGTTGCCATATGTAGATTTTGTTTTTTTATTTTGTTGTGTTTGATAGATAAACAGAGTTGAGTACATGCATTCTCGTGGTTTTCTTCACCGTGATATAAAGCCTGACAACTTTTTAATGGGTTTAGGCCGCAAATCAAATCAGGTATAGTAAATGATTTGTTACTTTCATATTTTGTTGTTTGTGTGAATATATGAGCATTGGAATTCTTTGTTGGAACGAGATTGATAATTCTGTTAAGAGTTTCAATGTGACTCCTACTACAAATATTTGGATTTCAGATCTAAATGTCTATAAGTCTCTTCTGGTTTGGTAGCTGTAGTAATAAGATGTGGAATAAATCTTAAAAAAAAAACAGAAGCTATTAGTTTATTGTGGATTGTTTGAATTATTCAAGGTGAGGGTTTGTCTTTAATCTTTGAGCATGTTGTACTGTATTCCTGACTATCTGTTGTATGTACTCTGTGTCACCCTATGTGACATATGACTCAAATATTAGACTATTATATGTATTAGTTGAGTGGTTCTGCACTCTTAGTGCACTACAGCCTCGAGTTTCTATATGATTATATGTATTAGTTGAGTGGTTCTGTGCTCTTAGTACACTAAACCCGTGAGTTTCTATTTCCTGTAGGAAGAGATCCATTCAGCATACTAAGTACAGATGTTTTAGACATGTGGGAATTTTTGGAATTTTCACAATTTAAAAAATTTGGGTTTATCTACCATGTTAAGATTTTTGTTTCTGGAAATTTTGTCTGTTCAAATTTGCCACCAATTGTGCTTTTTTTTAAAATTAATTTAAGGAAGATATCTATGGGCAAAAAATCAGGCATGAAAAAGATAAGATGAAATCTGGCATAGAAGTTCTCTGATTTTCAGTTTATTCAAGAAGCATGACCTGTTGTGGGGTTTAGGTTTACCGTGAGGTTTGAAGTAAAAGTTGTAGCAGTGTTACATGTGGAAATTTGTTAGTACTACAGATAATTTTTAGTCTAAGAGATGTCATTTGAAATTTGTAGACTTCCTAAGAAATTGAAGATCAAGAAAGAGATGCATCTTGAGCTAGAATTCAGTTGGAATAAAAAGATTTGCAAAAGGGAGAACAAACATTCACAGTATGATAGGAGGATTTCAATCATAAGTGGGAGACTTCTAGGAACTTTAAGATTAAGAAAGTGACAAATTGTGAGATAGAAGTCACGTGTGATAAGACTTACAGAAGGGTGAAGAAGCACTGATTGAATACATAAATAAGTGAATAGTTAAAGAATCACAAGGCTTAAAAAATTAAGAGACCTGGACATCCTAAAACAGTAGAATTCAATGTTTTTGGTGCCTTTGATGAATACTTAGTGAAATTAATTTGTCAAATGTGTTTGATGATGTATCTAAGAAGTAACAATTTTGTGTTTGTTTTTTATGCTTGATGATAGGTGTACATCATTGATTATGGCCTTGCAAAGAAGTATAGGGATCTTCAAACACACAAGCATATACCATACAGGTAGAACTTTTCCTTTTTTCCTTTCTCATTTGTGTAATTTAAGGTTTTTTTTTTTTGTAAATTGTGCCTCAATTGGCTTACTCTGTGTTGCAATGTAACTTAAATGTTATCTACTGTTGCACAAATGTGGCCTTCTAAAAGGTGAATGTTACTGGTATTTTATGGTGTGAAATGTTTTACAATTTGTATCATGTTTCATTTAGTTTTTGCATTTCACATGGAAGTATGCTCCTTAGTTGTGTATCATTGTGTGCATGGTGATATTTAGAAACAGATGGCAATAAACTTAGAGAGACAACTGTTTGATACATAGTCTTATATTAAAGCTTGGGATTTCGAATTGCTTAAGTTCTCAAATGTAAATGTATCCCAGTATGCGTTGATTTTGACCTCTTGTATATTAATAAGTTGCAATAAGTTATGTTCTTGTTTTTATATATTTCGGACATTAAATCTTGCTTGGTCATTTTACATGCATTTTGGTGTAAAAGCTGTATTACTTGGTCTCTTGGCCTATTTGTCTGTGGTTTCTCCAGATACCTTTTCTGGCATTTTGAATTTTGGGATATTCCAATTGTAATGATGAATGTTGAACATTGTTCTCTTCGAAGCCCTTCATTGTCTATAATGAATATTCATTACAGGGAAAATAAGAATCTTACAGGAACAGCTCGTTATGCAAGTGTAAACACTCACCTTGGAGTTGGTGAGTATAGTTGTTGCAGTAAAATATTTAGGATTATCTTTTGTTTTTGATATCATATTCAGATTCATCAAGCTTTATATTTGTTCTAATGATGATTCTACTTTCCATTCAGAGCAAAGCAGAAGAGATGATCTGGAATCTCTTGGTTATGTGCTTATGTATTTTCTGCGGGGAAGGTTGAACCAATAACTGGATCACTTTCACCTTTTGTATTTATGTAACTTAGCCATATTTAACTTTGTTCTATTTCTCAGCCTTCCCTGGCAGGGACTAAAAGCAGGTACCAAAAAGCAGAAATATGATAAGATTAGCGAGAAAAAGATGCATACTCCCATTGAGGTATACCAAAGACATTGTGATACACTGTCTCTCAGATTAGCACTGAAACGTCTTCCGTTTGCCTTTGTCCTGCCGTTAAATCTCAATACTCTGATATATAACATTGATACGTTACCTTCCAGGTCCTTTGCAAATCCTATCCATCAGAGTTCACATCATACTTCCATTATTGCCGATCATTGCGGTTTGAAGACAAACCGGATTACTCATACTTGAAGAGGCTTTTTCGGGATTTGTTTATTCGAGAAGGTTAATATGTAATTAAGTGTCGTAGTTCAAAATTATTACTTGGTTTGTTGTTTACATTAATGAAGTATCTTTACCAGAATGCAAATTCTTTCAGGAGAGTTCTTTGAAAACTAAAAATTAAAGTTCTACAGCTGAAACTTGTGCAGGTTATCAGTTTGATTACGTTTTTGATTGGACTATTTTGAAGTATCCACGGACTGGCTCTAGTTCAAGGGCACGAGTAAGTATTTCTTCATTAATATTTATTATTCTAATGTGAAACCCAAAAAAAAAAGATTGTTTTTTTTCCCTATTTCTTGGTACATGGTGATCCTTACAATCTCTTTTTGCCTATTGTTTTTTCCCATTCAACAGCCAAGTGGCAAACAAGCCTTGAATGCTGCAGGACCATCGGCTGAAAGATTAGAGAAACCTTCAGGTGAGTTTTGTCTACAGTTTCGTTCAGTTTGGAAAGAAGTTTCAAGAATTAGTGCTGATAGATGCTTTCTCGTAAGACTTGATTAAGGCTTCGGCTCAAGTATGTGGCCTGTTGCTTTTTTCAGATATTGAGTTTTTTCCTTTCAGGTGCTAATTTGTTTGATCACTTTGTACAGCTGATGGATCTATAGATTTAATTTGTTTTCTTGATCCCTAACAAATTTCTCTGTTCATTTTTTTTTAAAATAAACTTAACAGTGTTTAATATATCCAGTAGGACAAGAGGTTCGAGATAGGTTTTCTGGTGCAGTTGAAGCCTTTGTTAGACGGAATGCTTCTGGGCATGGTTTGCATGGTGATCACTCTAGGCACAGATCTTCTGAGGATGTGCCATCGTCGAAGGATGTGGTAAGCGTTTATTACTTTAAATGTTTGCTTGTGCTTTAATTTGTGTTTATTTGAGATACTTCTTAATGCTCTTTAATAGTAGAAGTTTTATACCCTTAAACTATTATGATATCTCAGCAACTTGATTCGGAGAGGGCTCACTCCTCATCTCGAAATGGAACTTCTTCAAAGAGGGCTGTCCTAGGAGACAGCCGACCAAGCTCCTCTGGTGAACCCAGTGAGAATCGATCAAGCCGACTGGTTTCTAGCAGTGGTCGGCTGTCTACAACTCAAAGGATCCAACCTGGATTTGAATCCAAATCATCGTCTTTTGTTCGTACTGCAAACACAAGAAGTGGTCGCGATGATGCACTTCGGAGCTTGGATCTCCTGACTATTGGCACAGGAAAGAGGAAATGAAGAACATATCCCATCTGGTAAGAAAATATGTGTCAATGGTGAAGTTTTCCTTTGTGGCTTCTATCAAGATCCCATGTTCTTACGCTACTTTGTATATGTGTATCCTTTACTGGATTCCCATCCATCAACAGCCATAGCTTCACAAAGCATATCCCATTAAAGAAAAAAAAAAAATCAAACCGCACTGTATCACGGATTCTTGCCAGTTTCATGCCATTACAAATGATTTCACTATGGAGAATTGTTCATAAATCTGAAGCACAAGTAGTTGTAATAAACCAACCTTGTTATATTTCTTCGGGAAGAAAAAAAACTTTGTTAAAGATACCTGTTGTACTCTTTATCTGTAACTGTTTACTTTGTGCCATTAAGTTTGTCTGTATTTGAGGTATTTTATTTAATTTGTTTATCCTCGCCGACCACTTGAAACATTTTGTGGTGCTGCACACTTTGAATTTGACAAAAGGTTTGGTGTTTTGTATTTTGTATCATTATTTTGTCGCCCACTGAATTTAAAGAAGTGCTTTGCATGTGGAACTCCACATCAACTTTAAATCTTCTTATATAATGCAATCATGCTTGCTTTAGAAAGGAGCTGTCCTTAGGTAAAAGGGTTTTTGTCCAAATAACCAAACTATTATCATTTAAGAACCGAAGCCGGATTGTTTTCAAATAAGCAAAACCTGCATCGACGCGTTTAAAACCCTAATCTCACTATCTCCTTTATCAGAGATCATGCCATAGTGTCAAAACCTTTGAGAAAAGCAAGTTTGTGTGATAGAGGGATTATTTAATGTCATGAAGGCAAATTTTTATTGGTATCGATATGAGTAATTAGAGGTTTTGTTAACAGAAATCAACAAAATTGTAGAAAGAATAAAATAAATATATCACAATCTTGACTGCATTTGAAAGTCGAATTATCAACATAGATGAATGTTATAAGTGAGAATGATAATTAAGGTTTGTTGATTTAAAGGAAGATGAGATTCATATGAAATACAAGAAAAATAAAATAGGGTTTTCATATGATTTATATATTTTAAGTTTTTTTTAAATTTAGGGTTATAAAATAATTTATAAAAATAAAATAGTAGATATAAAATAATAATTTCACTTCTTTAAGATTTTTTTTAGTTTAGGCCAAACGGTAAATTCCCAATTCCCACTCAAAGTTTTCTTAAGTAACCAATTCCTATTCATTAAAGTTTAAAAAGTTAAATTTTTTTTTTTTTTACGAAAAGATAATATTAATATCGGAATAAAATTTAATTCAAATAATATGAAAAACAAATTAAAAAAATAAAAATTAAAAAATTAATAATAATTTAAAAAATAAAATAAATATTTAAAAAAAATCATCATCGAGTTAGACAAATTTTGTAAAATTAAAACCTTTTAATATTCTTTTATCATAAACATTATATGTAATGATTAATTAAATATTTTAGCAAAGTTTTTTTTGTCAATTTAAAATCAATTTAATATTTTATTATATCTATATACTGTCAGACAATAACCAACCAAAAAGGGGGTTTAGACCTATTAAAACAGATCCTTCCTCATCCATCACATGTGCATTTAATTGAAATCCCTCCAAAGAAAAGTTGCATGCACTAGTTCTATAATCTTTTTCTGTATATGCATACGATACATACACGGGTACAGTATATGATTTTTCCTCTTTCTTGGTTCTAATTTTGCAAAAAATCTTTGATGGTAAAAATGGCATTGGGTTATACGTGAAGTAAAAAAGTCTTGAATATGTATGCAATTAATCATCCATTGGATTGAATTCATGTCAAATCCACACCTAAATTTAACCAAGACAAAGTCCACAGAGAGTCCTCTCCCATGATCAGGCAGTTTCAGTTAACACTGTGCATGCAGTATATCAAACACTTTTCCTTTGTCTACTCATCACACACTTTCTTTTTTCTCCGTGAACACATAACAAACTTCTTTCACCTCCCCGTACCCAATTCTCTAAATTGAATTGGCCTTTTCTGCTTGTTTTTTCAAAGGTTGTTGAAGTTGTGATTGACGACTTGACGTAAAGTTGTGACTGAATTGAATTAAATTTAGTTAAAAATAATGATGGATATGGAGGTTGTGGGTGGTGACGTCGCTTCTATGGACCCGGATTTGTTGCAGTTACTTGAGCTTTCACCGTCGGCGCTCAAATCCAATCCCTATCTGGCGGAGGAGCTCTTTTCGATTTGGCTTTCGTTTCCAGACACTAATAAGTTGGTATTTTTGTTAATTTTATTCATTTCTTTACGTTCTCATTAATTTTAGTCGATTGCCGTGGGCTCTGTTTTATTACTTGTACGTCTTTGATTGGTAGCTTGCATTGTAGTTTTACGTATGATAATCTCTTGTTTTGGAACTTATTAGTTTTCTTGTAATGGTTGTTGTTGTTTCCCATAATAATTAAATTGTTAATAATGTTATTGTTTTGATGAGAAGCAGCGGAATCTATTTTATGTGAAACGCTCTTTTGATGCATGATTATATATAACTTGGCCAATCTAATGTGAATAATATGTTTTTAATTTTTGTACCTTTAATTTACTGGTGATAAGGTCTTTGTGGTTGAAACATTTGGGTGTGCATTGTGTCATGAGTGTATTTGGTTTTCCCTTCAAATTATAATATGTGATTTCAGTTTTATAGTTAGTAAAAGTAGACATAGATATTGGTTCAGGGTCAGTTTCAAAATTTGAAGGCTGTTATTTAGTCGTGTGTGTGATACACACTTAGATCACATGATTGGAAAATGAGAATAATTTGCCATTTTAGGTGAGACACTTTGAATTAATAAAGTTGTAACTGAGTGGGATGAATCCAAGGTATGCCACATATTGTGTGGTCTAGGCTGTCTAGCTATTGACGGGACTTGTCTCAGGAATAAAATTGAGCAAGAGAATCTGGAGATTTTCCTTTAATCAGAGCGGTAGAAGTAGAAGGACATATAGTTTGAGATGTCTGGTGGTCTTTGAGTAATCGTCAAGTTGAAAGGTAAATCTTATTAGATAAATATGGGATCAGTAAGCATTTATCATAAACAAGTCAACATAAGACACAATTATCATTTTCTGATCGCACAGGACAGTGAATCTAAAGAGTAGTATGGTTAATCTAAAGAGTAATATGGTTTTGTGGTTGTAGCTCAAGTTGTTAAATTGAACCAATTTCTTTAGTCCACTTTTGATGCTTTTTTATAATTCTTTGATTTGATGGATGTGAACATTGTTAATATTATTATTATTGTTATCTCATGGTTCTTTTTGGAGTTGCAATTTCAATTTATTCTTTTCTTTAAGCTTTTTTTCTTGCCAATAATGACATAGGTTATGTCTTTGCTGGCTGATGCAAAGGCAGGAGCTCCTTTTAACATGTTTGGGAGTTCTACTAATGTGAATATTTCTTTGACCAATTCATTACCTTCCATGTTTGCTGCTGGCAGTACTCCTCCTCTTTCGCCATGTGCCACATCTGGTTCTCCACGTGTTTCAAAATACAGGACTGGCCCTTCTTCCCTAGCTTCTCCCTTGAAAATAGTTAGTGAGCCTGTGCGAGAAGTCATACCTCAGGCATGAATAACTGGTGTATTTTTCATAGTAGTTTTTGTGGCTGATGATGATAGTATTTCGTGCATGGAAGTTGACAGAATTTTTTCCTGATGTATGCTGAGTTGAGCTCTGGTCTCAATGGAACTTCTAATTAATGCAGTTTTACTTTAAAAATGGGTGTCCGCCTCCAAAAGAACTAAAAGACTAGTGTTTGTAGGCAATTGATCAGCGTTTTATTGGCCACATGCCTGGATTGCAAATTCATGGTTAGTATTTTTGTTTTGGATTACATTCTACTTTTTCTTTATACTTTTTTTCTGTCTTAAACTATTGAACTTTTTGTTCCTTATTCTATCTTTCATCTTCATGTGTCAGAGTTTAAGTCAGTCACGAAGGAAATCTGCAAGCTACCATCGTTTTTCTCTAATGCTCTGTGTAGAAAGATAAACACTGCTCTCACTGGAACCATGACAAGGTAGGCTCTTTCTTAGTGGACCAGTGCATTGGCGAAGCTTTTTGAGATCACTGGTAATTTTGCTTTTAAAAGCTGCTTCAAAGAAACTTATGTATAAGCAGAGCTATGATTTGTGTTTTTTTGAGTTCTCCCTTTTTGACTAAACGAGCTGAAATAAAGAAACTTTACACATTTGGAATATAATTGACAAGTAGTTAATTTTTGAATTTGTAAAAACAATGTTGAAGATAACTGATTGATTATTAATTGTTAATTTATTTTTGTTCTTATTAGAATATTTTTATATCTTGGCATGATAGTATATGTAATTCTATGCTAATCTGTATGAGTTTAGATTAATATCTGAAACTGAAACTGGGACTTATGCAACCTTAAATTGGTGCAGTACATTTTACAACTTTTCTTGACTGTTTCTGTTTACGTATTGACCTATAACTGCTGTGATTTACAAAAAAAAAAAGTCATTGTGTCAATTTTCACTAGGTGGATCCGAAATCTTCTGATGTGCTAATGACCAATTTTCAAGCAAAAACACAAATATATTGACACTTAATCTTGAAGCTTTAGATTGAGGCTTGAGCCAGTGAGTAAACTTGGAAACTTGGCTTGACTTATTTTTTATCTTTTTTTTTTTCCGTATATGGGCAATAAATCTTTGCATGATCACCCTGACCTAAATGATAATAGTGAGGAGTTAGATTTTGTTACTAGAGCCAAATGGACTTTGTAAAAGGACCTAATACTGGCTGTTCTCTTTCTTCATGTAGTTCTCATGAGAAATAAATATTTAATATTTATGAAATCAATGGATCATCTTGATTTGCTTGTTTTGTTTGAAAAAAATAAAAATAATTTTGTTATTACTTTGTGGGCTTGAGGGTTGTCCAGAATCACAGGATTTTACTGCATTTCTCATTAGTTAACTTTGCATGTTCTCTTAATATGTCATATGACTTTTCAGATTGCTTGTTTCAGGTTTAAATGCATTGATTTGGATGGGAATGGGTTGCTCACACCCAATGAATTGCATTTCTTTTATGAGGAGCAGTTGCATAGGATGGAATGCATTGCCCAAGAGCCCGTGCTATTTGACAATATATTATGCCAAATTATTGACATGATTGGGCCAGAGGTCACTCTTGGTTCTTACTGATCATCCATCTTTGGCTTTCAGTTTTTTGCAGAAGTATGAATTTAATTTTTCTTCTTGTTTACAGAATGAAGGCTACATAACTTTACGTGACCTGAAAGGCTGCAAACTTTCTGGACATGTTTTCAATATCCTTTTCAATCTCAATAAATTCATTGCTTTTAAAAGTTGTGACCCTTTTCTTATTCGTCAGGTAAGTGTAAGCTCAACATTTCCTTCTCTAATTAGTTTAGGAAAATGCATGGGGGGGGGGGGGGGTTGGTTAGTGACTCAATTGCTGTATCAGGAGCGTGAAAACCCAACTTTGACAGAATGGGATTGCTTTGCTCATAGAGAGTATATAAGGCTTTCCATGGAAGAAGATGTGGAAGATGCTTCAAATGGAAGTGGAGATATTTGGGATGAATCAGTTGAGGCTTCCTTCTGAGTTGATTAGGTATGTATTTTGCAGTTGCTTTTGGCAAAGTAATGTTTTGATTAGATTTCTTCTTGGTGAAAAATATATATATTTTTTAAAATTCTGGTTTACTTGACTATTAGTACTACCTCTGTCTCTAATTATTCTGGAAGGATGTCTTCCTTATGAAAATTTCTTTTTTTTTTTTTTCCTCTGTTTGTGTTTGATCGTGTGCTTGCTAACCTGCTACATCTTCATGTTGAAGTTTTCATGTATAAAGTTGATTTTGAAAGCTTAATTTACTGCTTTGAAAATCATTCTTTCAGTATTAATTTTTTTATATTCTTATCTATAATAAACCGAATGGTTTTTTGCTTCTTTTAGGATTTGAACTTTCCAAGGGCCTTTAATTGCATCTTATACCATATTATTGATGTTAACGATGTCGATCTAAGTAGTGTTCATATCAGTTGTTGAATCATTATTTTGAAACGGAGAGGAGCCTCCCATTTTGCTTTTTTGATTTATCTTTCTCTAAAGCAAGTTGAGTAGTGATCATATCAATTATCAAATCATTATTTTAACAGCTGAGAGGAGCTTGCCGTTTTGCTTTTTTAATTTTTCTTTGAAGCAATTTAAGGACATGCATCCTAAAATTTTAGGATTTTATGAGTAAATTAAAATTACGAAGTGACTTTGGGGAGGCACAAAAGGGTTGGTAAAATTGCTTAACCGAAGACGTTTCTTATGTTACGAGTTACAACTAAATTTGTACATGTTTTTGACAATTTTTTTTTGAAGTCTTGAGTATAATCATTGCCAGTGGTTCCGAATTAAATTAAAATAAATGTTAGCAAGGCTAGGATCAGTGTTTATTAGAAGTGCTTTCTAAAGTTGAATTAATTTCAAATTTCTTATTGGTTGAAATTTGAATCATGTGATCCCTGAACACCGTGCCAAAGGGTGTGTATTATTCTAAAAGGGTAATTTAATTCGTGCTGCCAGCCATAAACTTTCCTGGAATAAAATAGATGTTATATTACTCTGGCATGATGAAACTGAGGATTGTGCCTCTATATAATATGTTCATATATCTTTTCGCAACAATTCCCTGATTCCATGTTTTTACATTTTCACTTACATTAAAATATGATTTTGACATGATGGCATTGTGTGAAATGATATTTCAAATTTTAGTCCGTGGTTGTTCATGTGACGGAGGATATGCCATAATTTATTTATTTCTTTGGTACTGCCAAGGAGAATAATCTTCAAAAATTTTCCATAATTGTTAAACCAATATAGTTTAGCTCTGTAGTAGATATGGACTCAAATTCTAGACTGTTGAGAAGTGTCTTAATGTTTTAGAATTGTCCATAATAAATTGAGGAACATGCTAAAGCTTTCTTCATCTTGGTTTGTGCAAATTATACCTTCCTGTATTAATTCGCACGATACAACAGATTTGGTTGGTGTCTTCCAAAGGATATTACCTGTTTGTTACACAGTTTTATCTGTTTTAAAAAAACTTACAGTGTTCATGTTGGCCGCATTGTAACAGCAAGCATATATAGAAGGTTGAGAATGCTTCCACAGGTTGATTTATTTATGGAAGAATTGTTCATGCTCAGATCATCAATGAACTGAGAGGACTGTGGGCAATGTGGATTTGGCAGTGGACAAAGGCAGTGCAACTCCAGCGATTTGCAGTGGGTTTGTAAGAAATTTTTAGCTTAGTTTTTATATGCAATGGAAAATTTTGTGCCCCCGCTGATCAATGTTTTTTCCTGTGTTCATAAGCTGCTATAAATCAATAATGCAAATTCAGACCCTTGTTTGTAAAAAAGTCATTTCAAAGGACTGGGCAATTTTTCCTCATAGCCATTTTCTCCACTCTACCTTAGTTTATCTTGCTTTTGTTGCATTAGACACATTTTTTCTATCAGTTAGATTTGGTTATCTTGATTCATATTGTAATATTCATCTCATTAATTGAATCGGCTGTATCCTCTTTGTCTTGTGGTTTGAAATGATTCAACATATTCCATTTATGTGAAATCAGTCACAGAATGTACTCAAGGTGACTGATTATTAATGGAATATTTACATAATTACATTTTATATCTAAAGTCTGTGTATTGGTATTATTAATGAAAACTGTACGTTTTCATTTATGGAAGAATTTCTTATAAAAGTATTTATACAAGACTCTATGTGTCACTTTCCACATTGCTCTAATCAGAAATTAAAAGCCGAAATTAATGTTGGAAATTGTGTTATTGGAAGAAGGAAGAAAGGGAAAAAAATTATGAAAAAAATGGCAACTTCAGAATCAAAATTGAAGAAACATATTTACAATTAATATCATAGATTAAATAATTTACAACCTAATTAAATCTGACGAATTCACCAAATCAGTCTCATTAGGTGTTTTATTTATGAAAATTTCTTATTTACATACAGAATTCATCATTCTGCATTGCATATTTTTTGCTTTCTCTGCAAGTTTAAATTTATTTACCAACCATGGCTGGATTCGGTTGGAGCAATATGATGCATGGCAGTGAAAACAAAAGACCTTTGGCTTCTACACAGATCGCTTGTCGAATTTGTGATCAAGTTTTTTCGAGCAACCGATCTCTCATAAACCATATTGAAACTCACATTGTTGAAAACGAGAGTGATGTTGCTTCAAGAAGACCACCAGAAATCAATGACTTTATGTTGGCCCAAAGAGATTTCCTCGCAAAGCGGAGAAACGCTTTTCTTCATGGAGGAGCCGCAGCTTGTCGATTAGTTCCTCAAGCACCACTCCCGCTGTCGCAGCCTTCATTGTCTATGACTGTGGGGGTGTTCGGGTCAAAGTTGCCTCCTCGTTATAACTACTCCAGGCGAGTGCAGGTGGCGGCTGCAGAGCCAGGTAGAGACCTCATCAAGCCATCTCTTAATCAGTCGCATCAAATTACCATCCCTGCAACGAACCGTCGCGTAGAGAGGGAAGATGGAAATGTTCATGATTCAGAGACGCTGGATTTGACATTGAAGCTGTGAAATTATTAGAATTAGGGTTTTGTTCTTGTGGTTTTACTGATTTTATGTTCATTTCCATACAGCTAAATTAAATTCTTTGAAGTCATTTTTCTTGAAAGGTCAGGGACCTTTAACATACACAACCAGGATAAACAAGATTTCAAATCTTCTTTTTATTTATTAAATTTATATAAATTTCACTATCAGGATGTTATGTTACATCATGTAAAATATAAAACTTTTTTTTTTATTTTAATTTAATTTTAAAATAGCCAAAATTATTAACCTTCAAGTTTAAATATTAAGATATTTTTTAATAAAAATTTTTAAAAAGTATTAAATAATAAAATAAATTTAAAAATAATAACTATAATACAATATATAAAAAAATAAAATTTGTTAAAAGACGAAAACAGTGAGTATCGTCATAAACAATGTTGTTATCAATAGTAATTGTTAATAATCTATTTAAATAATTAAAAAAATTTGTTGAGTTTATCAGATAATCAGATTTGATTGCTTCTTTTATGTTTGATCAATCGCTATTATTTTGTTGTCTTTCAACGTTGTTCATTTGACTCTGTTATAAAAAAGCGTAAAGAAATTCATTTTTTTTTTTTTTCCTCATTTTGATGTTTCATATTGCCAAGTTCAATTTTTTGCAAATTGTGACCCTTTTAAGCTAAACCGTATCTTTCTCTGTAAAATTACGGGGCAAAGTGTTAGCATTTAAATGAAGGGTTTACAAGTTTTATTGAATTTGGGGGGCAAATATGAGTAGTTAAAAGTTTAACAATAAAGGAGATATTTTAAATTTTGGGGGTTAACTATTTCTTCACGGATGGACGAGAAATTTGATTAAATCTGTCCTTGATTAATTTGTGGAACCTTTTTCGTCGTTAACTTTTCCTCCTTTCTTTAATCATACCCAAATATTCATACTTTATATCACATTGGCCGAACGATTTAATCCCAGCGAGAATGATAAATTTTTAGTTAAAAATTTCTAAAAAATTAAATATTTATTTATTTATATTTTATTTTATTAACGTTTTGAATGAAATAATTAACATATTTTTCACTAAAAATATATAATATTAATATAATAATAATAAAATTTAAAAGATAAAAATAAAATTAATTTTAAAAAAAGTCCATTACTGCTAATAATATTGTTAGTTGTATTGGCCACTATAAACATAATTAGATGACAAAAAATTATTATCTAATTCAATTAACGAACATATTTAACCATCTCAATGCCTGAAACGATTAAATTTAGTAGTCAAAGATTTGATAGAGATAATTAGATTTGACTGTCTTTATTATAAAAAAAAATGTTAAAAATAATTGATTTTAAGCATTTTGTTAGTTTTCAACCATCTTTAATAGCGAAAACAATTAAATTTAGTGGTCTTGACCAAATTTAGTCATCTCAACTATCAAAACAGTCAGATTGCAATCGAATTAAGTGGTCATTTTTTGTTACTTAATTAGGTTTACGGTGACCACTACTGTCAATAATACTATCGGTGGTGGTGACCTCTTTTTTAAATTTATTATATTTTTTATTTTTATAGCTTTTATTATTTTATTAATTTTTAAATTTTTTATTATTATTTTATATATTAATTATTATTATTAAAACTTGTTATTCAAAAAATAAAAATATTTTTTTAATCAATTAAACTAAACAAAAATTTTAAATATAATTTTTAATTTTGATTAATGAATAAGTATTTAACTTTTTAAAAATTTTTTGATAAAAAATTATTATTAAAAAAAATCTTGGATAGGAACAAGTCATTTGGCCTATCATATTTTAAATGTATAATGTAAATATTATTTATTCTTCGCTAATAATAGTATTATTATTTATAACAATATTAATCACCTTTAAAAAGCAATATGAATGTAACATTTGAAAAACGGCTTTGTTTATGTTTGATGAAAAAATGTTGGAATTACATGGTAAATTTGTAAAATTGGAGTGAAATAAAATGGTAATTATTTGTTGGTAAAAAAAATAAAAAAAAAACCTTATTTATGTAATGATGATCAAACTAAATAATTAAAGAATCCCAAGCTTATCTCGCATTCTTTGACTTTCACTGATGGACTAATAATGTTGCCGTTTTGGGAATCTAACTATAACACCATTTTTGTAATTTCCACATCGATTCGTTTGTCTACACGTAACAGCACTTGCCATGATGCTGATTTGACTTTAATCAAAGTTCTATTTACCCCTAATTTTCCACTTATTTACTTGACACACACACACACACACACACTCTCTCTCTTTCTCAGTTTTCTCCAGTTGGTAAAGCATCCTAAGACCAGCACAGCAATAATCTTTGGATCCTTTCTATCTCTCTCTCTCTTGAAAGCTTTTATTCCCCCAGGATCTCTGAAACACTTTTCTCTTGTGGGTTTCTCTGCAACACCTTTTTCTCTGTGCAAAACTCAGGGTTCTTTTCCATGATGGAAAAGGAGAGGGAAATCTATTTATGACCCGAGAGTGAACTAGTTTATTGACAAATCATTTTGTGTGCGTTTGTGTGTGTGTGTTTTTTTCCGATCTCGGTGTTAAAGATCGGTTTCGTTCACAATGAAGTCGTCCACTCGGCTTGAGTCAGCTGTGTTTCAGCTCACTCCAACCCGGACTAGGTATATAATTTAATTTATTTTTTGTTGTTTACCTGTGGCTTGTTTGTTCATCTATTATTTGGTTAAAATTTCCATCATTTAAGACTTTGCATATGAAGTCATACATTTTGTTTTAGAGAATAATGTGAGTTGTGAGTTGGTGTTTTTCTAATTAGTAATTTTACTTCACTGGTTCTATTGTTGTTTTTTGTTTTGTTGGCTGTGTAAACTTGCATTTATTTGTTAAGTTTGTTTTGTCTTGTAAGTTCTATAATGGACTAACGTAATGCTGGTTAATCTTGATTAAAATTTGAAATCAAAATAGTTAACTTGACAAATTTATTCCTTCTTTGTGTTTTATTATTATTAATTTTAAATGATGGGTAAAAATGGAGATATCAGCTTCTAATGCCGGTTTCTTTTGTGGGTATAATTTTTATTATGTTTCTTACAGCGTAATTATGTTTGAAAAATTAATTTGCAAATTCATTAATAATTTTCTTTGCTATTTTACTAAGCAAACCCGCACTTTGACTTTTTGTTTTCAGGTGTGATTTGGTGATATCTGCCAATGGAAAGACGGAGAAAATGGCTTCTGGATTGCTGAATCCATTTCTTGCCCACTTAAAGACTGCTCAGGAACAGATGGCTAAGGGGGGTTATTCGATTGTGCTCCAGCCAGAGTCTGGCAGTGATGCAACATGGTTCACAAAGGGAACCTTTGAAAGGTTTGTACTGTATTGCAGACTGCTCATGAAATTCCTCTTTATAATTTACACAGCTGGGATTAATGCAGAAGGAATCCTGTGTTTTATTCATTTTTTGAGACATTATAATTTGTCAGCTATAGTTTTACTGGTGGCATGTGGGGTATCAGTTACATGAATATTACATATCAGAAATCACCAGGGAAATGGCCCTTGACTGTCTTTCGGGATTGGTATACTTTATCAAAGACAAACCAATGCATACCAAATAATATTTGAGACCTGACTTATGTGCTTTAATAGTTGATGTCTCTCTCCCATGAGAGAAGAAGAGAAAACATAAAATGGTTGGTGTCTCTCCACCAGTAGAGTTCTGGGGATGAGCTACCTTAATTTTTGACTGGTTTGAATTAAGCACTTTATGTGCAGTCATATGTGCTTTGAGTGCTGAATTTGTCACTTTTAAAATTTCTGGAGTCAACTTGGTGCTACCTTGACTTACATATGCCAAAAACTGATATGGAAGTCTATTATAATTTGTTTTCTTTTCTAGGTTTGTTCGCTTTGTGAACACTCCGGAGGTCTTGGAGAGAGTTTATACAATAGAATCTGAGATCTTGCAGATTGAGGAGGCAATCATGATTCAAAGCAACAACGAGATAGGGTTGAGTACCGTAAGTTAAATTCTGAGGTTTTCAATATCTATGTATTCACTGGATTAAATTAATTTATTTTCACTCTTTTGTGGGATAGGTAGAAGAACTTCCAGCTAAACCTATGGAGAGCATTAAAGGTACTGTTTAATAGGATACGCACACACGTGTATGTATGTATATATTTCATGTTTTCATAATCCCTTTTTCAAATTAGTTTCTGCCGTTACAATCGCATCCCCAATGGTATCAAAGTCATGGAGGAGGAAGTGATTTAGTAGTGTTTAAATGTTTTGTTAGTAAATTATTTACAAGAACCATGTTATTTTTGGTTCTTAGAGGGCAGTAGGTGAGTTGCTGCAGTAAAACCCTTATAAAACAACTATGGTAGGGAAAGTAGATAAATAATTAACAAAATGGAAAACCTAAATAGGCCGATGTCGTCTTCAAGCCTTAATATTAATGGTGAATAGATTCTTCAACAGGAAGAGATTTGTATAGAGGAAATTGAAAACAACAATGAATCAAATAAAAACAAACAAATTGTTGAACCAAAAAATCTCTACCTTTATTTTGACAAATGGATTATTCCAAAAATATCCATAATCCATAACTACAAATGATCCATGTTGTCTACTTTAAAGAGAGTTAACCCTTTAAATCAATCAAAATATATAATCAAAACAGAAGAAAAAACACTTAAAATGAAAAGTTGATTTCAAACAATAAAATTATTAACAAATGAAATGATTGTGAAACATAAATGGAATCAAAACCACCCTTGAGGCAATAATGGACAAATGATATAATCTCCACTTATATGCACAATGTTCCCATGAAATGAACTTATATGAACCATGGGAACCTTGTCTTCAAAAATTCTATGCACAACGTTTTATTGAATGAGATTATAGAGTTTGCAATTTTACAGTTTCATTATTAGGAACAATTGAATCTAGTTTGTCCAATGAACTAACATATTTTAATTGTTATCCAAATTTCATATTCTTTGTAGAAGAACAAAATAGATTAGATGTTTTCACTTTAAGTATTAAAACATTTAATTATGATGTTAAACTAGGTTCGATACCCATAGCATATATCTATAGGGTTTGATACAAAATAATACGATTAACTTTTGAATCTATAGCTTTTAGATATGATTGAAAAAGACACACGATATTATTCCAAGCAGACTTGGATGGATCAAACATTATAATACCCAAAATTATTAGATGAGATCAAATTGCACTACTAGAAGATTGGGAATTAGAAAAAGTAATTATGCCACTCAAACAAAGAACATTACAAAATTCTTTCCAACCAATACAAAACACAAAATTAGACAATATTACTAAAAACCTTCATGGAAGTGTCATGATAAGATTTAATATACTACAACAAATAACTATAAATGATACACAATCTGTGTTTTCAAAACTAAAACTTAAAAAAACTTTTGAATCTTCGAGATTTTCTTGTTCATCAATCCCTAGATCTAATTGTGTTAGAACAAATATCTAAGAAATAAGTAATTCTTCAAATATTTCAAATTCATATTATTCTATTCAACACCTTCACAATGAGAAAAGGAAGAGACATCACAAAGAATGTCTCCCACTCACTCCCAAATAAGGCTAGATTCAAGTTGAGCTAGCTCGAGCTCATTTTTCAGTTTGACTCGAACAAGCTTAAAATGAGCTCAATTCAAGTGAGCTTGAGCCTAAGGGTTTATATTATCAAGTAGGATTGCACAAAAGTTAAATAAACCGACTGAATCAAATCGATCCAATTCAATCCAAACCAAAACCTATAGTTTGAGTTGTTTCATGGATGATTATAGTTTTAAAATTTTTATATACCAAATATTTAGTTTGGTTTTAGTTTTAGAAATTAAAATCCAATAAAACTGAATCGAACTAGTAAATATAGTAAAATAATGTTTTTTTTTTAATATATAGTTTATTATTAGTTTTCTTAGAATATAAATTCTTTAAAACTTTAATTTTCAACTTTTTGTTTTGGAGGATTTTTTGTGTTGTTATTTTAATCCCTATTGACCTTTTGTCATTGTAATTTTATTATTTGTATATTGTAAATTTTTAATGTTTGTCAAAATTCTATGATTTTTTTTTAACTTTTTTTACTTTTGTCAAACCAATTTTTCAAACTAAATCCAAATAGCTTTAGTTTGGATATTTTTGAGTGTTGTTTGGTTTGGTTCAAAGTTGAAGTATTTAAAAATCGAGCTTGAGCTTAAGTGGTGTTTGGCTTGTCAAACTTGCTAATTTGGAATTGTTTAATTCAAATCGACTAAAACGACGTCGTTTTGACCAGTACCCATGAAAATGGTATAACAAATACACATCAAAACGATATTATTTTTGTTAATTTTAGTTCAATTATAGTACCAAACAAAACTCAAGCTCAACTCGACTCATATTGTGGTTGAATTCAAGCCTAACTCCCCTTGAGTGAATCCAAGCTCGAATTAGTTGGAGGAAAGCTCATCAAAATCAAGCTTAAGCATTTTTACAAATACAATAAAACGCATATCTTGGTGTTCGAAAACAAATTTCAAAACAATGATCCTATATCACTAGTACAAACATTTTTCGCTGAAGATTTTCATTTTGTGTGAGGAGACTTAAGGAAAACTCAAGAAAATTTATGGTTTGTCCTTGGGGACTCTAATTCATGTAATTTTAAACATTATCAAAGCAAAAACAATCCAACTGTTATCACTAATTCATGTATGCAAATATTAAAAGTCCTCAGTCCTTTTGATTGGGGAACCATTTTATCCAAACCAACATAAATTTCCCAAATGTTTCATCGTCTGGGTTATACCTATTGGGATTACCAAAATGCATGGTTCAATGCATTATTTTTTCAAAATGACTAGTCCAAACACTCTTATATGATATATTTCAATAGAAATACTTTGTTCAATTTCCCTTATTGGTTTATTCAAGATGGAAACTTTTTAGTCTTAAATGAAAAAATTTTCAAAAAACAATAGAAGAATCATTCAACCTTTTCAAAGCAGAGTTCAAATGTTCTCAACGAGAATCTAAATTTCTCCTCATACCTTTTTTGTTAGTTAGATGTCATTTGTCATAGATTTTTGTTTGGGAATATGAAACTATCCAACCAAAATCCCCTTATCTTGCAAGAAAATTCAAAGTCAAATGGTGAAACAAATATGATTATGGTCATGTGACCTAACAAAATTTTTGGAAATACTTATCAAATATCCCTTAACTAGTCAATGCTATCATACTAGACATGACTAAATTTTTATGAAACAAATTTATTTCTTTTCTAATTACAAGATGAAGAAACAAACAATCTTCAAGTAGTTTGATTTTAGAGTCAAGTTCGTTAATCAATTTTGCAAAAATTAATGAAGGTGATTGCTTTGGAGTCCTTTAATTTTCCAAATTAATACAATCATGCCCTCTAACTCACGACAAATGTCCAGGTATCTCCTATATCAAAATGTCAACATTTGGATACTAACCTAAATAGAAACAAAAGAATATATGAAATGAAAAGGGTTTTTTCATTATTTATGGCCGTTGAGCTAATGGAACTATTGTCCATTGGTCAAAAGCCATTCCCAAACTCAACACAAATCTGAAGAAAAATTAGTTTTCGTTTAGAAAGAAATTTAGGAAAGAGAAAAGCAAAAGAAAAACAATCCGCCAAAGGGAGAATTCATTGATTTTCTCAAGAATCTTTTCCAACAAAGATGCTTTACAACTAACAAAAAAGTTGAAAAGAGTAAAGATGCTTTTGGCATCTCAAAAAAATGACAAATATTAACAAAGAAAGATGCTCAATCATAGCTCAATGTAGTAAAAAAGCCAAAGAATAAATGAAGATGACCAACGTCCACACAGTTCAAAACTTATAGTATAAATTTCAATGTATTTTCAGTTATGGCTAACATTGTTAAATTAGTTCAAAACTATTACTCTTTGGTAGCTCTCCTTTTGAAGATTTTGGTAGCAAGCAATAAGTGTGAAAATTTTCCGAATTTTGTAATTCAATGTTCAAAAGAAAATTCCAATTTGATTCATATTTTTTCGTGTTTTCCTAATCCCTTTTGCAAATTACTTTCTATTGTAATGATCACTTCGCTAGATGGTATCATAAGTGCACAAGGTACTATAATAACTAAAAGTTTAAGTTGATAGCTAGAGAAATGCTTTAATAGCTCATGCATTCCTAGGGACTGGCTAGGGAATGCGTCTCACGTTGGTTGTCCCATGTGGGGGCCCAATGTGGGACTTACTTCACATATTTGCCTTCTACCCATTCCCATCCTTGTCAGGACTTGAATCCTTGTGGTTTTGATACCATACATAGACAAGGTACCATCAAAGCTAAAAGCTAGAGGAATACCTCATACATTCTCAAGGCCCATCCAAGTAATGTCTCTCACGTTGGTTGTCCCATGTGGGGACCAAATGTGAGACTTTGCATATTTGCATTCTGTCATAAACTTGACTCTGATACCATTGGGTATGTATCGTTACAACAAAAAATAATTTATAGAAGGGATTATAAATACATAAATATATGAATCAACATTGAAAATATTATTTGAATATTTAATTACAAAATTTAAAATTTTGAACACTTATTGTTTATTATCCAAAGTCTTCAAAAGTAGAACTATTAGAGAGTGTTATAGTTTTGAGCTAAGTTAATAGCTCCAGATACAATCGAAAATACATTGAAATTTATATTATAAGTTTTGAATTATGAGAACAATTTACAATTATAGCTATCGTGACTTCAATGAGCCATGATTGAGTATCTTTTAGTGTTGTTGTTTGTCATTTTCAATAATTCTTTACTTTTTTATTGCAATGAGCTAGATGGAGCATCTTTCACCGTTGATGTTTGCTAATTTTTTGTGATGCTAAAAGCATCTTTATTGTTCTTCAACTTTCTTGTGAGTTACAAGGCATCATTGTTGGAAAAAATTCTAAAAAATCAATGAAATCTCCTCTTGGTGGATTGCTTTCCTTTAGCTTTTCTATCTCCTGAATTTCTTTCTAAATAAGAGTTTTATTTTTCGTGCATGATGAGTTTGGGAATTGCTTTTGACCAACTAGACAATAGTTCTATAAGCTTAACTGGCCATGGATCTTCATTACTTTGGGCAAAATTGATTGAAGAGCTTGAGTGAGCTATTGTGATTCCTTTGCGTCATTCCTTTCCTAAGTGAGCTGGCATGATTGCATTCTTCTGTAAAAATTAGAAGACTATAAAGCAGCGATTTTCATTATCTTAGGAAAAATTGATTGAAGAGCTTGAGTATGTGGCTGAACTACATGACAATTGCTTGTCTTCATCATGTAATTGGGAAAGTAAATTTGGAAGCTGCAATTTGAGTACTTCTTTTGACTTTGATCTTGGCAGGGATGAGAGTGCTTTGTAAAAATTTGGTCATATCTAGTATGATAGCATCGATTGGTTGAGGGCTATTTGATATGTATTTTTTAAACATTTGTTTGGGTCACATAACCATAATCATATTTGTCCCATTATTCAGAAGGACCAAGGATTTTTAATATTTGCATACATGAATGAATGATGAAATTTAGATTATATTTGCTTTGATAATGTTTGAAATTGCATAAGTTGGAGCCCACAAGGACAAATCCACACAAGTTTTTATTTTTCCTTTAATCACCTGTCCCTAGTGAAAGTCTTTTTAGATAAGTGTGTGTATCAGCAATTTAGATCATTGTTTTAAAATTCATCTTCTAACACCAAGAAATGTGTTAAAGTTTCTTTTGGAAATTTTTTTCATGGTTTTAGAGTTTTCAAAAGAATTATAGTGGTAGTGATTTCTTTATTTTTTGAAAATTAAATTTCTACCATCTTGGTCTATAAAAGAGCAATTGCTACTGTCTTTTCTAAAACTTTGAATTGTACCAGTTATAGAAAGAGCTACTTCTAGGCTTTGTCAAATAGAATCAATCCAGGTATTGTTCTTTCAGGCTCTAAGAAGCGCTTGTTGAGGCATTGTCAAAAAGATATATAAATACACACACACACACACGTGTGCGTGTGTGTGTGTGTGTGTAAGTATTTATGTATATGCTACTTTTGATTGTGCTTAAGGGGCTGCAAATTCCTGCATGTAATGTATATATATCTTACTATAATGTTCAGGGTCTGCAGTTTGAACCTGGTGCACTGACGGGTTTCTAAGTTATCCAAAAAACAAATATTTTTATGAAGTATAATGAGGGATGCTCTGGAGCTGGGAGTTATTTTCATTTCTTTAGTTTCTGAATATCTTTTACTTTTATCTGTTTGGTTCTATTCTATTGTTTTTAGTCAAATCAACAGAAGTTTTTACTCTGCAGTGTACTGATCAAGTTTATATTCTGAGAACTAGAAGTTGGAGGTTTCCTTCTTCTTTTCTTTTGGTTTTTCATATTTATTTTTTTGATAAGTTATGCTGCTGAACTATATGTCCTAGCTTTGATAAGTTCGATATTGGTTTAACTAACTCATGCTATATTTAATTTCAACAGTTAGCCGCCCTTTGTTGGAATCTAATGAGGAGAAAGCCATTGTTCTTTATAAGGTAACTAGGAATAAATTGTAGCTCATCACGTATTATTTCTTTCATTGCATTTGTTTAATCTTTCATACTTTCCCCTCTTTTCTTTTCTTGGAATTCTTGCAGCCTGGAGAGTGTCCTCTTGAAGCAAATGGGTGGGCCATACAGGAGGGAAATTCAAAGTATGTCCAGTCACAACCATGAGTTAACAATTTTATCTTCAAAAAATGTTTATTGAGAGGGTTATACATGGGAGATTGTGAACGGTTTGCTGGTCATTTTAAACATGACAAACTTCAATACAGTTTTTTGAAAGTGTAAATAAAGCAGAGATGTCATAAGCAGTGCTAAGCTGTTATACATGCTACTTAAGCCACTGCAATAATTAAAATGCATATTTCTTTACTACTTTTTCTTTATTTTCCAAAAGACACTCATTCCATGCAGATTCATTTTCTTCAATTATCTATTCGGATTTTCAGCCTGAAAATTTAAGCTTAGGAGCTGGGTCAAATTCTACAAAATAAACTGGAGTATTTTTTTGGTAGCTATGTCTAAAGCAGCTTAGAGGGAAAATTGCTTGTCCTCATACACAAGTTATTCTTTCGCTTTGTTTTAATTTTATTTGTATATATGTTGGCAGTTTCATGGTGTTGATTGCCTACTTTGTTTAATGAATGTTCATCAGAGTCCAGCTATTGAAAGTTCTAGAGACACGGAAAACTGCATTACAGAAGGAGCAAGGCATGGCCTTTGCCCGTGCTGTAGCTGCAGGTTTCGATGTTGATCACATGGTGCCTTTGATGTTGTTTGCTGAAAGCTTTGGGGCCTCACGTTTGAAGTAAACAGAATTTCCTTGAAATTTTGACCTTCAATGATTGATCTGTGAAAGATAATAAATGCTTTGAGATAATTTTCCTCATTAAGTTGTGTGAATTAATCCTGCAGGGATGCTTGTATAAGATTTATGGAGTTATGGAAGAGAAAGCATGAGACTGGTCAATGGGTTGAAATTGAAGAAGCTGAGGCAATACATAACCAATCAGATTTTTCTGCTATGAATGCATCGGGAATTATGCTTTCTAATGTGCTCAACAAGCAGAAAGAATTCAGTGAAATTGCTGAAAATGATGGCAGAGCAAGCATTGGTGCAACTGCAGGTATGCGCTCAAAATAGAAGAGTAATCACATTAAAAGTTCCTTTTTCAACTTAGGTGCTTAAATAATATTTAATCATTGATCTCCATGATTCGATTGATAACCTCCACTAATCCATCAGTTCTCTTTTCCGGAAATGAGGAACTATTCTACTGGTTTTTGAATGCTTATGTTTAAGGAACTGGAAGATTGTGATTGCAGGACTGTTACTGATGAGAATCTATGAAATTTAGATGTCATCCATTAGGAAAATGAGATTAATACATTGGTTTCACACTGAATATAAAATTTGGGTGGAATAATTGAAACTCTGATTATCTCATTTGTGTAGATAACTAAACAGTTTTCCTTTTTATAGGCACATATTCAGTGCTCATGGTTGTTTGAAGTTTGAGCAAATTCTTATTTTTTGTTAGGCCATCCTCTCCTCCACAACTGAAAATGGAAAAAAGAGAAGTTCTAGCCGGTTCCCTCAACATGAGAAGACAAAATATGTGTGTTTTTTCAAATCAAAATACAAATATCCACAGAATGTTTTGCCCGACACCTAATGTCATAATTTCTATTTTTCTAAATTCATCATGTAGAAGGGTTGTCAGAGCAAATTTCACTCTGTTTTCTTTCTTATTTTAAACAATAGTTTTTAAGAATCTTTAATCTAAATATAAAGGAGGCACAAGGGTGGATTTTTAGTGTCAGACCTAAACAAGAGGTGTTCGTATGGCACTAAAAGGGGAATAGAACTGTGATACAGGTCGAGGGCAAGATTGCTTGCAAGCAAGGACTATATGTGGATGTCTTGTTGCAACTTCTATTTTTAGAAAAGTTCTGCCTCCAGCATTTATTAATGGCCTTTTGACTATGGCTATCTATTAGTATAAATTGTGTCTTCAGATGTTTTGGTTATATATTACTCAGTTGGAGCATTTTTATCTTCAAAAATTGATTTGAAAAATTCTTTTGCCAGATGAGAAGCTTCCCATGGATCACCAATCACCTAGTACTCAAGAACAATTTCAAGGGCAGTATCCACACCATATATTCCCTCCCTGGCCGCTTCATTCGCCGCCTGGTGCACTACCAGTTTTTCAAGGGTATGCCATGCCAGGCATGCCTTACTATCAAAATTATCCAGCAAATAGCCCATATTTTCAGCCACCTTATCCATCAGTCGAGGATCCTAGATATAATGTTGGAAAAAGAATGGGACGGAGAAGGAATTCCATGGATGGTAGAGACAGTGGTTCTGAATCAGAAACCTGGGAGACAGATGGTCCTAAAGCAATATCTCAGGATGATGCAGAACTGGAGAAACAAACTTCTAGAAAGAAGGCTGGCCGATCTGGTAAAAAGCAATCTGGTGTGGTGATCATTCGGAACATTAATTATGTTACTTCAAAGGGACAAGATGCTTCGGATAGTGAAACAAAATCAGCTTCAAACTGTGAGACTGATGAGGAAGATGGAGACATACGAGGCAGTGCCCAAGAGACAAAGCACAAAAGCAGTTTGAGTTCTTCAAAAAGAAAAGACGGTCATATATCACCTATGGATGTGGACGTGCATGGGACTGTTAATAGGAAGGATGAAGAGGGTGGACAGTGGCAAGCATTTCAAAACTTTCTACTTAGAGATGCTGATGAAGAGGAACGAGGTGTTGACCGAGGCATGTTTGCAATGGAAAAGGGGGTTCGAGCAAGACAGCAGAGTACAGCTGGCGATGATCCTTTAGTTTCATGTGGTCAAGATATGGGTGACTATCACCGGGGGAATATTACAGATATGCATAAAATTAGTGGAAATATAGCTCGCAGGCCTAAGGGATCAAGAGATGAATTATTGAACTCTGGAAGAATGGATCAATCGGGTGATAGTAGAAGGTTCATAGATGGTCAGATGGATGTACAATCCACAGAAATGAATGGCAGGAGGGGAATATATAGGAGGACCTCAAATGAAGATTTTTTTATTCGTAGACAGGAAAATCAATCAGGTTTCATGAATAATCCGTCAGATCCATTGGCTGTTAACGGATTTGAGCAAGCAACTAATGATTTGGATGGAAGATCATCACGTAACATTGATGATGATTCATACATAGTACCATTGAGGTCAGCTTCACAAGATCAAGTTGGAAGTGATGGAAGAAACGCTATTGACATGACTTCTGAGTTCTCATCATCACATCGAACGACAGAGAACCAGCCTAGTAGTGTTGGAAACCTAGTCAGTTATGAACCAGATGAATTAAGTTTGATGCCTGAGCGTGGAGGAGAAAAGGGATTGTCTGGTTTCAATCCTGCCTTGGATTATGAATTGCAAGCTAATTTTCAAGATGGTGCTTCACTGAATAAGAAAAATAAGGAGGCTGTGACTGATGCCCAGCAAGGGTCTAAGAAGCTAGTCAAGGATCGGAGAACAAAACTTACGGAGACTTCAGATAAGAAGAAGAGTGTGGGACCAATAAGGAAAGGAAAGCCTTCAAAGTTGAGTCCTCTGGATGAAGCAAGAGTGCGTGCTGATAAACTAAGAACCTATAAAGCTGATTTGCAGAAAATGAAGA
Source organism: Anacardium occidentale (assembly GCA_026122585.1). Classification (NCBI taxonomy): domain Eukaryota; kingdom Viridiplantae; phylum Streptophyta; class Magnoliopsida; order Sapindales; family Anacardiaceae; genus Anacardium; species Anacardium occidentale. The sequence continues at coordinate 642,314 of JAJEJH010000111.1, read as the reverse complement.
AACAGAAGGTACTTAGCTAACCATATTTTGAACACATAGCACAAGATTGAAAACTAAAACACTTGTAGCAAACTGGTCAGTGATTTTCACTAGAAATAACCATCCACTTTGTGTTGATACTAGCATTGTATAAATTGTACTTTCTGATCTGATGACTTAAAGTTTACTTTATCAGCACGCACATTTTGGTTTATTGAACGTGCTAATTTGTCTATCTTATTGTTCTTTTAGGAAGAGGAAGATTTAAAGCGACTGGAAGCTTTGAAGGTAGAGAGGCAAAAGAGAATTGCTGCTAGAGGCAGTTCAATTCCTGCTCAATCATCCTTGCCCTCACAGCAAACCCGAAAACAGTTACCTGCAAAACATTCTCCTAGTGCTTATAAAGGTTCAAAGTTCAGTGATTCAGAGCCTGGACCATCATCGCCTCTACAGAGGTTTCCTGTCAGAACAGCTTCTTTAGGATCCAGTGATTCACTCAAAGCCTCTAAACCTAGCAAATTGAATAATGGAAGCCACTCTGGTGGAAATAGGTTAACCCGTTCGGTTTCATCATTGCCTGAGCCAAAGAAAGAAAATACTGCTGTAACACCTGATGCCAAGGTATCCATGGCCAGGATTAGAAGATTGTCTGAGCCTAAAGTAATTAGCAGTCCATATGTTTCTTCAGTGAAGCCACGAAGTGCTGAATCATCATCAAAGCCAAAATCTTCTAAGGGGCCTGAGAGTAAGAAAATATCGGCAATTGTCGACTACGATAAAACTAAAGCTGCGTCTCTTCCAGAACTAAAAGTTAGAAAACCTAAAGAAACTGATGTTACTCATAGCAAATTGGCAGCAAAAGAATCGACACAGAAGGTCAATGGAACTAAATCTTCTACCACTTCTGAAGGCACTGAAATGAAGAGGAATAAGGACAAAAATTCACATCATAGTGATGGGGATGACAATTTGGTTATTGAGAAGACTGTTGTGATACTTGAATGTGAGAAACCATCTGCTCCTGTACAAAAAAGAGAAGAAAATGTGGAGTTTAAGAAGGGACATTCTGGTGGTGATGAAGTAGTTAAGAAAAACAAGGCGGTGTCAGATTGTGTTGTGCCACCACTAACCATTAATGGAGCTGATAAAGAACCTATGGAACACCAGTTACAAGAGAAACCCTCTTCACATGAGGTAGTATTGATAAAACCTGCATAAATGAAAAATAGCATTAATCCGATATATGAATTTTGTTGTATGTAATTTGCCCTTGAAATTTTAAACTCTTGCAATCTCCAAATTAGGACTGTAAATATTGATTGTCATTTGGAAAGCTAGAGTGATAATGGTTTTAGCAAATCATATTATTGTACAGCTACTCTGCACTGTTATGATTGGGGTTGAAAATCTTGTTTATTAGGTTAAACATTAGAATTTTATTGCCAATTCTAAAGTTTTAACCTATCATATATGATAAGAGTTATAACAGCATCAAAGATCTCTCCATGTCGCAGGAACTGATGGAATTAATATTTCAATTTTGATTCTCTTGCTGGAATTAAGCATAATAGCCTCTCTGTTTCTCGTGTGTGCAATTGCAGTCTCACCAGCTGTGTGGTGATGTGTTTGATATTTTGTTTATCATCTGCTGATATAAAAATTCTTGATATATCTAACTATTTTTGGTAATTTTTTGTTTTAGGTGATGACAGGAAACTCTGGTAATTCAGAGAAGGAATCACCAAAATTTTCGAGCATTAGTCATAGTGAAAAACCATATCAAGCCCCGTTTGCTCGGGTCTCTTCTTTTGAAGACCCATGTACTACCAATTCAGAGTACGGAAAAGCCCCCCCCACAAATATACCGATTGTGGCAACGGGGACAGAGACAGTTAAGGCTCATGTTTCTGATTCAAAAAGTATGAAACTAGAAAAGATTCCAGAAGCATTAGATAAAGCTCAGATAAAGGAATCATCAAAAGGTTTTAGACGACTGTTGAAGTTTGGGAAAAAGAATCATGGCTTAGCAACAAGTGACCGTAATAGTGAATCTGACAATGTCAGTGTCAATGGTTCTGACGCAGATGATGGTGTCACAAATTTGGCTTTCTCTAGTGGAGGTAACTTACATTTTATTCCATTCTAGTGCAATTTGATGAACGAAGAGAAAATGATGCATGATAGTTGTGAAGCCTAATGGATATGAGAAGCAAATTGAAGAAACATGCTGTTGGCATCTGTTCTAGAATTTCAGGTCTACTGATATTGATGAAAGATTTTGAAAAATGATATTACTTTATCAAACCAAAAAGCATTACTGGCAATATCACATTATCTTCTTACTATGTGTTTTGGACATAATTTCTGGCCTTGATTTGTAGGTTTATCTTCTAAATGTCTAATCTTAGCCTGGTAACTAAATCAGTTAAAATTCACATTAATGTGACAGAAAAGCCAAATTTTTCGAAAAAAATGCAGCCGTAAGTAGTGCACTGTTGTCAGGAAAATTATGTTATGTACAGATATGACATTATAGTTTCAAAAGTTGCTCACCATTGCCTGGATCTGATTTTGATACTGTCAAGTTGCTTATGTTTTAGAGGGCATTTTGATGCCCATGAGATAGTCTGTAAACTATAGTTGCATATCCTTTGTATAGTGACTATAATATTATAGTCTATGAACTATAGTTGCATATCCTTTGTATAGTGACCATGATATCATCGAAGTGGCATATTCTGGGTAGGCTAATCTTCAACTTTTTTTGTCATCATCAGTTCATACATTGAAAACACTGATCGCTCAAGATGAAACCCCTATTGCTGTCGCTACTTCACAAAAGTGTAAGCACGCAATATCCATACAGCTTGGTGCAATTCATTATTTTCTTGTCTTCTCTTATCTTCATGCGAGCTTTTTATGATTTTAATGAATATACATGTGAGAATAAAGGTTTATTGTCTTGGATGCAGCTTCCCGAACTTTCTCTTTGTTGTCACCCTTCCGAAGCAAGAATAGTGAAAAGAAGCTGACAACTTGACATTACAGATGCTACTATAGCTGTGAGCGAGGAAGCTGCAAATTGATGTTAGTTACATTTGTGCCATTTTGGCTTCGTATTTTGTGTTTTAGTTAAGTTTCTAGTCTTATAATGTGTAAGTTATAAAAAATGGTGCTTGTACATTGGCAATAATTTATTCAATAGTATTATTGGTGAATTATGGTAGCTCTCTTCGTGTTAGAGTCACTATGGTTTTGATGGAGTCACGAGATTCTGTTATAGTAGAGCTTCCTATAGTTTCTTGTATATTAACATGTTTATCGAAGAATATTCATAACTACCAAAAGCTCGCAACACTGAATCTTTCTCAATTGCAGCATGCTCCTGAGGTTTAAGGTAATCAAGGTGATTCTGTCATGATTATTAAACAATGCATATTAAATATTTTGGAGTTCCAGTATTGGCTTGGCGAAACCAAAATTGGCCCAACAAATATTTGTTTGGGGTATTTATGCTGCCTTGTCATTTAACATCTCACATTACATGTTGATTCTGGTTATTCCATACTCTATTTGTTGCACATGCATGAGTAATCTGCCAAGTCTTGCATTAATCAAAGCGGATAACTAGACAAGAAATGTTACTCCTGCTCATTCTGGTTAATGCCTCCTTTGCCAAGCACTCAGCAGCTTCTTGTGGATCATCCATGTGCCTTATAAGACTCACAGCTTCTTGATTTTTCATCACCTGCATAAAATTATGCATTCGTTTAACACATTCTCTTTAATTTTTCAGGACAGAAAAAGAAAAAGATGGGAGTGCTTTTACCTCCCATATGCCTGTGCTTGCTATGAGGACAAATTCAGTATAAGAATCAATCTTTTCAGCCCCAACTGAAAGTTCCCCACCGTTTGAGCGCTTAAAGCCTGTTGATATGCCTGTATCGCATGCTAATATGCGTACTTTAGGCACCAGAAATGCATTTAATATCAGATACATTTGGATTCTTAGTGGTTTCAGGGGCAATCAATGGAGTAAATGCAGTTGCACAGTTACATGGATTGGAGTTTGAAGTGTTCTTACCAGAAAAAAATCTTCGAGTCCAATGTCTTTGTGCAATTTGTTGATGTCTGCTACGGATCTGATGAGCCACACCATCTCTGCAAACCACAGCTCTATAGTCACCCATGTTAGCTATGACAAGTTTTTCTCCATTAATAACCATAACAGACGCTGAACCCACTCTCCATGTCTCGTCTTCTTTCTGTGCCTCTCTCACTTTTGCCCTTGCTCCGAGATATGCTTTTCTCGTTGTCTCTTTGCTCTTTCTCCTGATCTGAGACTGCAAACCACAAGCCAAGACATTGAATTTTAATGATTCCTAACTAGGCCTACAATCATACTTTATTTACAAGGTTCACGTATGAAATGGAACTTCATATCATTTCTGATAATTTATTGTCCTTGCCATTGGTGAGTAATCTTAAACTGGACTCAGAATATTTGGTATGATTCAGAGTTACCTCTTTGAGATTACTGTCAAAGAAATGGGACTGCATATATTTGATAACTCCAGCGCCTATCTGACAATCGAAAACTCCAAAAAACCACAACTCAATCTCTTCGATTTGCTCCTTCTGTACCACAACCAAGTCAGAATCAGAGTCATCCGAACCACCAACTCTAAATGAGTTATCTGCAACAACATGGTACCCGTGAGAGATTGGCACCATCCAAGAAGGCTTCTTTTTTATATCACCATCTCTGTTCTTCCTCCCACCACCTATCACAAACCGCCGCAGCCTAAATGCCTGCCAAAACGCAAACACACACAAGAAGTTCATGCACATCATTCTTTACCTTTCTGATAACCAAAAAAAAAAAAAAAAACATCTTTTTGTAGTTCTAATACAGTTTATCAACACAGTGATCAGCTTACACATGTTCTTAATGAAAGAAACATAACAGCACAGAGAAATGAATAAAGAAAAGATTTACACCTTGAGTTTGAGATGTAGATCCCTCAGTCCCATGTCTATGTTTGGAATCTGATAAAAATAAAAAAATTGCGAAGAACAAATTGCTGGCTGTTTGATATAAATAATGATGTTGAGACTCTTCTATGGAAGCCTATTTTTTGGTTAACCTATTTAATGAAAAAATTTATGGGATTTTATTGTATCTGTTGGACATAATTAAACATGTAAAAGCTAACTTCCACGTTATTAGTTAATGGAAACAAAATTTAAGATTTTGTTTGTTTGGCTGGAATTTTCAGTTCCACCAGTTGACAACCAAGGACTTGAGTATTACTTTATGGCCATTATTTTCTTGCATGCTTTAAATTTCTTGCAGATTTTTTAAGTCAATCAGTAAAAGCAGCCTGGAAGAGGATACCAATTTCAGTCGTGCCTCACACCATTTACTTGCTGACAGGAAGAAAAAAAAAAAAAAAAGAAGACTTACAGAAATATTAAATAGACATGACCTGACAAATTTTTTTATTAAAAACATAGATTTAAGCATTATAATAAATGGATATGAATATTTTTTACCATAATATAAATAATTTACGTGTCAATATAAGTATTTATAATCTTTAAAATATATTTTTTTAAATTTATTTTTGCAAAAAACTACAAAATCAATGAAAAACAAAACTCAACTAAAAATGTTCATTTAAGATTTGTGTAGTATGTAATTATTCGCATCAATCTTAAACTTATTTACCTCGGCCTTTTTAAGTTATCCATGTAGGCAAAAGTTATCTCAATGATAATTTTTGAATTAATAAAAAAATCCCCATAAACACAAGCAAACTTAAAACATAAGCTCAATCAAGTCTTAGATTCAATTACGTGTTGACAGTGAACAAGACTAGCTTGAAAAACTTTTCCGGCCTGGAAACTCCATGCCCTCTGGAAGTTTACATTTTTATGAGTGGATAAATAAAAATATTAAAGATTATATTTGCTAGAAATATAGAATAAATTTTGGACTTGGTCCTCCTTTTACTGAGTCTTCTCATACAAAGACGACAGCAAAAAGGAAAGCGTATTGAAAGTGGCATAATGACCTTGGCAATGGGTGTGACTTTAATCTAGAAGAAAAAGATAAAAGACATGAATAGATTAATGCACTTCCCACTAGATATTGCTATTATCTTGCCATAATTGAAGTAGCCTTAACCATCCAATGCGGATTCTCACCGATACAGTGCTCAATATAGGATAACTCCTGAAATAGTTATTACGGATCCAAATCATCTAAATAGTATATTGTGATCAAACTCTTGAATTATCTGATAGAATATGTTATAGGGTAGATTGTTTACCTAAAATTTATGATATGATATGATATGATTAATATACTAATAAATTGATTAGTTAGTAATTGATTAAATTAGACCGAATAATGGTCAATTCCCTGTTCAAAAAATTATATATATTTAACATGTTTATGACAAAATTTCAGAATCTCTGATTTGTATTGCCGCAAATCAAAGAAGAAGGTGAATTATTTGTGAAAAAGGGCCATAAACTGACTTGGTGAGTTGTGTCCCCATTCGCCATATAATTGCCTACTGGCATTTAGTTTTCTATAGGTCAAATTGATAATATGGAGATGAAAAAGTTCTATATAGTAATAGAACACTGTCTAATCTAGCTCAACAGCCCATCGTCAACTCCTGTAGGGACATTAAGAATTTTAAGATGGTCTAAAGTAGCCTAACAGTCTTTTACCAACCCAACGACACAAGTCCACCCTGGCAAACACATTCAACATTCAAGAATACAACGCCAAAATGAGAATCGTACTTTCAACATTTAGAAATACAACACCAAATCAGGCTAAATTTGTCCACAGTTCATTTTATTGAAATTGATGCCAACCATTGGTAGATAACAAATCTAATTTCGTCATTAACACATATGATGTTAGGAGCAAGCACTAGACGAGACCGAGTGACCTAGCCACTGAAAACTTTACTCGGATACAACACAAACACCAGAACAATCGCCTATTAATCTTCAGAAGTGCTTGTAGTTATCTAAGACACTGGCCAAATGATTGGCTAGTTTTTTATATAAATTTCGCAAATATGCTCACACTGTGCCAACAAAGAACTCTTAAGTAAAATAGTCCAAAAAAGTAACATGAGCATAGCACAGAAACGGGGAAGAATCTATCAATTGAACTGACTACAATATCATTAAGTAAAAAGTGCCTCCTTAAACTTGTCTCAATCTCAAACTATCAGAAAACACTCCAAATAACACCTTTCATAACACTGATAACAAAATTGAGAGTTACATATCAGACAACACTTAGGAAGCATTCTGCTTTTTAAGCTTTGCAAGCTCCTGCCTAACCAACCCTCCCTTCTGCAAATGGAAAACAAGGCCCATTAGCTCGGTCAGAATGTCCAAAGAAAATAGTATTTAACGACAAGGGTTTATAATTAGATCAGAGAATAAAAAAAATAAAATGAGAGAAAAGACCCTCTAATAAAATATCTGTGCGAAGATAAAAGAAATTTTTATGCAACAAAAATATGAACAAAAATCTATTGTGCGCCACAAATGGTGATGTCACCAACCTTGATCTTGGCCAACATAATCTTGAACCTGTCAAAGTCATTAAGAGAAGCTCTTCTCTTCTGGACAATCAGCTTTCTGCCCCAGGAGCTGTTTTCCCACTTGTTCTTAACATCTGACATTACAGAAATACAACTAAATCAACTGACATTAACAATTCAGAAACATGATCTATTCCTAAAGAAGTTATCATCCCTACCAGCCTTCTCCATAGCCTCAATCAAAGTCTTCTTCTTTGGAACACGGTTAATGTCAATTTTGATATCAGTCAATGAAAGCCTCTTGAAATTCATCTGGCTTCTGACCATATCAGGTGAATCAACTAGAGCCTGTCAATAGACAAGATATTGAATTACAAAATATTCAGTAAAAACTTCCACAGACCGAAGTGTCTCTTACACATTTATCAATATACCATGACATAAAGAATTCACTGGCAAGTAGGAAAACTTAAGAAGATTTTTCACAAACCTAAGTCATCGAAAGACATAAAATCATACAAATTTTACATTGCCTGAACTAATCACATCAGACAAAATATAATCCAATGTTTGTGCACATATGAATCAAATGGAAGGAAAACCGTTGTGGTTAAATTTAACATATAGCAGTCAAATTACTTCAGCTCTTCTTAAACGTTGCTATAAATCTACTCAACAATTTACTAAGTATTAAAGTTCCACCTTCTAAACTGCATGAAATATATTATCACGAATTTATCTTTCATAGTTCAAAGATACAAAGATGGTATAATAGAATGGTAAGAGTAAACCATTTTAAACAGTCATGAACGCTGCAAAACCATCAAACCGTAAATCGCATGAACAAAACCCATATTGCAAGTTTGGGGAAAACATAATGGTTCTTCACATGCTTCTATACTTTAAAAAAAGTATTTAATATATCCCGATACAGTTAAGTAACATAGTCTTACCAAAATCCAAAAGTCAAGGAGTGATGATATTGACTCATCAATCCCTTTCTAAAACCCAGTAATACAGTGCACAACAATAATGCACACACAAAACCACAAACTACTTAAACAGATATATAAATCTTAACCTTAACAACAGTAATATTACCAAATACACACAGGAAGAAGGCGAGAGCTTACTCTGTTCTGATCGATAACATCAACGATGACGACAAGCCTGCCATAATCCTTGCCGTAGTTGACGAGGGCAACCCTTCCGATCTCCACGTACCTCTTGAATGGCTGAAATTACAAAACAACATCAGAATCAAAATTAAGCCGACCTAGCCTAATGTTGGACAAAGAGAGAGAGAAAAGGAGAGAGACCAACCATTTTGGTTTTGGGTGCGCGTGAGGAAGAGACTACAAGAGGCGGAGATGCACAGAGAAGAAATGGAAGCTAGGGTTTTAATAACGCTGTTTTTATAAGGGTTTTGGGCCGTTTGATCTAGGGTTTTCATTTTCTCCTAAGTCGGGTTCCACGGCCCAAACGGCCGTAAGCAAAACTCTTGTTTCCTTTTTTTTTTTTTTTTTAAATAAAAATCATATAATCCAGCAAATTCTAAATTAGGTTATTTAAGTAATTCTCCCTTGGTATAATAAGAGAAAAATGCTATATTTGTCGAATTAATTACACGAACTCAGCCGCCGACTGACATGGGCGAGATTTTTGCTCCATCAGTTCTCCAGAAATACTGCATGCTGTATCGGGACCTCGACTGCTGAATTCGTGTAATTAATTTGGCAAATAAAAATCATGTAATCCAGCAAAAGTCCTTCATACACAATCTCTTTGAAACTCTCCCTGAAATGTAGCAGAGAGTCTGAACAAATCTTTCCCGCGGATGGTCCAATCCAAGAGCCATTGAATCAGAGAATCACAGCCAAATTTTTGCAACCCCAAGTACATGGTGCTGTTTTCCTTTATTCTGAGCTACTGGAATTCTGAAAATTGTCTAATAGAATATCTAGGCCAAGAATCTTTACTCCGAGAAGATTGTCTTCTTCCTTTGAATCCCAGTATTTCTCAAAAGCATCTGCCGAAAGAATACAAACAGTACACGCCAGGGAATTTCTCATTACAATTTTTTGATACATAGAACACATGTAAGGTCTATAATTTCCGCAAAAGAAACCACTTTTTCTGTATTTGTTGACTGGGTCGAGTTTTTTGAACCATTGACTGGAATAAGATTCCTGCTTCTCACATTATCTTCAAAAAGCCGACCTCAGCTGTGAGGACCTGCAACTTTATTAACAAATAACTTGAAGCTGAATTTTTAACGGTTGAGAATCTGGACCTTGTGGTGCCAACCAAAACTTTTTATCTGCAGAGATCTCAGCAACTTGCTGGGCGGTACAATCATACTTCAACGTGATGAAATGTTAATTTTAATTTAATGCAATCTCTGAAATAATCGAAGTCTGGTCTTCAAGCCACTAGAGATGAATTAAATTCAGCAGAATAACCTAGACCTAACGCTTAATCTGAATCTTCAATCATGAGCTTTATTCAACTTTTCAAATCCTGGAGATATGCTTTTATAACAAATTTAAACTTTATCTCTAGTATTCTGGAGTAACACCCAAATGATCAATCATCTCAAATATTTAATACAAAAGTGATAATGGGATTTGACAATTTATATATATTAGTATTAAAGGAGAAGAAAAAGTTACAGGTTCCGATGCTAACATCACTACAGTGGACGTCCCCATTGACAAGCTTACACAAGAAGAAGACTTTATTAGTTCTCAACTTGGCCTTCCCTAAAAAACGGCATAGTTAAATCACCCTTCTCTTTTTATATTATATCTTATCATAGTGGAGCATTACCAAGCTTACCGACTCATTCCTGCAGAAGTAGAAAAGCTTCATGAAATTTTCCGCACTGCTACTGTTTATAGGAAAATCTATCAGTGAGAAGTAATAAATTGATAAAAAATAAAGCAAGATTTTAGAATAGTTCAGTTTATTGATAACCTTTCTGGAAGTGTTTAGGCAAAGTAATAAAATCAGTATTGTGAAAACTACTGGAGGTGTCAAGACTCTCTTTTCCCATAAGTTTAGGGCATATTTAATTACTTTTACACTCATTCTAAGTCAACCTGGGTATAATGATATGTTCAGTAGTTATATTTTATTCAATGAAGAGACGCTATATAATATATAGTGGCTTATTTGATACAATTTTGTGTTTTTTTTTATAAGAAAAAGTGATTCTATGCTGCAGAAAAGATGTTCCAAAATATAAGTTGTAATGAATATCTCCCCACGCACACAGTCTACGTCTCTCCATCTTTGAAAAAAGGCCAAAGGACTATTTTCCACCAATAGTTTGAAGCACGGGCAAAATCCCACCCTCTAAATTTCAAAAGTCTAGTCTATCATCCCTTAAAATATTTTTTATAATTTTTATAATCAAATAACTAAAATACCTTTTTAAAAATTAAATATTTATAATAAAATTATAAAATAATTTTTAAATATGAATAATTTTAAAAAATATTTAAAATTTTTAAAAAAAATAAAAAATATATTAAAAATTTTTGAAAATTTTAAAAAATTTGAAGCAGTTATCACCGCTAATGTCGCAACGGTGGCCACCGTTGAAGAGGCTAAGTGGTTGTTTTCGATCATCTAGTTTTAGGAAAGATCAGATCTGACTTCTCCGTTCGGTGAAAGCGGTCAAATCTGACCGTCTCAGTTTTGGAGGAGACGGCCAGATCTGGCCGCCTCTGCCAAAAATAAAGATAAAAAATTTTATAATTTTTATAAAATTTTAATCTTAAAATAACAATATTATCTCTAAAGTGTTACCGTTTTTTATTTTATTTAATATTAAATTATTTTCAAGGGTGAGAGACTGAGTTTTTGAAACTTGGAGTGCAAGACTTTGTCGCTGCCTCAAACTCAAACTATGGGTGGGAAACCTTTGGCCTTGGAAAAACTAAGCAGGGTCCAAGCAGTTTGCGATTTCATTTCCAAAAGAAAGCATTCCAGAAAAAAAAAGAAAATTGTAGCAGTTTGTAGTTATCTGCCCAGAAAACTCAGATCCATTTTCCAGGTGGCAGTGGGTGCATGTGCGGCAATTCCGTCCCCAACAAAATTTTGTTCAGAGTGCTAGCTTCATCAATCAGTGAAAGACAATGAAGTGACAGAATTACTGCTCCACCGATACCAAACTGTGATAGTTAAGTCGCTATTGAAAGAACGACTTGTCATCCACAAACACATCACATGAATGCCACTTCTCACCTTACTACTTATAGTCATATTTTGTCGTAGCCGTCAATTTTGTTAATTATTTTTATGTTACGTGTCTAAATGTGGACCGGATTAAGTATTTACTTAAGCTTGTTGCAGATGTAAAAGGGAAATTAGGCAGGCTGTTAAAAATGGAATATTCTCTACTATTTTTCAGCTAGAGAAGTTGGCCATTTTGCAAGGAATCTCGTGTCATGTATAAACCATGAGGAAGGCATTTAGTTTTTTACCCCACTTCTAAGCCAATTTCCTTTTCATATTTTTTCATTAATTAATTTGCAGACAGAGTACACCTTGTTTAAGAAAACATTAAACCAACTTTTTCCCTTTAAAGCCACAACCCCCCTCTCACTTCTCTTCAAACAATCATACTCGCTCATCCACCATGGGAGAAGATGAAGTGGAGAACCCAGAAGAGGAGCAGAGAGTTATGGATATTAGCCTCAAAGACCTCTCCAGAAAGCTTGAAGAATTCGCCAAGGCGAGAGACTGGGAGAAATTTCATAGCCCTAGAAACCTTCTCCTCGCTATGGTACTCAATTTTCCTCTCCATTCTTTTACTTTCTTAATCAATAATCAACTTTCTTTCATCATATTACAATGCCAAATTCATGCCTAGCTTCCTCTCAATTGTATAATTTTGAATATGAATTGGAGCAGCAGGAACAATTATCAAAGTCATCATATATCTAAATGTTTTGTGCTCATCAATTCAATTTGAAGTCTCTCTTTTGAGTCTTTGCAGGAGTAGTTGCATGTCAAAACAGAAAACTTGTGTCCACCGATGATCTTGAGAACAGATTCGAGACGCTTCCATCGGTTCAAAATGAAAGAATAATGGGAAAATTAATCAACTCGGTTGACTAAATGTACTTGATCTTTTTCGATGGCTCAAAATGGATTCCAAACACAAAACTCTGACCTGCTTTAAAACTTGTGAATGACTCAGAACTGCACCATAGCCTATTCAGGAAGGGCAAATCCTCGTACGGTCGTGTACCAATAATAAACAGAGGAATCTCGAAGGCCATTTTCAATTATGAAGATTTCTAGGAATTTATGCCTGGGAAATTATTTTCCCAACTTCTTTTCTCATTATTTCTAAAGATGCTTCTGTCATATCAAACTGCAAAATCAAAACTTTAACCAACAGATATTCTACAGTTATCTGAAGTTGTCACAATCTTATATTAATTAACAGCCTTTAATATGCAGGTAGGTGAAGTGGGAGAGCTATCAGAAATATTCCAGTGGAGAGGAGAGGTGGACAAAGGGTTGCCAAACTGGGAAGAGGCAGATAAGGAGCATCTAGGAGAAGAGCTATCAGATGTTCTTCTCTATCTTATCAGGTTGGCCGATATATGTGGCATTGATCTCGGCGATGCCGCCACCAAAAAGATTGTCAAAAATGCAATCAAATACCCACCTAAGCCTCTTCTGAAGTAACTCAATAATGTAATAACCTGCCATTTTTGCCTGCAATTTGAGCTTGGAAGAAACCAAAAAACATTCTGAAGGAAACCCAAGTAGAAAATTTTAAATAATAATAACTATTTCCATTGTTCTTGTCACATTTCATCTTTCTTCTTTTGTGTGGTCATATTGGTGGCGAATATAAGCGGATGAGCTGATTAATTTTTTATGATTATCATTGTGTAATATGAGGAAAATTAGAAAGGAATCACATTCTCTTCGGGCTCATCAGGATTGAGTTTTGTGTGATTTAAATAGAGGGAGATGCCAATTGCCGTCCTTGCATAGGTCTTTTCAATATGTTCTACAATTATTCACCCCTTTCCTTTTCAAAGAAACGTTGTTTTTATTAAGATTTGATAGATGATTAATCATTGATGAGCATATTAATGCTCCATTTACTTTATTAATTAACTATTCATAATTGATAAAAATGATACAAATCAAGACTCTTGATAAATTAATAATTTAAATCAACTAAAAAAAATAAAAATAAGCATATGGAGTCTGTCAGAGACCCCTTCTGGCCAAATGCTGCAGCCAACAGTACTGTTAAAGACATTATATGACCATTATTGTATCCACAATCTCACTGGGTCTCTGGGGATATTATTAGATTCAATGAAGCTGACCAATCATTTCAGTACTATGCGAAAACTTTGTGTCTTCCATAAGATAAGGTTTAGGAATTATATATTTTGAAGACACTGTTTTGCAACGTTTTTTCATTAGTTAGTATACCTTATTCTAAAAAAAAAATACGATATTATGTTTATAATTAAAAATATATGCATGAATTAGATAAATACAAATATTTGGTTCTAACAAAATTTTGGAGATTAATTTCCTATCACCTGTCAGATATTCAATTATCTAAGTGTTAATGTGTTGTCTGCCCACTTTTATTTTTCTCTTTTTCTTCCTCCCCCACTTCCCTCCCCACCTCTGGTTGCCTGGCTTTGTCATCATTGTTGTCAACCATATTTTCTACCTCATCAGGGGACTTATTGACAATGTGCCTTCCCATCAGGTGTGAGGCCTCAACCATGGCAAAGTTGGCATAAAACATAAGCCACTAAACCTTATGTCTAGACTTCCAAAAAAGATCTCCAAATAACAAAAACAAAAAAAATCTCAAAGTGCAAAAAAATTATAAAATTTAATATAAATTTGAATATGAAAATTTAATAAGTAATGTTGCATTTCAATTTTAATAGATAAGAAAACTATATTTTAAATAATTTTTTATTATAGATTTATATTATTAGATGATTACTAAAATAACTATTATTAAAAATCTCGTGTATTTTTAAACTATCATTTTTATATGTAAGAAAAAAAACCCAACAAGATAAGTGGTGGACAGTAAAATGATGTAAACGACGAATTTTTGATAAACATGTGAAAAAGCCAAAAAATTGAGCGATCAAAAAGTTAAAATGCGACAATTTGTGGTTCATATTGAGTGTTTTGTACATGGAAAATGGATGCACGCAAGCATTGTGGTGGGGACAAAGTTTAGGCAATAGCTGAAAGAGATGGGGTGGAATTTGATCCCAAAGAGAAGAGCTAGGACAGCGTAGAGACTAAATTAGATTTGGGTGGAGAGGGCGGGAGTGTGTGGTAGATGGAGTGGTAAGGGTATTGTTATGATTATTTGGGAAAATTGGGGTCATTAAATGTTTTTGGAATGGGCAGACGGTCCCTCTAACACGCCTATGAACTGATTTATTTTTTAACTATATGATATTCATTCTAATAATGGCCGAACCTTCCCATATAAATGGTTATCTTTATTAAAAAAAAAAAAACCAAAAAAATTAAAATAATGGAGGTAAAAAACGGTCGAAAAGAATGCCAGTTGGCAGTTGGAGAAAATGCAGAGAGCGACGGAGACAGAAGAAAACTACGGAAGTGGATGCGACGTGACATAGCAGTTTCCAATTAATTCAAACAAAATTGAGATCTGATGCTCAGAAATTTTCGGAGTCCATTCCATAATCGAACCCAACTCAGACCCAACCCAACACTGCTCTTGATTCACTCATTTTTTTTCTTCAATCACTTCGCATTTTGTGTACGGGTCTCTCAATTCTCTTGTGGGATCTTGTCATTGTTTATAGATCTATTACGATCTGATGTGTCATTGAATTGATTAGCTAACGTTTCAGCTTTTTTTTTTTTGGATTGATTTTGAAGTGAAATTACGAAGACATGAAAGGAACAGTGTTTACTCCATCATTGGAAGGAATGAAACACGTCAAATCTGAACAAGGGGAAATGCTCACCAAGCCTTTCTTGGATGTTTGCAAATTGATTTTGCCCGTTATAGGTACTTCTTTATCATGTTTTTCCCATCTTCTATTTGTTTCCAATCATGAGTCTTTATAAGTATATTTATCAGCTGAACTGATCGGTTTTTCCCATCTTCTATTTGTTTCCAATCATGAGTCTTTGTACGTATTTTTATTAGCTGAACTGATCGGTTTAATGAAGCTTGAAGCTTTAACAGCGTTCGATAACTTAGTAAATACTAAATAGAGTTCAATTTTTAGTTATTTATACTCATTGGATCTGCATTTGCCCTGCCGGATTTTTGCTATATATTCATGGTTTGCATACACTATGATTTTTCTTTGCACTAATTAGCTGCATTTTGTCTTTTGTACCCAGTTCAGTACTGTAATTTGCTTCTTGTGAGATGGTGATATTAAGTAGTAGTGTTTATGTTTTGAGATATATAAAAAAAATAATAATAATAATAAGGAATTGAAGTGTTATGTTGTACTTGGTGTCAGATAAATTTGGATCTGCCCTTGCTCTTGTAAAGTCTGATATTGGTGGTAATATAACGGTAAGTTGTTTCTCTCTTTCATTTTCATCTGTGGATTGATTTGGTGTGTTTTATTGCCTTCCAATATGTATATATATTGTAATTGTAAAGGACCATGAAAGAACTTGTGTGGTTGATTTTCTTATAGCTACTACTATTGGAATATTTCTTGGGGATATGTGTGGCCTAGTATATGAATTATCAATCGAAGAAATCCTTTTTTTTTTTTTTTATCTGTTAAAAGACATGCCTGAAAATAAAGTATAATCTTATGTATTGTAGTTGTTTTATAAAATACTGAATTTATGTTTGATTTGATTGTAGAGGTTGGAAAATAAATATTTATCCAATCCCACTGGATATGAGAAGTTGTACAGCCTGGTACAAGTAGAAGTTTCAGCTAAAACTGCCAAAGGATCATCTAGTTGTACCAATGGTCTTCTCTGGTTGACGAGGCACATAGTATATCTTGCGGAGAATTCCCTTTTTTTTTTTTTTCTGTAGCATTTGTTATTTAATTGTTCATTGATAAATTACTTCATTTTCTTGTTTTTAGTTTATGGCTTAGGGATTCATTTTCTTGTTTTAGTTTATGGCTTAGGGAATATTTTCATTAGTTGGTGAGTGTGTATAATAATGAAATATGCCGTTGTTACTTTGTGTGGAGAAAGTAATTTAAAGGAAAGAACAGAAACTCTCTTCTTTTTTATTTTTTCATATTGTTTTGAGTTCCCTCAATTGAAGTGTATAGAAGACTGTAGTTAAAGTGAAAATTTCACCCTGGCCTGGTATTCAGATCATGGTTTTATATTGTTAAAAATATATGTAATATGAAGTGGAAGATGAAGAATGCAATAAGAAGTTGCTAACATACTGCCCTTCTCCTCTCTTGTTTATGCCAGGGACTCTTAGTTTCACTTTAGGATGGTGTTGATAGAATTATGAGACTCCGAAACACTTTGCTGCTAACATGTTGTAGTGTCAGATCTCCTTGAGAAAATTAGGAGTTAAATTTGATGATCTGTAATCAATTGCATTTTTTATTCACAGTTATTTTTTCTAATAATTCTTTAGAGCAATGGATTTCTTGGTGGAACTGTTTCGGAACTTGCTTTCACATCCAGATTGGCCAATGTCACAAGCTTGTACAGACTCCTATGCTAAGACCCTGAAGAAATGGCACGGTTGGCTTGCAAGTTCAAGTTTCACTGTAATGCTCTATTTTGCTTCACATTAGCCAAGTTAGATTGTTAAAGTCAAATTCTAATATTTCTGGTAATTTATTGTTTATAGTTCCACAATAGGAAACTTCTAAACCTTACTGTTTGTACTATCTATATGGAGTTTTATCCTTTGTTTTCTTTTAACCGGAGTAGGAGCTGGTGGCAGATCTAGTATGATGATGCTTCACTTATGGAAGACAATTTATTTATTAACAATGGAAGAAATTCTTTAAGACTGAGTTGCTTTGTTCTGTATGTTAGAACCATGAGAGTGCAGATTTAAGTAGTGATGGCAATTATTTGTTTAATTCTATCTTATATCATTCAAGGTTGTATATTTTAAATTAGTGTATGCTAATAGTTCTTGCTCTTTGACCTTTTGACTTGATACTGTACTACTGCAGGTTGCTATGAAGCTTGCACCAGATAGGAAGAAGTTCATGGATGTGATAAGTGGCTCTGGTGATGTAATTGCTGACATGGAGAAATTTTGTGCTAACTTTTCTCCATTTCTTGAAGAGAACCACAAGTTTCTGGTAAGATTTTTTGAAGGATCTGAATGACTTTGCATTGTTCTGCAAAATGTTAAACTTTGGAGAATGCATTCTATACTTTTTATTTAATTAAATAGAAAATAAGTTGAATAAAGTTACCATTGGGTTCAGGTTGGATGTTGTTGAGTTTTGATTACTAAACCTCCCTAGTTTTGGTGAAATCATTGTAAGCACCCAACAGTATTTATATTAAGACCTTAGCCCCCATGTTGTTAATTTTATCCCTTAAAGTTAACGAATTGTAAGGTATAGCTGTGCTGTTATTTTAAACTTTTAATAAAGCATTTAGACTTTTCATCTTCCAACTAAACCCTAATTTATCTTTCCTTCAATCTTATCCTTAATCTTTTTCCTTCCACTAAACCGTTTTCTTTTTCATTTTTCTTCATCCCCCTTCCCGTGTGTCATAATTGCTGCTGGCATATAGGCCCTGATCTTCCCTCACAAGGTGTTGATGAAACCTTGCAAGGCCTGATCTGGCCTCCTGTCACTTTAATGGTGAGCATTGAGGGCTGATTTAGCCTCATCCTCCATTTTTGGTGGCAACAATGTCCTATCTAGCCTTGTGTTGGTCCAGTATTTGGAGTTTCTGAGATGGGGTGAATTTGTTAGACTAGTTGCATGGGTAAAGGGGGGAAGAGAATTTCAAAGGTTAGAACCATCATTTTCTGCTCTAAAAGAATTTTTTTAACGATTTTGAATGGAATGGGGTTTAGGCTCCAATTTCTGATAGAATAATATTATATGTGCACACTTTTTGTATACCTAAATGATGTGTCATCATATGATTGAATGATTTTGAGTTAAGAATACATTTAACACTTAATCATATAATAACACATCATTTGAATACATAAAATGTAGTTAAAAAGTGTGTGCACATAATTTTATCCTTCCTGATAATGTCTAGTGTCATATGATTTTGGCAAGCAAAACTATGGGAGCTCAGTAATTAAAACCTGATTTTGTTAGCTTTCATGCACTTTTATCTTCCTGATAGTGGTTTGGGAAACTTTGTTCTTCCATTTCCACCAAGCAATGTGTTTTGTGGCCTACAAAATGTCGGTGCTATTAAAAATTTCACTATTAGAACAGTATTATAATTTAAAAAAAAAACAGGTTAGTAAATAGTAAATTCACATCTTGAGGTTGGGCTCAAAAAGAAGCCGGAACAGCATTTCTTGGGATGTGATAAACTCAAAAGGTCTAAAATACTGGCATTTTTATGGAAGGAAATTTTTTTACTTTACTAGCATTATTTCAGTACGTGACTTTATAACCGGTAGAGTGATGAAATATTTTGTGCATACAGGCCAGTGTTGGTATGGATGATCTGAAAGCTTCATAGTGGAAGAATCCCCTGTTTCGTGGCTGTTGCTTACATGTTCTGTTTTATGTTGCCTCTTTATTTTTTCAGCTTCTAAACACCCAGACATGACACTAATGACTTTGATATATGCTGGCCTTCCAGGAGCCTATTTTGGTTCCACTTTTACATTTGTAATTGCTGCTATTCAAGTTGTGGTCAATACAGGTTTGATTTCAAACTGGAAGATAATTTTTTCTATCTTAGATTAGAAATCTTGATGGGGATTTTCTTGCTCTAAGCTTGGCATTGGGCCCCTTGAACTGACTGATTTCTTTGTGGTTTTGGAGGGCTTTTTAGTATTAATAGGCTATTCAAAATGAGTTTTCTGCAGTTTTATGTAAGATGACCATGAGTTGGGACTTTTTGTTTAAAACTTAAGGTCAAAAAATACAGAACAGATAGAATTCCTATAGCTTAAGAACAATCATATCGTATATAGACAACCTTTTCATATTTTTATAATCTAGCTGCATTTAAGGAGACATCGGACCCACGTTGCCATGTGCTCCTTTTTTTTTAACCCCATTTCAACTTAAAAGCTTTCGGAATAATTCTTTCAAAAAGCCCAATGATTATTTCCTGCAGTGAAACAATAAATTTTTACCTTCTAAATTAGATGAAGAGAAATGATATTTCAACGAAAAAAATGCGTTGATCTCGTGCATCAAATGACATAATATGATTTGATTAGTTATTATTATTGTATGTGTCTTGTTATTCGGTAGATAAATTTGGTGTTTCTTGCTATTATAATAGCATTGCTTGTTAGAAAAATCTAACTTTTCATTTGTATATAAATAAAAAAAATATATTTTAACTTAAATTGGAATACAACAATTGAAAAATAATTAAAATATATAATTTTCAATATTTACACATTTATCTTTCTCAATTCATTTTCTCATTTTTGTCTTTGTTTTTATACTACTTCTTTTTTTTCATTAAATTTTAATTTCTTTTTTTTCCTCCCGTTATGGTTATTAATGCAAATCATAGATAACTATTTATCGAAAATGCTAGTAGTTGAGACTGGAGAATTAAAACTCATAAATTTTTGATCAAAAATTCATACTTTTTTATGTGGGATCATAACATACCATCAGAGTCTTCAATTTTAGTGTTTATGTGAATTGATTATTCTCTAACTCTTTGTTAGCCCTTCGAATAAACACTACAATGCCGATGTCATTTTTTTCCTCTTCTTTGGTCATTTATTTATTTTCAATAAATATTAATTTATCTCCCTCAGTCTTTATCTACTCATTTTTTAATTATTGTATATTTCATTGTCTTCTTCTACTGATATCTTTTCAACAAATAACAATCTATCTTTTACTTTCTTTCTCCCATGATAAATGCCAATCTATCACTTACCTCTTCTTTCTTCCACTCATTTATTTTCAATTCAAGTAAATATAAATTTATGATTATTGAAAGATTTTTCTAGCAAATTAAAAATTGGAAGAGTGGTGGTGAAGATGTGGCCAACGGTAAAGATGAGTAAAGAAGAAGGATGACCAATTATAATATTGTTAGTGAAAGATAACGAGAGAACTAAAAGGATAATCAATGATTGGTAGTGAAGATGATAGAAAGAAAAAAAAAACCGATAATAGTATTATTGGTGAATATGAAAAATGTAGAAAGAGGATGACAAGAGTTGAATAATACATAAGGAGAAATATTAAAAAAAAAATTTATAAGAAGAAAATTAATAAATTATATTTATAATTATTGGAAAACAAATTGGTCAAATAAATATTACTAGAGAATAACATAATTTTTAGTAGAGGTATTTTTGTAACTTTACATTTTTCATTTGAGTAGAGATATTTTTGTAACTTTAATAATAAAATGAAAATATATTAATAATTAAAATTTGTATTAGAAGGACCATTATACTGATAATTAAAATTTGTATTAAAAGATGAAACCAATGAGATTCACTAAATGAGAGTGGACGACGGGAGGAGAATTAGATTTTTGAGACTTAAAAGGGTGACAATGATTGCCAAAAACTTTGGGTGGGAACAAATAATTCAGTCTAACGAAAAAATAATGTGCGACACAATTCAATCCTAGAAAATTTTACCAACTGCCATGACTTCACAGCCGTTTTTCCCGCGCCTTCATTAAAAGTAACACAAATATAGGTAATGCCGTTAGAATATTTTTAGTTTTGTGTCTCTGGATTTTGACCGAATTTCTGCTCTTCTCCTGGCTTCCAAATTTACAGGTAACCGGAACAGACACCGCGTTGCCAAACCAAAACCTCCCCAATTTTCTGATTTTCCAATTCATCTTCTTCTCCCTTCCACTCAATCTC
The DNA here is from genome assembly GCA_026122585.1 of Anacardium occidentale. Lineage (NCBI taxonomy): Eukaryota > Viridiplantae > Streptophyta > Magnoliopsida > Sapindales > Anacardiaceae > Anacardium > Anacardium occidentale. The sequence continues at coordinate 620,717 of JAJEJH010000111.1, read as the reverse complement.
AATATTTTTTGTTTTTTCTTTTTGGGACAAGAATCAAGAATACGACATTCTCACCATGAGCCTGCAATTGACCTTCCTGGGTGATCTGGGCAAATTCATTGTCAGTCCATAACATCATGGCATCTTCTTGATTTTTAGTCTAGAGGTGCTTTATGAGAAATGTGTTGAATAAGTTGTTTCTTTTTCGGTGTTTTCCTATTTGTTTAGATGAAGGAAAGAAGTTCGCTTGTGTATAGAAGACTTATGTAATTTTTTTCATGGAAATTATGGACTTAAGTCTAAGAAGTCTTTGGCAGAAATAATATGATTAACATGATGCTGCAGAAAACCATTTTCCTCATCATTCTCATGTTCTCTCTTTGTTTTCTTTTTCTTTTGTTTATAATCAGAGTCCTGAATTTGTTGAACTGGACGTTGGTGATAGCGCTCCAAGGGGAATCAGTAACGTGTAGAGGAAACATTCTGATGTTTTACAACCATGATGAATACAGCGATAAAGAGCATCTTGAAAGGATTAAGATTCATAGTACAGTTATTTGGTATTCTTCAATTTAACCTAGGCTGAAATTTTCATGTAATGTTGCTGCAGCTATCAGTTATTTCTTGTAACAATTTTGCAGAGTCAAAAGAACCAGAATTGCAAATTGGTCTTCCCACAGATGTAAAACATGTCTCTCACATTGGACTGGAAGGTTCATCAGCCAATCCGCCCAGCTGGGTATGTCATTCTTATTTATTACTTACCAGAGTTATTCAATGACAACAATTACCAGAATTATGAAACATGGGCAGATGGCTGGGTTTAAATCTGTGGAGGAAATCGCAAAAGAGCCTTCCAATTCCATTGTCGAATCAAAGAACCCTGAAAAAAATTTGACCCCGGAAGGTTTGTTTGTTTCCCTCGTTAAGAATAATAATTTCATTTTTTTTAACTAGTTGTTGCAGTCTTTGCTTATGCAAAGTTGAATTGCTGCAGGCATTCAAGAGTCAAAGAATCACAAGCCAAAACCAAAGTCGAGAAGGAAATCATCGACTGGCGGCCTGGGCTCACCCCTAAGTTCCCCAAAGCCGAGACTGGATGGAACAGAGCAATCTAGGAGTATTGAATCCCAATTTGATTCTCCCACAGGAAACCAGAAGTCAATTCTTAGTACTGAGTCAACCTCTCTGGATCCTGCTGGTAATCCGAAACAATCTCGCCGAAAAAAGCCAAAGCAGCCAGCTGGAAGTGAGTCAGGACAGAAGATGAAGAGCAAACAAAGACCAGAAATAGGTTCAGGTTTGGAAGCAAATGAAGAAGAGAAAGAAAAGGATGAGATAGAAGTTCAGGAGCAATCTGGAAATATGTAAATTATAAGTTCGAACATAAATGCATAAGTCTCTGTATGAAAAATGTGTAATTGTGTTTAACTTCATTGTCCATTACTTTGACCTTCGCTTGCCATTCTGGTGTAGCCTTTGTTCAGACCAATAATGAAATTGGTAATTATTAGTAGAAGTGTAGTACGTATTGCAGTGAAAAGAATCCAGGTTTTGTTTCGAATTGTTGAAACAAAACAGCACTAAATTTAAACATTAATACATGTACATATTGTTATTCATTTCTTTCAAGGATACAGTATTCCAGCTGACAGAATCATTCCCTGTTACAGATAGTGAAAGGACAAGAATTCTACTGATATCCAAGAAGTTTTACAGTAAATGCCCAGGAACTAGATGCCATATCATCGACGATTTTATAATGAAATTTTCACCTTAAAAGCGCATAGGAGAAGTAAAAGAAAACCCAGATTATAGCTAAAATACTGCATGCAAAAATAATAAATAACATGGAAAATGAAAAAAAGATGAGCCATACAGAAGGAAAATGGACCTAAAATACCTTCTCCTTCAACTATCTTGCCTAAAATACCCAATTAATTACGATCTTCTTCTAATTGCACTTGTTGTTAAAATACTTAAATTGCCGAGCTTTATATTTAATTTGAGCCATTCCCTTCAGATAAGAAGATTCTGATGGAACAGGACTAATGGAAGTTAACTTCACCTTGAAGATCTCTGATGAGATTGCATAGGCATTTGGAGAGTAAAGTTCTTTTGTATATTGTAGCTTGCAAGATCCCGCTCTTCTATGAACTGTTTTCCAGCATATACAATAATAATCTGAAGATGATGAGGACTTTACAGTTTGTTATAAAACTCGTTCTTAACAACTTTTGATCGTATCACATAGCTGCACATCGAGTGTAGTTGTTTTCCCACTCCAAGTTCTAGCATATATCTGAAACGAAAGGGGAAATATCTCCAAGATGGTGAGGCTGATGGCTGAGACACCAGCTGATATCGAAGTCATTGTTTTGACCATACGAAGAGTGTAGAAAGAATTAACGTTGAGTTTCGCAGTCTCGTCATTTGGTATTTGAAAGATAAAAAGGAAACATCTTTATGCAATCTTCTTTGATGAAATGAACGGCCAAGGTCTGGCAGTCCAGAAGCCGCTTTCCCGCATACATTATAACCTGAACAATGATTCAACTTTGAGGATTCACATCTCCGGACGTTGTTTTCACAAAAATTAATAGCACATGCTTAGGACGAAAGACCAAATGAAGTATTCATTCTTTCTTCATATGCAAGAAGGCTAGAGTCAGATCCTCTTCAAATAATTTTCCATCATAGACAAAGGTAAATTTATCTTATTGAAACTCCTTTGCCTGAACCATTGATTTGATGGTCCTTACAGTGTGGTGAGTCATTGCTTCCACCTCAATAGTTTTCTGGTTTGATGGTATTATAATATAACTTCATTGCGTTAAGATTCAAGAGAATATGATGAATGGTGAAGTCCTTCTTAATACCATAATCAGTAAGTCTGCGGCCAACCTTCAGGCGATCACCAGCTAAGATGATATCCTGAATATCTTCAGAAATTCCTTCCTTCTCATATAGGAGAGCTTTCAAGTTTTTAATTGTGTTATATTTCTCAAGTTTTCGGGCCACTGTCTTCATGTCCTTCAAATATAATCTGGTAAAAAGACTTAAAAAAAAAACTCACTTAGACCAGAGAATAGCAAAACTTTGCATTGCTAGATGAAGGCAGAGATGAACGTTAGAATGTGGCTCATTTTGAAGAACTATTCACTTAAGGTTTCAAGATCAGGTTTAGTTAGGTTACAATGATGATTTTGGGTTGCTCAGGTTATTACTATATAAGAGAAGCTTTAATTTACGCTACGTGCAGTTTAAAGAGATGTGGTCAATGAGAAAACAACAAAATGTCTTTAATTAAAATTGGAGAGCTTGTTTGTGTCGAAAAACGTCACCAATAACCTATTCCAACTTACATTAGAAGAGGGTGGAGACCAATGAGAACACATAACTTAGTTCAATTAACAAGTCAGTGATTTATTACATTTAAACGTGAAATTGAAGGACGATGACAAGGCAATTGTACTTATTTGCTATAGATTATCGTTGTTCAATCACTAGACTATTATATTAATGTCCAAGAAGGAAATATTAGACAATGAAAAAATCATTCAAACCTTAAGATCTTATTAAACATTGCATAAGCCAGAGACAGAAAGCTCTTAAGGAAAGGGTTTGTTAGCAAGTTCTGAACATGGCAAGGGCAAGGAAGAGGGAAATCCAACGGAAGATTAAAGTTGTAAGTGAAGAGAAGGGATTAATTCAAGCTTCATCAGAATGAGCACCGGAAAAAAGATTGGTCATTACTAAAGGGTTAAACTACTGATAAGCCAAAAGATATTATTGCAAGTTCTGCTAGTGTTACGTTAGAGACCTTGGTGGATGATGAAATTTTGTTTGTGGTTTCTATAACAAGCAATAATTCTCCCATTGATAATTGGATCTTGGATTCAGTGTGTTCTTCACATTATACTATACATAGAAAGTGACTCCACGATATTAATATATGTGATGCTGGTAGTGTAGTTTTAGGAGATAATCATATTTACAAGACAATAGGGATATAAACTATTGGGATAAGAATGTTCGATGGTGTAGTTTGAACATTAGAGAATGTCAAACATATGCCTGAATTGAAGAAAAAATATAAATTATTGGGATAAAAATGTTCGATAGTGTAGTTTGAACATTAGAGAATGTCAAACATATACCTAAATTGAAGAAAAATATGATTTTCTTAAAGTGGTTAGAGAAGACATTGCATAAGTTTGTATTATCATGATTGTGTGTAATGGATCAACACACTCTTGTTCAGAATCTAGTCAAAACATTATTAAGTTATGTAATATGCAATTAGTCTATATCAATAAATATAGTCTTTTGAATTATACAAAAAGAAATTGTCGAAAGGGGTTGTCTTTTGAATTATACAAAAAGAAGTTTTTGTGTTTCTGAGAAACAAAATAGGGTTCAGTTCAATATTTTCTTACATCGGGGAAAAGATGTTTTAAAATATATTAATTCAAATGTGTGGGGTCCAACATAGATACCAACAAAGGTTAAGTCATATATTTTGTGATTTTCATTAACAACTTCTCAAAAAGGGTTTGATTATATTTTATAAGGATAAAATCAAATGAATTCTTTACATTTAAGAAATGGAAAGACAAGGTTGAGAAACAGACTAACAAGAATATTAATTGTCTTAAATCCAATAATGAGAACGAGTACATGTTAAAGGAGTTTATAAAATTCTACAGAAATGAAAAAATTTAAAGGAATTTCACAATTCCAAAGTCTCCATAACAAAATGGTGTGATAAAAATGATAAACAAAACCTTGCCATAGAGAGCTAGATTAACAAGGTTATAGGCAAATTTACCCAAATAGTTTTAAGTAAAAGCAATTACTACAACAAGTTATATGGCTAACATGTGGAACACATATCGATCCATGAAGTATTATATAAAGCTGAAAAGGTAATTACATTGTAGAATTTTATAAATAACAATAATGAGGCTTGCTTGTTTGTTGATCGATTTCTTAAATTTGCAAACCAAATGATCATTTCCCTCTTAAACAAACCCTTTTGATTGTTTTAACTATACTTTTTCCTCTAAGTCTCTATTAAGGAAGGTCATTTTCATATTTGTTGAACCCTTGTGGATTTTGAATTGATGCAAAACATATGTTGAAATATCTAACTGATCTATGCATATATCGAATATATCAAAAGGATCAAAAGGTTTATTTTTTACAGAAATTATCTAATACATGATCGTGTGTAATCAGACCGCACAATCGTGTTATGTAGCATCCCAGGTTTTTGTAGAAAAGCCCTTAGGGATAGAGTTCTGGGGTTAGATTTATAACTGCGATTAGGGTGGGGGTCCTGAGAAGTTCAGGGGTGAGATGATAGTTTTCCAGAGCCGAGTGGCCTTCGTATGATGCCTTTAGGGAGGTTTTAATCATGCGAAGCGCGGGAAATGGATGTTTATTCATTTTCCCTGGTGCACTCCCGTGCACAGTGCCCTGCACGCCCGTGCAGGTGGGTAGCAGGAGAGAGAGACGGGAGATTTATTAGTTTCTCACCCAGCAGCCTCCCATTTTCAGCTCAGTTTCTCTTGTTCTCAGCAGCTCCCAGCCCTAGATCAGATTTCCAGCTTCCAGCAGCTCCTAGTTCAGCTAGAGAGACCAGAGATCAGCTTGAGTTAGAGTTCCCAGCAGCCATGGCGAGAGGTAAGTGTTTCTTACTCTCTCCTTCAGTTTCCCAGCTTGTTTGATGATGCTAGAAACGGTGTTTCCGTTTCCAGTTTGCTGTGTTATGTTTGTATGTTGATATATGATGTTGAGATGATGATTATATGCTGATTATGTGATGATTTTCCACCCAGAAACATGCATGCTCTGTTTGTGTGTGTGTTAGTGAGAGAATTAGTTGATTTGCATGGTGGAATCAGCAGGAATAGATGAATGATGAAATTGATGATGTGTATGGGTTTATTGAAGTGCCTTGGATGTGTGATTATGTTTAATTTCAGTTTGGATGAGAAATGGATGTGTTTTGGATGGCCTTCTGCTTGTTCCAGGTGGGTGCTCGAGTTGCAGAGCCGGACACACGCCCGTGTGCCCGCAGACACACGCCCGTGTGCCCTGGATTCTGCAAGAGCACGCCCGTGTGCACGAAGTGCACACGGCCAGGTTTGCCGGGGGCACGACCGTGTGTCCTGAGGGACACGGCCGTGTGCCTGCTTTTTAGTTGAATTGCGCAGCAATTCCAGAGGAGAGCACGGCCAGACACACGACCGGGGCACGATCCCGTGTGTCTCTCCTGCACGACCGTGTGCTTGGCCCACACGCCCGTGCGTCCAGTGAATTTTTCCCAGAAAAGCCAGAAATTGATGTATAAAAGGTTTGGTAATCCATCCAAAGGCTAAATGACTTCAGATAATCCAGAAATCAGATATGAATGCAGCATATGCATAGCATGACACAGCATATAGCCTGAATGAGGATCCAGGGATCCGAATTCAGTAGATTTCAGCAGTTAGAACCCAATCTATGCGTTTCAGTTTTGGGGTGAACTGAGGGGGCATCTGTGGGACCCAGCTTTCTGACACCAGTCAGTCAGCTCAGTAGTATATCAGCAGATCAGTTTCAGCTTTCTAGCCAGTAGCTAGAATGTTCAGCCCACTTGGCCAGGATGCCGAATCCCTGTGTTCATCAGCCTGATCAGCACAGCAGGTACCTTCGGGTACATTCAGTTAGATGCTCAGATACATGCATCATCAGTCATTTTCAGTTTCCAGCTTAGCATGTCATTACATATACATATTGACATGACTAATCAGATAAGCAGGTAATCAGTAATCAGATAACAGCAATCCAGATAATCAGTTGCAGCGCCAGCAAGCGACTAGATGTATGGATAGGGCCGAGGCCAAGTTTCAGTGTTAGTCTTGTGTGTGCTTGTCGCTTGTTTGGGCGGGGGAAGTAAGGAATGCTTACTGGGTGATCTTTATCACTCACTCTCTTCCTTCTTCCTTCCTTTTCAGGTTGTGGTTGCTGCTGGCGAGGAGCGGGTGGACCGAGGCTTGCGAGAGGGGATCCCACACACTAGAGATCAGTTGTATTTTCAGTTTGGACCTGTGAGGTCATGTATTTGATGTATATTTTCAGAACAGTGTATGAATAGTTGTATATCTATGAATAGCCAGTTTGGGCTCATTGTATATTTATTTCAGTTTATTTTTCAGCTTCCGCTTGTACACAGATTGTACAGTAGCAGTAGTAGGGTTTTCTTTTCCGTAGGATTCCCGTCTCGGGTACCCAATTTCCAGTTTATTTAATGAAAGAATTTTATCGTTCAGCAGCAGGGGTACTCGGGGCGGCGGGTCCTACATGTTATATTTTATTGCAATTCAGATTTGCTTAAAGAAGGCACATGACCATGTGCATAAGGCACATGACCATGCACATGAGGCACACGGTCATGTGTAAAAGGCACATGACCATGCGCAGGACGTACACGGACATATGTAAAGGTGCATGACCATGCACATGAGGCGCATGACCATGTGCCATGAAGAAATTTTTCTACACGGCCGTGTGAATGGGGTGCATGACCATGCACATGAGGCGCATGACCATGTGCCATGAAGAAATTTTTCTACACGCCCGTGCAATAGAAACACATGCCCGTGTGCAAAGAAAAAATTCAGCCGTGCGTCTCCCGTGCGCTGATCGTGCCTGGACCCGTGCAAGCTTCTGGAATCTGGAGGCATCTGAAGAAAATTAACACACGCCTGTGTGTTGCAAATATGCACGCCCATGCTTGCACAAAATTGACCGTTGGAATGTGCAGAAAAAGGAAGCACGACCGTGCATCAAGAGGACACGCCCGTGCAACTTTCCAGAAAGGCTCCAACGGCTCTCAAATCAGCAGCAACGGCTAGAATTTTCCATTTCCTATAAATTGGAGCTGATTTGAAGATACAAGGAGAAGAGAATCAGGCCTAAAACTTCTACTCTTCATTCTCTAATTCTTCTCCAAACTTCTCTCACAAAAACTACATTTGTAAATCCTTAGAGAGAAACCTTGAGAGCATATTGTAAATCCGTCTTGTGAGGCAAATCATTATAATTTCCACAAACCCTTGGGCGCAATCCCGTGAAACTAGTGTTGGGGCGTAATCCCTGTTAAAACTAAGTTAAGGGCGCAATCCCTTGTATCAAAACTAGTGTTAAGGGCGAAATTCCCTTGTTGAAAAAACTATTGTAACTTTGGGTTAAAGTTAGTGGAAGGAAAAATCTTCGAGCGGGATTGCTTGGAGTAGTGGACGTAGGAGGCGTGGAGAAGCTCCGAACCACTCTAAAAATCGGCTGAGCATTTCTTTCCCTTACTCTCTTTTATACTTGCTTAGTCTTTTAATTAATTGTGCTTAATTATATTTATATATTTGAATGTTTTTGTTGGTAGAATAGGAAAAATATTTTAAACTTGATAAATTTTTAATTAACCTATTCACCCCCCCTCTAGGTTATTTGCCATTTAGCTTTTGGGGTTTTACAATTGGTATCAGAGCTTGAGCTTTAGTTTTCGAAAATCTAACGATTTTTAGAGCTTAAGATCTGTTTTTGAAACTTAAATGGCAAATATTTTTCAAAAACCATTTTTCGAGGAAGGGGGTAGTTCAAATAGGCCACCCTTATTTTGTGGTGTAAATTATATTCAATGGAAAATTCGTATGAAATTTTTTATTCAATCCATTGATTATAAACTTTGGAAAATTATTGATAAGGGTGATTTTGTCCCTATTAATCCAAATACAAATTTGCCCAAGAATGAATTTGAATTTAATGAAAATGATGAAAAATTGATGAGTTTAAATTCAAGGGCATTAAACATGCTGTTTTGTGCTTTAGATACCACGGAATTTAACCGTGTCTCTTCTTGTGAAACAGCACATGAAGCTTGGATGGTCCTCCAAATGACTCATGAAGGTACAAGCCAAGTGAGGGAATCCAAGGTGGAAATACTTTTCCGTGAATATGAGCTCTTTGAGATGAAGAAAGATGAGAGCATCACGGAAATGTATAAGCGATTCTCAAATCTAGTGAACGAATTAAGAGGATTAGGAAAAAGGTTTGAGAATGTGGAGTTGGTCAAGAAGGTGCTAAGATCATTGCCGGAAGCTTGGAGTATGAAGGTAACGACAATTGAAGAATTGAAGGACTTGACCAACATGGGCATGGACGAATTGATCGGGAGTCTTTTAACTCACGAAATGAAATGGATGCCCAAGAAGGAGGAGAAAAGAAAGAACATCGCACTCAAGGTTGAGGAGGATACAAGTGAAGATGAAGAAAACTCAACCGAAAAGGAGAGCTCAATGGATGAAGAGGATTTGAAGATGCTCTCCAAGAAGTTCAGCAAGTTTCTCTCAAAAGGAAAGAAGAAAAAGAAAGAAAAAGTGGTGACTTGCTATGAGTGTGGAAAAGAAGGACATTACCGGCAAGAATGTCCTCGGATGAAGAAAAAGAAGAAATCGAAAAAGAAAATGCTTGCCGCATTAAGCAAGGAAGATTCGGATGACGAAAATGAAGAAGAACGAGTCTCCTTGTGCTTCTACACCAACAAGGAATGAAAAAGTGGTGTAGGAAAGTCATTACTCCAAGTAAGTGTCTAAATCCATATTTATATGTTTTACTTGGTTGATAATGATGATCTTAGCCATGTTGTAACTGTGATGAATTGATATGCATATTTTTTTGCCATGAATGTTTGATTGAGCTAAATTGATGCAAGAATGATATGTATATATGCTTATGTTATAACATGTGCATGATTTGAAATTCATGTCAAGAATGAATCAAACTTGCCTGTGTTGAGTGCAAATGGCATGAATTCATATAGTAAGTGTCCCCCATGGTCAAAACATGCAAAAATGATATGATTGATGTGTTTTGATCAAAGTTTGCATTGAATTTTTTGAATTCCCCATTATTCACCAAGAATTTGCAAATATGTTTCAAATATGTGAATTATGGTTAAATTATGTTTAAACATGTTTGAAATATGTTTTTAGTTTACTTTCAATGATTTAACTTAAATAAAAATTATTTTTAAAAGATTTGAAAAAATGTTTTAAAAAAAAAAACTCCCTGTGTCAAATTGCAGTTTTCTGCAGATTTTATGGGTTTTATAGGTCATACACGACCGTGCATGTGAGTTGCATGACCGTGCATGATACATTTGCCCAGTTACGGTTCCGTGCTTAAATGATACACGACCGTGCATGTCACGAAATCAGACATACACGCCTGTGTAAAGCATCAACACGACCGTGCTTGACACAAATTGCATAAAATGCTTCAGTTTCATAATCTTTCAATTTTCTGCAAATATCCTTCCTATGTGCTTTAATGATCAAATTCTTTTAGATGAAAATGATGAATTTAATGCATATGATTATTCAAAAAGGGGGAGAAATAAAAAATTGAATGCTCCTTAATTGAAAATGTGTGTTATTGTGAGGGGGAGTATTTAAATTTTTTTTCAATTGGTATCAGTAGTAGTATTCATTTTCTATCAACTATTTGTATCATAATCTTTGAAAAAGTGGGAGTAAAAGTTGTCTTTTCATAAGGGGAGAAAATTTCATATATGTGCATAAATTGATAAAAATATTTTTTTAAGGGGAAGAATTTTTTTGTGCTAAATTGAAAATGTGTCTTTTAACATACCTTTTTGATTTATAACAAAAAGGGGGAGACATGTTAGGTATGTTAAAATGATATTGAATATTTTTGATTGTGAATATGAATATTTTTGATAAAATTTTATATTTTGTGCTTAAATGCATTTTAACATAAGTTTTGTCATCAAATCAAAAAGGGGGAGATTGTTGAACCCTTGTGGATTTTGAATTGATGCAAAACATATGTTAAAATATCTAACTGATCCATGCATATATCGAATATATCAAAAGGATCAAAAGGTTTATTTTTTGCAGAAATTATCTAATACATGATCGTGTGTAATCAGACCGCACAATCGTGTTATATTTTATTGCAATTCAGATTTGCTTAAAGAAGGCACATGACCATGTGCATAAGGCACATGACCATGCACATGAGGCACACGGTCATGTGTAAAAGGCACATGACCATGCGCAGGACGTACACGGACATATGTAAAGGTGCATGACCATGCACATGAGGCGCATGACCATGTGCCATGAAGAAATTTTTCTACACGGCCGTGTAATAGAAATACACGCCCGTGTGAATGGGGTGCATGACCATGCACATGAGGCGCATGACCATGTGCCATGAAGAAATTTTTCTACACGCCCGTGTAATAGAAACACACGCCCGTGTGCAAAGAAAAAATTCAGCCGTGCGTCTCCCGTGCGCTGATCGTGCCTGGACCCGTGCAAGCTTCTGGAATCTGGAGGCATCTGAAGAAAATTAACACACGCCCGTGTGTTGCAAATATGCACGCCCGTGCTTGCACAAAATTGACCGTTGGAATGTGCAGAAAAAGGAAGCACGACCGTGCATCAAGAGGACACGCCCGTGCAACTTTCCAGAAAGGCTCCAACGGCTCTCAAATCAGCAGCAACGGCTAGAATTTTCCATTTCCTATAAATTGGAGCTGATTTGAAGATACAAGGAGAAGAGAATCAGGCCTAAAACTTCTACTCTTTATTCTCTAATTCTTCTCCAAACTTCTCTCACAAAAACTACATTTGTAAATCCTTAGAGAGAAACCTTGAGAGCATATTGTAAATCCGTCTTGTGAGGCAAATCATTATAATTTCCACAAACCCTTGGGCGCAATCCCGTGAAACTAGTGTTGGGGCGTAATCCCTGTTAAAACTAAGTTAAGGGCGCAATCCCTTGTATCAAAACTAGTGTTAAGGGCGAAATTCCCTTGTTGAAAAAACTATTGTAACTTTGGGTTAAAGTTAGTGGAAGGAAAAATCTTCGAGCGGGATTGCTTGGAGTAGTGGACGTAGGAGGCGTGGAGAAGCTCCGAACCACTCTAAAAATCGGCTGAGCATTTCTTTCTCTTACTCTCTTTTATACTTGCTTAGTCTTTTAATTAATTGTGCTTAATTATATTTATATATTTGAATGTTTTTGTTGGTAGAATAGGAAAAATATTTTAAACTTGATAAATTTTTAATTAACCTATTCACCCCCCCTCTAGGTTATTTGTCATTTAGCTTTTGGGGTTTTACAATATTCATTTAATATAGTTTTAGATTAAAATGAGCTAGTAAGGTAATCATTTTTCAATGTCTGAGAGAATGTATTATGATAATCTAAATCTTCCAATTGAATATCTCCCTTGGGAACTAGTGGTGTTCTATATTTTTCAATATTATCAAAAAAGTCTTGCTTGGTCTTCATTGCCTATTTAAAGCCAATGGCTTGTACTTCTTCTAACAATTTTAATAGACCATAAACTTGGTTGTTTACCATATAGTTTTTCTTGTCCTTCATGACATTATACCATAAAGTTCATTTACTTCCATTCATTGCCAATGAAAACATACTTAAGTCATCTTCTATACCAATGTCAAAACCATATTCTTGCATATATACTACATAATCATATTACATACTTCCTTTGCCTTGAAGTAATGTCGTAACAATATTCTTTATTGGAGAGTGTTGAATAACTTGGTTTATAAACCCTTTGATCTACTAAATTTGTGTCTATTGCTCTTGACTCCACAAATGTTGGATTTGCTACCCCTATTTTGTGATTGTTAGGTAAGTAGAAATTATGTTTACAGATGTGATCTTCAATGAATCTTTGTATGATGAAACTTTTTAATTATTGACTCGAGATTTTATCAAATCACATATCTATTGGCTAGAATTATCTATAATTGATTTCCTCTCAACTTTCTCAAAAACAACATTACGAGATTGGGATCACCTGATCTCATCATTCTTAAAAAAAATAATTGTATTATAATACTCATCACCATCTTAGTTTGGGTTAAACAATAAAACTTATACCTATAGCCAATGAAATATACATATTTTTTTTTTTTCTTGGATCTCATTTCTTTTCTTATAGATTGCACACTCTAATTTATGTTAGATAACCCCACGTATGTATGTCTTAAATTTGGTTTCCAGTTCATAATTCAAAAGGCATTTTAGCAATTGCCTTAATCAGACCCCTATTTAAGATATACACCAAAATTTTCAGAGTTTCACTCCACAAGCATAGTGGAAGGGCAGAATTGCTAATTATACTCATCATTATGTCTATTATCGTACAATTTCTCTTCCTAGTTATGTCATTTTATTTTGGTGTCCTAAGAATTGAGCCACAATGCCTTCACTTTCTAAATGAATCCAGTTTTTGTCCAGACTCGACGTATTTGTCATAGGCTCATAGCATTTTCTCTTGGGCTTTTAACGGGATGACCTATCATTTTATGTATATATTTTTGAACTTTTTTATTTTTATTGGGTTGGGCCGTACTGACCTGCCAACCTTACTATGCTTTCTGTGAGCTATGCCAAAAATGGGAATTCTGGACTGAGCCCCACCTGCCGTGATTAATTGTAACAAAAATCAAGCAAGGTAATTGTTCTTCGACCAGATAAGTGGCGACCTTCTCAATTGGTTTTATTTACATTTTTTTTTTTTTTTTTTTACGGTTCTGTTAAATCAGTCATTGGCATTTATACACAATTCGACAATCAATATAATGCAATGGAGTTAAATAAGAAATTAAAGTAACTTATTTTTTTATGCCGATTCAGCCATTTTTAAGCCATCGAAATTACCATTAATCAATAGCTATGATTATGTCACAAATTTATGTTAGAATTTTTTGATACAATAACCTAACCCTTTGAATAATGAGTAGATTAGTGTTTTTCACTCAAGGTTTGCTGTAATTATAAGTTCTCATCTCGTGCAAATTTTAAACTACATAACACGTATAAAATTATTTCAACCTCCTAAAATTTTGATAAAATATGAAAAAACTTAGTCAATACCTGATTGTGGAATTGCACTCCTAGTAGTCAGATTGCATCTCTGTAAATCAAGTTGAATATCGCTCTAATATGTGTGATTTAGCTTACAACGCACAAAAACTTGGTGCAATGTTGATGGCAAAATTACAATAGAAAAACGTGATCTTATCAATATCAAACCCAAAGAGCTGCAATCTTGTCACATTACATTTGGCTTGATGCAATTCCAACGACTAAAATGGCAACTGAACTGAAAAGTTGTAATACCCCAAAGAAAAATGATCTTTTCTAACCACATTTGGCTTGGTGTTATTGTGAAAACAAGGATTGTACCTTTTCTAATATAATTCAAATCAAATCATATCTGAAAATGTGTAAGCTTGTTAGAATCAAACTAGACAATGTGCAATTTAACAAAATCACACTTTGACTATAATTTTGGCTATCAAATCACTTTGTGATTATGATTTCATTCAGATAATCATATGTAAGTGTTATTAGGTAAAACACAATTTGGTTGATATGGTTTAGGTTGAATTAGACCGGATGGCCAAGTTGCTTTTCAAGGGATAATATGATAATTTCAAAAAGGTGAAATAAGAAAATTTCCATGCCTATTTCTTGAATAAAAATTATGGCAAAACTGTAAAAGTAGTAAAAGAAACAAAATGTATAAGTATCTATCTTCTAATTTAAAATTTGCTAGGGGTGAAACTTAATTAACTACAATAGCAAGGACTACAACAAACACCAGTTACTATTTACGTGCATAGATTGCATATTTATTTGTAATAAGAAGTTGAACCAGCTACCTATCAATTGCTACTTCAAGGCAATCTCATGTTGTTCAAGACGGAGCTCAAGCTCATTACCTTGAACATCATGCATTTCAATGTCTTCATCTGGGTGTATTTCTTGATTTTGGTCAATACATGTGATGTATATATCATAGGAATATGGGTTCGTAGAATGAGAAGAAATCGGTTCAAAAAGCGCTGAATGAGAAGAAATAGTTTCTGCAAACCAAGGTGATATATGGTAATTAGAAACACGTAGTTCATCCAGAAACGATAAGGTTGCAAAATGGTTGAGGTTAGGATTAACAGAGACAAAAGAATAGGGAAATCTCTACTGTGTGTGATAATTAAGGGGCTTGTGTTGAGACTAAGAGGTAGTAAGATGGGTGTAAAGAGAAAGAGTAATAGTAACAGAAGTAGAAGAATAAATAACAATATAAACACAACTGGATATTGGAGAATCTGCATAACATCTTGGTCATATTTCCCGTCGTCTTCTCCATGCAGATTGAGTAACGGAAAGAAGATTATAAGGTTTAACATTAATGGGAAAAAGAGCCGCAAATCAACAGAAGAATTCATGTTTGTAAACTATGATCTGTGGCTTTGGGCTTCATATTATATATACAAGTCGAAAATGAGGGGACAAAAGGGAAGAATAAGCTAAGAAAGTTCGTGAGAAGCGAGTTGGACACACTGCATACGAATAATGTGAAAAGTCTCTTCTACACTACGAGAAAAATCGATGTCTTATGGTGGGCTACAATTTGGAATCCTCTTGCGCCCTCCCTTCGAACGTCGTTTTGGTCATCATGTTACTAACTCTGCTTAAAGTCAGAGATTTCTTCCTAGAAAGAGTATCTAACTTATATAACATGATTCACACTATCACATCGATCACTTACCTTATAGAGATTAATCCTCTGATCATTGAAGTACTGTAGATATTATTGTGGGCCGCAAACTGCTGGTATTTTTCAGTCACTATGTTCGCTTCTATATAGTGCACCCAGTATTTTCTCATTCAATAAGCGTCTCTTTCAGATTAATCACACTCATAAATCAATCCACGACTAACAAGCAAGCATTTCTTAATTGATTTGAGGATTCTTTTCCCACCCCTGCTAAATTTTATCATCTTCTTTCCGCTGTGATACAAATCCAGTGTGAAAATCTTGGGGTGTTTCTATGCTGCTTCTTCTATTCCAATTTTAAAGATGCCATCCTCACCAGTTCTTCTCCCACTTTTTTTTTTTTAATATTTCTCTCCATCATCAACCAAAAACAAAATCATCGAAACTCAGAACTACCTCCAATTAACCTCAGCCTGGAACGAGTTGGATCGATGGGCAGCAGTAGGTGGTGGCCTTCATGACAGACATGTTAGTTAAGTGTTTCGAATTCTGATTAGATGGGGAAGCAATGACAAATATTTTGCATGGAATAAGAATAATATCTGCATTTAAGGTTTGAAGTTCAACTTTTTGTTAGAAATATCCATAATTCTTTTTGATTCAAAGGATGATAATATTCATAGAAACATGCATAAATATACAAATTAATGTAGCATAAATATTAGAAAAGTGAAAACCAGAATACATATGAACGGATCTTACAAGAACATTACACCAATTTGTATGCATAACGACATTTTATCGGACCAATGCAATGGATGAATATGGACTATGATAGACGGGATCCAGTTCTGGCATTATAGTCAAATGAATAGACTCTTTAAATCTTAAAACCCAATCTGTACTTCCACAAAATCGATATTTTCACAAGGCTAATTTGATATTTTTCGTGTAAGGGTGTTTGGGGTAAGGTAAGTATGCATATTTTAGTCAATTGATTGATGGTGTTTTTCATGTAAGTATCTTTTTAAAACCCTTTTCATGCAATCGTTTTCATTAGATTTTCGAATAATACTATCGTTTGTTTTTGCCTCATTACATTTAAATAATAATATGATAGTAATTTATGACTAACATTTGTTATAAACTTAACAAGCAATCTATATACTAAATGAATAAAAAATATTGACAATCATGGTGTTATATTACAGGCCTAAAATGTGTATTTTTGCCTATTGCTCATAACCTCATAAAGATATGTTCTTATATTGGGATTGATATTACAAAGTGACTTCGTTACATCTTGAAAATTAGAAAATTTTTATGTTTTGGCCACTTTTCAATAAAACCCATCAATTGACTTTGTTCTTTGTTATTTTATTTAAAAAAATGAGTGATGGTGACAACAACCAAAGTGTGTTTACGAAAAAATTAATGATTACAACAACATTGTCAACTTTATTATTAGATTAATACAATATTTTAGTTCGATATAAAATCACGTTTAAAATTTTGTTTCTTCTTTGCTTCCAATGCTAAAAGTTAATGGGTAAATCTAATTTAAACAATCCTCAGCTACAACAATAAATCAAGTCTCAAGATATATACCATTTAAGAAGGATTATCAATGCATATTAATGAATAAATGTTACCCAAAAAAGCCTAAACAAAAGAACCATTTGTTGTGAAAATATGTTTAAATCAATACTAATCATCTATTTCAATATGTATGATGATCATAGAGTTATATAGCATTAAATTATAATAGTGCTCTGGTAACAAAATAAATGACTCACCTAGCGTACATTTCAATAACTTTAATGTTTAATTTTTTATCTGTTATGTATATGTATATGATATATTGTTTTTATACTTATCTACCATGTCGACGATGATTTATTTTAGCCAATATACACGATTAATTATAACAAATATTGTTTACAGTATTTGTTCTAACGCTTGAGTCCATCTTTGTCTATGATGTGATATTTTATGATATCTTAGATATATGATTACGGATTATTATGCATATAACAAAGTTGAAAATAGTCATAACTTTCCAACTTTATTGCTCATGCATTCTATTGATATTATTCATGAAGACATTTTACCTCACATATATATCTTACTGATTTATAAAATTTGTATTGATATTTATTCTCTATAGTATGTCATTTGAATGAATCTTGCAAAGTGTGTTTATGAAAATATCATACGCCTTGAAATATTGTGTGTCACTCTAGTCATTGGGTATTAAACATCAACGAATAGTCTAAGAAAAGAGGTCGCAATAAAATGTATCAAAAACAGTCACAACCTCAAATAGTATAAAATTAATTATGTATTAAAAACTATTTATATCTTTAATATATCGTTAACATCATAGACACATTCACATACATACTTTTTTTTTTTTTTACAAATTAATATATTTGGTGTAAACTATATTAATAGTATAAATGCTCTTCAACAATCATATTTTTTAATTTTTTTTATTATTTATATGTAATAAATATTTGTATGCAAGTGTATAAATTATATTAAAAGACATAATAATGCAAAAATATATTAAGAACCATTTAAATTTTACCTTATAACCATGATAGGAGAATACAAAATATAGTACTCATTATCAAAGAAAATAGAATTAAATGTATTTTTTTTAATTAATAATGCACTATATTAATTAAAATTGAATATGAAAACTATATCACTCTTAGTCAAGAATAAACGTTTTCTTATCACATACATTGAAAAGTATTTCACTTTATTTATTCACAGTTATTAATATATTTAATTATATAAATAACAATACAGAGTAATAATTCTTAGTGTACTAACTTTGATCAATAACACATTCTTGGTTGATAATATTGTATTTTATTTTTATAGATTTAAATCACAAATCAAACAAAATTAAATTATAATTTTTTAATTTGATTTAATTTAGTTTAAAATACAAAGTAATTTAATTTAGTTTAAAGTATTGTCAATTTTTTATAATTTGATTTAAAAATTTTCTTAAATTGAGTAACGGAAAACCATAAACAATCGTAAACCGTTTATGGTATTTAAAACTCTAACATTTCTAAAACGAATTGCGAAGAGATTTCATCATTTATAAAATGGATAAAACTATATTAAAGTTCAACTTATTTTGTTTATTTTATCTCCAATATGTCAAATTTTTATTTGTTTTTACAATTTTATGATTAAAATGTAGATTTAAAATAAAGTTTTTGTTTTATTTACTGAACATTTTATGAAAGAAGAAGATTAATAAGAAGAGTAAATGTGAAAATAAGAAAAAAAATTTCACATTTAGAAGAAATGAGCCCATAATACTCTCCAAGTTTTAAAAGTTACACTTTCTAAATGGGTTAGTTGTATTTTTGTCCATAAACTTTAAAGTATATTTACTTATGTATGATACAATCAGATAGAAATAGTTTAATTAAATCAGAGAAACTTTTCAATAAAATATTTATAAAAGATAAATAATCACTTCAAAAATATATTTTTCGAACAAGCTTAAAAGATAACACCAACAACTATACACTCTTTCAAAATTCTGAATAATATGAAAACTAAACAAGCTGAACTTTACAGTGAAGATAGAAGTTGTTTTTAAGTGCAAAAGCAACACACACACACACACACACATATATATATATATAATTAGGATACAGCTTGCTCCCATTATATCAACAAAACAACATTTTGGTGCCCAGTAAAGATTTAAAAGTGCACTTTCATTCAACACATAAGCTGAATAGAAATGTGCATATTCACACCATCATCAGATCTTATTTTTTCTAGAGAATGAATGGTGTTGAAGTTAGATGTGGAGCTACCTTGAGAGAGGCAGTATGTTCTGAATTGGACTTAATGGCAGTGGGGCATTTAACAAGTTGCCAGATGGAAGTTTGGGAGCCACTGCTGATGTTTCTTTCTCTTTCAGGACTGGAGCTACAGTGCGATCCTGCAGAAAATGCAAATGAACTCCATTAGAACTTCAAAAATAAAGCATAAACAAAATTTGCAAGGATGAAATTATGATTTTCAGTCAAAAATCTTACAGAGGAAAACTCTCTAATTGGAGCTGCAAGAGGATCAATGTTTTCGGCACTCCATTTTGCAGGTACTAGGTTTCTTGTCTGTTGAGAGAGCTCCCTGTTGTTTCCACAAAGGGTAAATATATTTTGAATTCTTACTCTTCTAGAGGACACTGCATCCTTGGAATTATCAGATTCACCAGATTGCAAATCAAGTTTTTGAGGCGAAGCTGTCACGATGCCAGCAGTAAGACTGATACCAGGACTACTTCCATCAGCTACCCTGCTTGAACACACCCTCTTTTCCTCTATTATAACCTTCTCCACCTCTTCATTGTCCATATTCTCTTTATAATCCTCATCTTCTACTTCTTCCTCCTCAAAAACAGTGTTCAAACATACTTCTTTCTCACCATATGTTGATGTATAAACGTTGGAATCTAAAACCTCAGCAGAAGGTTTTGATTGAAGATACTTGTTAAAGCCTTGGATATTGGTACTATCTGCTTGATTAAATTTTCTATTTACATATTTCACTTCCCGTGCAGATGACTCATCAACCATGTCCAGGTCCATTGATTTTACCATCCCTGGGTCCTCATCTGCATACATGCCCATCAGCCTTCTGGCAAAGCTGCTCCCATCCAAATCCCTAGAACCACACACCTCTTGATCACTTGAATGGCGAAGCTCAAACTCAATTTCCTCTAACCTCCTCCTAAGCATTTCAACTTCCTGCTGTTGTTGCAGTATCCTTTCTTCCATTCTTCTCCTCTCCATTTCAACAAACTCCTCAGCCATTCTCTGACACTCCTCCAATCTCTTCTCCAGCTCACATTTGAGAACCTGAGTACGCTCTGTCACCTTCAGGTTGATCTCTTGTTCACTTACTTCAGGTTCCTTCCCTTCCATAACTTGGAGTTTTTCTCTCAACCGAGCAACTTCTTCTTCTTTCTTTAAGAGCTGTTCATGTGCTTCATTACGCTCTTTCTCTCTCAACTTGTTCTCCATTTGCAGCTTAAAAATGAACTGATCCATGGCAGCAATCCTGGATCCCAAAATGACTGCAGATGAATAATCTTCAGTGCCAAATTTATCCTTGACTGGTGTATGAGGCCCACGGATAATACATTTTGCTTTTGCACCATACTCAAGGGTACAAATTGTCTTATATATTTCCTTGGGATCTGGACTTGTACACAGAATCATTAAGATTTTTGATTTATCATCCTCAAAAGAATCCTGAAGAAAAAGGGAAAAACTCATCAAACGAAAATGGCAGAAAACCTTGTGAAAAGTTGCAGAATTATCAGTGGAACCAACCTGAAGAAGCATTGTTAATTTACTATCTCTGAAAGGAACGTGAGAATCACCATTTGCAATGGATTCAACTACTCTCTTTAATGCTATATTTCCTTGGTTGATCTTTGCTGTCTGCAATTTCCAGAGAAGCATAGATCAATGTTAGTTGCTGGTAAAAAATTAAAATAAAAAAAGTTACAAAAAAAAAATCTCAGGCAATCCGGAGTTGGCTGTGACTTATTGTGAGATGATTAGTTAAGTACAAAAATTGAACAAGGGCAGAAAGATATAATACAAGAATAGTTTTTATCGAGTACCTGCACTTTGGCCTCAAATCCAGTTTGACCAGCTTGATCAATGTTTTCAGAACCAGCCATGTCAACAAGCATCAACCGTCCTCCCACAGTTGGGACATCAAGAATTATCTATGGATATATACAAAAATATATGTATGTATGTATGTCAAGTTATTCTTAAAAATCAAAAAACTTCATAAGGCTTGAAAAAATTTCAACAGTATAATGCCAAGTGCATTGAGGATCTTTCGTGCATATTCACAACTATGGCAATATTGTAGACAAGTTCAACAATCATTATACCATGCAATGGCTTCGTGAACTTCGCTCATTAGATTGCGTGCTTTTCACAATTCTTCTTTTCTCCACTTTTTGAATCTCCTTGGAAATCTTTCCGGCTTCAATTCCAGATATGAAGGTTGCATTCTTTGCCTTTTTCCCCATTATTTCAAGCCTCGCCTAAAATTTATTATACAAAACAAAGAATAATGGTTATAATTAGTGTCCCTGTAGTAAGGAAAAGGAGTTGGTATAATTTATAACAGCAAATAAAAGACACAAATCAAATATTCCGATGAACTACATCAATGCTACAATTAAAAGCTAGTATGTTGTCAACACACAGCATTGTACAAAGATAATGTGGCATTAAATTTCTAAAATACCTGTTAATATAAATTTGACCTGCATCATGAGGTAGTCCGATTAAACTGCATCTTGCTTCTTATTGGCTTGCAATAAAATTTAGAAGGCACCATGAAATGGAGAACTTAAAGATTCTTCTAACTAATTATTGATTTAACTTTAGGTCTTGGGTGGAACTGAAAAAGCAGGTATTTTGTGTTCTTTTCACACAAATCGATAACAATCCTAGAGACTCGATTCCAATTATAAGAGGAGTTGTGCAAGGACAAACTCTGCCATATGAACTCTAATGTAATGCAATTTCATCAATAACTCAATATTAAGAAATCAGAATCAATTAATAAGCTTATATCAACTAAATAATCAAACTTAAATTTCTATCAATGCCTCCAACGAACTAAGAAAGTTTCTGTTTATATCACTCAAACAAGAGTGGCAATATCTATCCTAAAAATAAAAAGACTCGTCTTCTCTTAGGAAATACACAATCATCCAATACTAATTTCTGAAAAATTAAAAATAATACTAACAATATTAGAAGTATTTAACAAAAATAAGATAATAACAGTATCACTAAAGGCAAAGGCTCAAGCCAAATAGCATCCAGAAAGATATCATTTAAAATCATAGAAAACACAAGCAACAAACAACCCACTCGTACAGAAACACATATTCAAAGTACATTTCATAATCAAGAATTGAAGATAAAAATTATCAAAAAAGTACCTTAGATCCACTACCTTTAGGCCACCCAATTCCCAATCCACCCCCACTATTACTTGACAAAAGATCATAAATCTCCTCATTATAAATCTCTAAAACAGTCACTTGAACAAATGTCCCAAACCCAATTCTCTCCCCATTCTCATCACTACCGCCTTCCTTTTCATCCCCCAAAATATCCCTCAAAGCTCTGTACACAATTCCTGGTTGCTTAGCGCACCCAAACATTGTGTGACTTTTGCCGGAACCAGTTGGTCCGTACATCATTATTGTGCATTTATCTCCCATTTTCACTCCTTTTATTCTTGAGCCCACAAACTTCTTGTAGAAGCAATCAAGATCCTCTTCTTCCGACAAAGAAACCCCATCAAGAGTAAAATCCCTGTACCCAATGTCAGCCCTCAATCTCAAGGTTTGTTTATCCGGGTTGATTTGCAAGACTGAAACAAAATTTTCTTTTTCTTTGGTGTTATTGTTAGGAAAGTTTCGTATTCTTCCAATAACTTCTATGGGGTGTTCTTGTGGAGGGGCTTCCTTGGCTGTAGAGTTAGGGTTTGGAAATGGGTGCGCTGTGGTTCTTGCTGAAGTGAAGTTAAGGCGGTGTTTTGATTGTGGTGTTTTGAATTGGATTTGCTTTGCTTTGGCAGATGATGATGGTGTTGGAGCCATTTTGAACGAAACCCAGAATTTGTTTCAATGGCTATATCCCAAAGAATAAAATGATTCGAAATCGTATTAAAATTTCAACTGAGTTTAAGAAATTGAAAGAGAAGCTTTCGAAGAAGCAGAATTCAGACTCGAGAAGGGAGAGATGAAGGAAATTGTTTTGAAGTCAGATGAAATATAGCCGTTACAAAGTCTAACGTCTCTCTGTAGTAGGACGCTTTGAGGGGCAATGTGATACTGATATTTGGTTTATCTCGTGACACAACCACGTATATTTTTAAATAGACCACCAACGTATATCTCCAAAGTTGCTTTATTTGTCCTTGACATGTTTAATCTTTGCGCCATTGATGTTAACATTGAAAACAACAGTGCCTGAGTTCAGACGGGGTCTGTTCTTGGAGAATTTAATTATGAAATTAATTAGAAAAGTGAAAACCATGGCTTCCCAGCTGGGCTTGCCCTACAGTTGGTGTTGGTGGACACGTTATGAATTTTGAAATCATTTCAATAAAAAAAAAAAAAAAAAACAGTCTGGTCTGGTCTCTGCTCCATTCCATTATCACACTGCGGTTTTGCCTAAAATTTCTTTCCTATTTCAAGAGCTGAAATGTTTTACCATTAAAATACAATAACAAGAATCCATCATCAGAAGAAATAAAATGTCAAATTCTGTCACCTGTTAAAAAGCCAACCACATGGAAGTGATGGAAGAGGATATGTATAATGTTCTAATAAACAAATTATACAATGGTTTACTTGTTTCTGGAAAAAAACTGCTTTACACTCGATCCTTTTGCTACTTCAAGTATATATATCAATCAAAACTAAAATGTACAATTACAGGAACTAGGAATAAAAAGATGAGAACATTCTATGGGCCATCGATGCTGGAGTTTTGAGGGATGTTATACACTCTGCACATGCAAAAACATTAAGAGATCACAAAAACCCTAAGTTCTCCTCTGTCTCCTCTGGTTACGCGGGTATCACTGTCAAGGTAGGTAACTTCAAATTCACCACTTCCTGGATTAGATGAAGGCCTTAACGCATCTGGAAGCCGAGGAATCTCCAGGGGTGGAAGTTGTGATAAGTTTCCAGTTGTCTTTACAGTTGTTTTTTCAAATGTTATTTTAATCTTTGAAGATCCTATTCTCATCAAAACGAAGGCTTTATCAGAATAGCTCTCTTTCACAACAGAGAATACTATGCAATGGATGCAAAAGAAAATCTAGAAAACAAAAAATGAGATCCAAGAAGCACCAACCTATAAGTTCAAATTTGTGAGCTAATGTGGCTGTTACTTCAACAGGAGGCAGTGGCCATGGAGCACCCAATTCAAGTTCAACTATATTATCAAAATCTTTACTCAAGATATCAATTCGTTGAAAGACCTGAACACACAATATTGTTCATTTAGATCTTAGAAAATTCATGAATTTATAGAGAGAAAGTAATTTGTGCGCTTGGCTTGCTTCGAGCAGATCCTTTTGAAGCATCCAAGTTGATCAACTTGTTATCACATATGGCTTCCATTTTCTGTTAAATTAACTACCTAATCTTCAAAGTAAATCGTTTGATAGCACTAGAATAGGCATTGATTAATATTCTAGGAATCATGCGGTGGTTTGTTTGCTATTTTCCCCAAGTGCCATGTCTACAGGTGAAGTGCATTTATATTACATATTTAGCCCAACATTCTGGTAAAGTCCCTGCCTTTCCAGCCTTCTAGAGGCTGCTACTAATTATCAAACAGACCAAGTGCCAGCATCAAATAATGTTATCATAAAATAGCAAACCTGGCCTAGAGTAATGGGAAGTAGCCTTCCAGTAGGAGGTCCAGGACGGCTCCCCCCTAAAGTACGAGATGAAAATGCACTGCTGTATAGCAATCTCCAACGCCCTTGCAGTTTATCTAGTTCGATCGAGAGATCTAAAGGTCCTCCAACAGCTTCAAGCTCTTTGGCAGCAGCTTCTGCTTTTTGTAGATCGTCTGTGTTGGCAGCAAGGCCTCTATTTAGCCCAGACACAGCACTCTGTATTTGATCAACCCCTATGTGTCAGTAGGCTACCAAAATACAACATGAACGAAAAGCAAACAAAATTCAAGATCAGAGATACAACAGCCAGCTTACAACATCCAACTCTTAACCTCAGAGTCATGGCCTAAAATTCTTTTATACGGTTTAACTAAACATAGACAATTCTAATGGGATATTCATCTCAATTAAATAATTCCAATCATTAAAACCATCAATTGCACAACAAGGATGCCCCAAAGTAATGAGACAAAGAGCTAGAGAATTTCGTTGTTCTATTGTGGAATTTAGAGGAAAATTTTGACACCCAATTTTATCCCTGAAGATAAAGCAGTCAACTATTCCAGCAGAACCCAATTAAACAAATTACCAGTAAAAACGAAAAAAAAAAAAAAAAACATAATTTCTGATTCTTAATCGAAAATGGTTTAAAAAAAAAAAAAAAAGAACTACCAAGCAGAGAAAAGAAAGGCTCATCATCCCCGTCAGTAGGAAAAAATAGCCACATCCAGCAAAAGCTTACTAGCAATTTGAGCTTCAAGGAAGCAATGAGTTCAGTCTTGGTTTCTTCAAATTCATCAGAAGGAGGAGGAGGTTCAAGAGTAGAGACTCCATTAAGGGCTGACCTCAGAACAAGACTTCTTCTTCCACTTCGATAGAGTTGATTATTAAGAAGCAAACCACTTCTTTTTAAAGATTGATAAGAGAGAGTTTTAGTGGGCACAATACATTTGGTGGAGGCAGGACAAGAAGAAGATGGCGAAGAAGAAGAAATTAAGGTTGGAGAATGAGAGAGAGATATTATAGAAGAAGCCATCTGGGTTTCAGGGTTTTGGGGACCTCGCCAATGCAAATATCCAGACAGTGTGTGCGGTGTCGGTACTAAAGAAGAGAGAGGAAAGACAGAAACCAATGACATGAAGAAAACTGATTAGGTTTTGTCATGTTTCTGCTTCTTTCTCTCTGTAGAATCTACTTAATGCTCATTTTGATATCCATCCAACAACCCCTTACCGCGCAACAGCCTTCTATTTCCGCACATTGACCGGCCGAGAGCCTGTTAGTTTTTCCAATCCAATATATTTGATTTGTTTTTAAGTATGATTTAGGCAAATCCGAAATGAATTATTTGAACTCAAATCTAAATATAAATTTGAATTATAATTTTAAAAATTTATAATTAAGAATCTGAATATAAATATAAACTCAAACTTAAATTAAAAAATTTTTAATTTTATTTTATAATTATAATTTTTATTATTAATTATATTTTTAATAAATACGAATTCAAACATAAATACAAATTGAACATAAATTCAACTCTCGAATCTAAATATGAATTCAAACTTTATTAAAAAAAATTTGGTTAATACAAATTTGAATACGAATTGAATCATAACGAATAAATTTAAACACAAACTGAATTATAACAAACAAATTCAAATACGAATATATATACGTTTGTATTTGATTTGATTCGAATTTAGTTATAAGTTCTCTTTTCTTATTTTTTTAATAAAAGAAATAAGGGGGATAGTCCTTAACATATTTTCCTTAACCTTATTGTGTTGTCTGAATGAATTTGTTAAGAGAAAGATACTCTTGTCTAGCCTTTTATTGGTTTTAATACTCAAATGGAGATTGTGTTGTTTTTCAAGAGTCACATGGTGCATAGAGCCTTTCTTTAGTTTATTGTTAGTTCAATTAAGAAGATATAAATATAATTAAAATCAACATATCTTAAAGATAGTTAAATATTGTATCATTATTTTATATTTAATATAATATGTTTTCTATTCGATTCAACTATTTAAATTATATGTGTCGTTAAAATGATATAACTATTTTGTATTAAATGCGATACAATTTGTTTGATCGATAAATGATAATTCTATTTAATTGCCCACTTCAACAACTTTAATGCTTCAGAGAGAAAAAGATGGAATACTAATCTATAGATGAAGAACAAGTTGTTTTAAAAGCCTTGGGCATTCTAGAGGGCCTCAAATTTATTCCACTCATGAATGAGTTGTATAATTATCGTATTAGACAAAATTTTAAGTCAACTATTGTAAAAATAAATCTCGATAAAATTTAACAAAAATTTTTAAAAAATTATGGTGAAATTTCAATAAAACTAGTATATCAACGTGATGCACAGTAAGTGACATTTTAAAAGGGTTTTTTGTAAGATTTGGATGTAGAAGATTTGAAATAAGTTTTTAACCATGATAAGTCGATTAAGCAATCTCCTATTTTCTCTCTATTTAATTTATTTCACTTTGTATATTGTTTAATTATTTAGATAATTGTTTAAATAAATTTAGAATAATTAAATTTTATTTATGCAATGCTTTTACTAATTTTTTTTAACTCTTTTCACGACTAATTTAGTCATATTTGTTTTACACTAAAAGTTCATATATTTACTATACACCTCTACAAGTTTAAGCAGTAAAAATTATATACACACTTTTGATACGATTCATCTGTATGCTCACTCTTAGATTTAGATTTAAGTCAAACTAAATTTGAATATAAATTAACTCAAACTGAATTAAAAACGTAAATAATCAATTTAAAATAATTTAAACTAACCGGAGATATTATTAAGAATTATTGATGAAATAAATAATATCACTAATAAAATAAATATATAATATCATTTACAAGATTAATAATTATGATTATAATGAGTCGAACTAATTTTATTTGAATCAAATCCAATTCGTTGTGGTGCACCAACTTGACAAATACTTAATCATGTGGCATTTGGAGTTTTTGAATTGTTAGGATCTAGCACCTTCCACCCTTTTTAAAGATTGGGATCATGTACTTTGTCATGTGAGTGTTTTATTATAAGGAAAATAATTGTTCTTATTAGGTTATAATTTTCAATGCTATTTCTTCCTATTAAGGGAAACCCATTGCCTTATCCTTTGGGGAAATCTCATAGATTACCCGCCGGGTCTATTTCTTCGATAAATTTTTTTTATATTTATTTGAATTCAATAATACGTATTATACATTTTTAATATTTATTTATGTATTTAAGTAATATATTATTATATAATTAAATAATTTTATATTAAAAATAAATTATTACTTAATTATATATTATCTAAATACACAAGTAGATATTAAAAAAAGATTGCATATAGTTATATTAATTTACCCAACATCCGGCAAGTTGGGTATTAAACTGTAAGTCATTAGGGTTTATGTGCCAATTTTGATAATTTTGTTAAAAGTATAACCAGTTTTTGAATATGTAAACCTGAGGGGTAGTTTATGAAAATCTCTTATAATTTGGGATAAGGTTCATCAACTAAGAGGCCCCTGTCAATCAAGCTCTGCAGTGGACAGGCACTCAGTCTAAAAAAGTTCAAAACTCAAAACGATATCTCTTTCCCGCCCATTCCCCCTCCTTCATTTTAAACTCAAAAAATACACAAATCACTTCACATTCTTAGCATTATTTTCTTCCCACCACCTACTGCTAATTTACCAAAATACCCATGTCTTCTTTGCCAGTTCACCGCCGAACAGATCGGGGTGGTGGAACTAAACCCCTAACCCCACATTCAATCTCCAACAACTCTATTCCAGCTCTCAAGAAATCTTCTTCAGGGAAGGAAAACCCTAGGGCTGCTCTTCGCCCTCAGAAACCCACGATGCGCTCTCTGCCACGTGTTGAAAAATCGGCAGTAGAAAACAGCGATTCACGTGTTCGGCTGTCCTCTTCATCGGCCCCAAGAGGTAGGAGCCAGAGTCCATCTGAATTCATTAGGGTTTTTAGTGATGTGAAGAAAGATAAGGTTTCCAGGGTTTCTGTTGAGAAAAAGGGGTCTAGGGATTTTAATATGAAAAGGAACGAATTGGGTAGCAATGAGAAAAGGCGTTTTAGTGATTTCAAAGAAAATAGTGCGATTGGCGTTAAGATGGGAAAAAAGTGTGAAAAGGAGATCAATTTAAGTGGGGCTAGGGTTTTACATAGTAGTTGTGAAAAAGATGTTAATTTGACCTCAACTTTGGGGAAAAGAAATGGAGTAATCAGTGTTAATGGAAACAATGAGAGGCGCCATGAAAAGGGTTGTTCAGATTTAGGTTCCAAAGTTAAGATTTCTGATACAGATGTAAGCTTGAAACATTATGATAAGATGGAAAAGATTGGGGCTTGCGTTGATCTGGATTTAAAGGAATCTGGTCCGAGATCTCTTAGCGATTCCAAGGTTTTGGAAACTTTTAAAGTGAAGGGTGCCAATGAAGAAGGTTCAAGTACTCAGGTTGGAATTGACTATCCTAGTAAGCTTCATGAAAAGCTTACTTTTTTAGAAGGGAAGGTGAAGAGAATTGCTTCAGACATTAAGAGGACTAAAGAAATGTTGGATATGAATAACCCAGATGCCACAAAGGTCATTCTTTCTGATATTCAGGAAAAGATATCTGGGATTGAGAAGGCCATGGGTAATGTCGCAGGTGATTCTGAGGGTAAAATTGCTGGCCTAAAAAATGTGAGAAATGATAATTCAGGTAGCAACATTGTTGAGAAGAGTAATTGTAAAAGAATTGAAAGTGTAAACAGTTTACATAATGAATTGAAAAGTGAGGAATTAGAAGCTAGGTTGTTCCCCCATCATAAGTTGCTCAAAAATCGAGTCTCATTGAAATCATCAGGGAGCTCTGGAAGTCTTGAACCAAAGATTGCTGGACCCAGTAACGATTTAAAGGTGGAGAAGTTGTTGAGTCCTACTGAGGACAACCCAATAGCTTTAGAATTTTTGGCTTCATTGGATAAGGATCAAACTGCAGTTACCTCGACTGATGGACAGTGTGGTTTGGACTTAGAGTGCTGTGAAGTTCTTGAAACAGATGAGGCTGCAAATTCAGGAGATCATGGTTTGTCAAACATGTTCAAAGGTAAAGGTGATGCAGACCTCATTCTCACTACCGATGAAAGGTTTGATGAGTTTGAAGATCAGGAGAATGTACCAGGACATATAACAGGGCAGGATACTGAAGATAGTTACATTTATCAGCTGAATGAAATCGGCCTAAAGACTTCAACAGGAGGGTGGTTTGTCTCGGAAGGAGAGTCGGTTCTTCTTGCTCATGATGATGGTTCGTGCTCCTTCTATGATATTGCTAACGTTGAGGTACAAAATCTTGTCTCTGCTTAAAAACGTCCATATGAGTTTTTTGTTAAAATTATTAAGTTGCTGACATTTCTGGTCAATGGAATTTTAACTTAAAACAAAGCTCTTTTGAGTATCAGTCATATTGCAAATTTCCATGTGTAATGTATGCTTTTATGCTCTTCTTTCCTAAAGAATTTGCAGATTTTACTAATGCTTCCTTATAAATATATTATAATTGTTTTCTGGACACTTGCTCTTCAAGCCAAATCATGTTTATACCACAGTTAGACTGACACAAATACATATGGTTTTATATTAATATGAAGAGAATGATATTTTCATGGATGAAACCTAACTAATGGAATATAACCTGGAATGTGTATAATGATGGTCCATCACTGTTTCAGGAAAAGGCTGTGTACAAGCCCCCAGTAGGAGTTTCACCTACAATCTGGAGAGATTGTTGGATAATTCGTGCAGCTAGTGCAGATGGCTGCTCAGGAAGATATGTTGTGGCTGCATCTGCTGGTAATACTCTTGAATCAGGATTTTGTTCATGGGATTTTTATACCAAAGATGTGAGAGCTTTCCATGTTGAAGACGAAGGAGCAACAACTTCAAGAAGAGTTCTTGCTCCTCTGCCTAATAATAATGTGTATACTAGAAATGCTTTGTCCAGTGTTTTGCCACCAGAAAGTCGGCAATGGTGGTATAAACCATGTGGACCTCTGATTGTCTCAACTGCCAGCTCTCAGAAGGTTGTCAAAATCAACGACATCCGAGATGGTGAGCAAATTATGAAATGGGAGGTTCAAAAACCTGTGTTAGCAATGGATTATTCTAGCCCTTTGCAATGGAGAAACAGAGGGAAAGTGGTTATAGCTGAATCTGAATCAATATCGTTGTGGGATGTTAACTCTCAAAATCCTCAGGCATTACTATCTGTTTCTTCTTCTGGCCGGAGAATCTCAGCTCTTCATGTGAACAACACTGATGCTGAATTAGGTGGAGGGGTTCGACAAAGGTGAGACTTTACTCTGCTTTAACTAGTCTAAATTTTCATGTTCTTATATTTCTGGATTTATTTGTTCAGTTATTGCTCTCTCAAATGCTCTTTCCCGCATATTCTTTTCTGCGTGATTACTGTTTTTGTATAATTTATCATCTGATTGTTGTTTTCTAGTCTTAGCTCAATTTTTATTTTTTCCCCTCCCCACTTGTCATGCCACTTGTAGGAGATCATACTGGAATTCGTAAGTAAATAAACGTTGTAGTTGATGTAATAATTTGATGAATACATTGAGAAGCTATGTAATATGGTTTGCTGCTTCTAAAATAATTAATGTTTGGAATACAGAGTGAGTTCTGCAGAAGCTGAAGGAAATGATGGTGTTTTCTGCACTCATGATTCGATTAACATCTTGGACTTCCGTCATCCCACTGGTGTTGGTCTTAAGATTCCAAAATTTGGTATCAATGTGCAGTCAGTTTATTCTCGTGGGGATTCAGTCTTTCTTGGTTGCAGTAATGTAAGGTCAACAGGAAAAATGCATTCCTCGTCACAGGTGCAGCAGTTCTCATTACGGCAACAAACGCTATTTACCACATACTCACTGCCAGAATCCCGTGCTCACTCAAGTCACTCAGCAATAACACAAGTTTGGGGAAATTCGAATTTGGTCATGTGTGTTTCTGGGCTAGGGCTGTTTGTTTTTGATGCACTGAAGGATGATGGATTGCAACCCTTGACAAATGACTTCTCCAGTAACCAACAAGTCAGAGAAATTATTGGCCCAGATGATTTATATGCCCCTTCTTTTGATTACCTTGGATCTCGGTTTCTTCTTATATCAAGAGATCGCCCAGCATTATGGAGGCACTTAACTTAAGGTGTGATACATGCTTTAAAACTGTTCTGATGATATGCCTGCAGGCTGCAGAGAACTCTAAGCATAACTATGCTCTTCTTATGTTTTGTTATTTATTGTATGTTTTCTAAACATTAGAAGTAAGCAGTGCTTCCAGCTGCTTGATGAGGGGCACAATGTTCTCTATATTACTATTTACCTTTGCTTAAGGCATATATTTGTTAAGATTTGAACTTGTAATGCCATATGTGCATACTTGATGTCTTCAACATTTTTAATCACACGTTTATGTGCTTAAAGCTGATCTCTTTTTCAATGTTCGCATGTAACATGGAAAATATTTTCTAGATTTATAGCTAATTAAGTGTAACTGTTGATCTTCATCTACGAAGATTGTGACAGTGAATAAAAGCAATTAATTTATATATTAATTAATTAATCAATTCCTGTTTAACCATATTTAAAGTCAATTATAAATAACATAAGATGCTTAATATTATCTGGTATAGTACTTTACTCATCTCAATTTGACAATTATTTGAAGGCCAAAGGTCTTGTTCTCACCCATAGTTTCAGGGGAGGACAAAGTGCTACCTTCAAATTTTCAAAAATCTAGTATTCACTCTCTAACCAAATTTAATATTAAATATATTAGTAAATAATAATAATTCAAGGATATTTTTATCTTTTTAATATTAAAATTTTATAAAATAATAAAATAAATTTTATATAAATATAAAATATTTAAAAATTTTTAAATTTATAAAAAAGACAACAGCTATCGTCGTCAGTGTCTGTGGCAATGGCCTAGGCTAACAAAGTTAGATGACCGTTTTCAATTACCTAGTTCCAGGAGAGACTAGATTTGACCGTCTTCAGTCTAGGAAGAGGTGGTCAGATTTGGCCACCTCTATCCGAAAAATCAGTTGAAAACAATTGAAAAAGGGTCGTCTTTGGCCCTATCGGCTGTTTCCGGCCTTTCTTTTCGATGGAGGCCAAATATGGCCTCTCCTATAACCAGGTGGCCGTTTCTGGCCACCTAACTTTATTAACCGTGATCACCGCTGTCAGCACCAATAACGGTGGTTATTGTCTATTTTTTTAATTTAAAATTTTTAAAATTTTTTTGAAATATTTTATTTAAAAATTATTTTATAATTTTATTATAAATTTATAAAATTATATTTTAATTATTTTAATATAAAAATTATAAAAAATATTTTTAAAAATAAAAAATAATTTTTGAAATTTTGGAAGTGATACTTTATCCCCACCCAAACTATGGGTGAGAACAAATCCTTTGGTCTTATTTTAATTAAAGATGTTAAATAAATCGAACTGGTATGCAATAGTTTGACGCAAAATTTTTAACATCGGTCTAAACTTACGGGTTTAACAAACTGTGTTATAGGGCTTAAGGTTAGGTTTGCAGGCCAGTTTAAGCTTGGCCGTCATAATAATACTTTTTAATTTTTCGTTATTTTAAATTTAAAAACATATTATATTAAATAATATATTAAATTACTGTTTCCAGATTGGGCTGTTGTCTAAACCTTATCTAATAGCTAAAAAAAAATTTTAAATTGATTTGACCCACCGCATTGACATCTCTCTCTTTAAAATAGTTGTAATAATATTTTGATAAATAAATAAGGTCCAAGGACTTAGTCTCCCTATGGTTTCTTTAAACGACAAAATCATTCATGTCAATTGTTAATAATTCAAATATTTATTATTAATCAAAATAAAAAATTAAATTTAAAAATTAAAAATTAAATATTAAAAAGATATTTTTATATTTAAAATAATAAAAAATTCTATAAAATATTAAAATTTATAAAAATAAATTAAAAAAATAAAAAACAGTGGTCATCACTACCAACATCATCGTTGGCCACAAAATTAAATTAGATAGTTAAAAATAATCATCTGATTCATGAAACGATCAATTTTGATTTCTCGATGAATGTGAATTGACTAAATCTGATTATTTCCACCATATTTGATGGTCGATATGTACCAAATTAACTATTTTCGATCATCAAATATAACAGAGACAATTAAATTTATCTGTCACCATAAAAAATAATAATCATTTTCAATTATCTAGTTACCAATAAAAATGGTTACCATTTTTAATTTATTTTTTTTGTAAATTTTATTATTTAAAATTATTTTTTATATAGTTTAATAATATTTATATTTTTATTAAAGATATTATTTTATTAAAATAATTTATAAATGAGCGTTTTAAAAAAATATACAGGGGATTAAGTTTTAGCCAATAAATTTAGATAAGAATGCATAAAATAATAATAATATTATTTGAAAGACACTTGCACGTGCATATTAATTCCTGAAAGAACAGCGTTACCAGTATCTTATGTGACATTTGACAACTATATATAATATTCTTTTCTCCTAACCACATTAATTAAATAATAATCTACCACCTAATTACCATTAATATTGAAAGAACAATATGGCAATATATACAAATCTTTTTACTCTTGTTAAACATACATAAGTTCATAAAACATTACCATTTATTCTGAAATTTTTTTATTATACATGGACTTTTTTGTAAGTATAATATTTTAATTTCCTTATGGTATTTGATTTTCTTTGCAATAGCAAGTCAAATCATAGTGAAAGGAAAATTTCATACTAAATAGAATTTGCAATGGTAGGCAATATTGGTCCCATAAATATTAATTTCAAGGTCCCATAATATTAATTTGATATATGGAGGGTTTCCTTGATAATAACAATTCGAATCAATGTGGATCGAATATTACTTTCACCAAATATCGAGGGTTTCCTTGTAAAAACTTTCCTTCATTGCCCATTATTATCTTAATCCTTAGGATGATTATGATCTAAAATCTTCTTAGATGAGAAGGAAGGTAACATTTTCAAGGCCAAAGGACTTACTCCCATCCAAGATTAGATGAAAAGACAAAATTTCATTTTTTAATTTTTAAAACACGTAAATATCTATTTATTAATTAAATTTAATGATTAACGATTAAACATTAATAGTTAGAAAAAACATTTTTATTTTTTGATAAAAATAATAAAATTTTTTTATAATATTAATAAAAATACTAAGATAAATTATAAAATATTTAAAAATTAAAAAATATATATAAAAAATAAAAAATTGAATGGCCTATTTTGACTCCATCGACTATTAATATTAAATTATATTTTTATTATATTTATTTTTTATGATGAGGGGGGTTTAGTCATTTTATCAAAAAAAGTTGAAAAAAGAAAAAAAATAAACAAAAAATAAAATTTTAAAAATTAGAGAGTAGAATTTTGTCTACTCATCGGACCTTTTTTGAGAATAAGTCCTTTAACCCTTCGTTAAATATTTATTAAAAAAAAATAAGGTTACCTAAGAAATAAAAAAAGGTATCAAGTTTCACACACTCCACATGAAAAGGAAGTTTCCCTTTGTTGATACAAATTATTAAATGCAAGTCAAAACCAATTGTGCTGGATGAGGTGAGAACTGGTTGAATTTAATGTTTTGATTTGATAAGGGGCCATCCAATCAATGTTAGTTCATACATGTAGGGCATTTTAATTAACCCAACAACCATTCGTTTTCTTGGCTTGATATGGTAATTAAGCACCAAACTATGACTATAAAACGATCTAAGTACAGTCGAAGCCACTAGATTTTCCGTGAAAAAAATATACAAAATTCTTACCAACCCAGCAAAGAGAAGACGCTTCAGGAGAGATCTCTAGCATGGTGGAATCCGGAAGCAGGATAATAACTTGTACAAGTAGACAAGCCGAGATGGACACCAGACCCACCTCGCTTTCAGAATTTCTCAAGTAATAATTACAGGTTTTCAGAAGTTAGTACTTAACTTCAATCAATATTTTGCTCCACCTAATTTGTTTGTTCATCACGAAACCATAAATATAGTAAAAACGTAACAGAAAGTTACAAGCATATAACATTGTTTCGGAAATTTTCCTTTGAAAATCGATGATATTAGTTAAAATTTTAGTGTATATTATTATGGTTCTAAGAAGTTTTAATTTCGACATTAATGTAGGGTGGGATCAGCTCGGGGTGCCAACTGCATTTCTAGGTCGAGTGAAAATGACGAGTGGTTCTCGATGGAGCAACGGTAGGTTAATTAATTGAGTGAGAGGAAGAAAGCCGAATATCCGTTTCCCACTCAATCTTTGCTTAATTTGCCGAAATTTTCCATACTTTAAGTTCGAAAAGTTCATCCACCTGTGTATAAGGAAAGAAGATCATTTTGTATAAAGTTAAAAAAGATTAAAAAAAATATTTATAGATTTAACCAACCCAATGCTGGTATGTGAAAGGGTGAAAAATATTTTAAAAATTAAAAAAATTATGCAATATAATTTTTTTTTTTTTTTTTTTTTTTCTTTCACAAAATGGCAAAACTTTTATGAATATTTGTTTCTTTTCACAGTCGTCACCCTAATCTAAACACTTTTCCTATTCTTTCTCATCCTTCTTCCGTAAAGAAGCAACAAAGATCAGTCAAGCAAGGGTGTAAGGACTTGTATATTGGCTTCGATGACATATACACATAAACTTGTCAATACTAATATGTTGGATTCTTTTATCTGCATAGACATTCTATATTATAATCGGGGGTTTTGTTTAATTCGATAGTTGGTGTTTAAATAAAAACGAATCGATGGTTAATATTTTTAGATTAATTTCAATTGATCTTTTTAACGTGATTATTTTTATTAGAGGGTGAATTACAAGATTGGTAAAAGAGGTAATATATATATAAAGGGTTGAAGAAATGTGGGAAAGAAATGTTATGCAAGATTTAAATGCTATGTGGTTTAAATTTTTTGTCTTTAGATTCTGGAAAATAACTTTGCCCTTGTTTGTTTGAGAAGTGCATGACATGATTGTAAAAAAATAGAATTGTTGACTGATTTTAGGTTGAGAAAGAGGCATAATTTTGACTTCAATGAAACTTTCATAATTTTAATAAAAATAAGGGCATATTAGTTGCATGAACTGGTGATGATATTTTTGTAATTATACTATCAAAGGATACACTAATAATTCACACTGAAAATAAACAAAATATATTATCGGACAAGGCCAGTTTAAGGCATATAGAGTTTTAAAAAACAAGACTAAGACTCTAAAAAATGAGGAGTCTAATATTGAATTTGTTCAAAATATTTACATATTACTAGAGGAGTATTAAAATGAATATTTTGGATGAGGGTGAGTAAATGAATTTTTCAAACTTCTAAGGTGAAAATTGTCCGTTCATCATAGTTTGGGTTGCGGGGGAATAGTGATTGGTTCTTGTTTGTGTCACGTATAAGTGTGTTTATATTATATAATGCGTGGTATAGGTCTTCCGCCATAAAAACAGTATATACAGTTGCTCGACTTTCCTCGTGTATTCAGTCTATATAAAGGTTTAGGGACAAGCATATTTGTTTATTTTAAGTCAAGAAGCAAATTAATATTATTATATTGAGTTTGAAGTGAAGAAGGATAATCCAGAGATGGGAAAACACTGCCATCCTTTGTTGAGTGGAAGGAGAAAGGCAACAAGCAACTATAGCCATGGCTTCTCTTCAGCTGAGATGCAATCACTGGCTTCCATTTGTGACACTATTTTACCTTCAATTCCCTTTGAGGAAGAAAAACAAGACCATCCTCCTGCAGGCAATAAGGCTTTGGAATATTTTTACAAAGCTTCTGGCTCTGAAACTCCCATCCCAGATGAGGTAATTCATAATATTTCACCAACTCTTCTTCAACCTTGAAAATCTGAGAAGATCATTATTAAATTATTTGATGCAGGTTGCGGAACTTCTAGTGAAAAGAAGCCTTACAGAAGCGTTGATCTTGATCAGAGTGATATTGCTGATTCTTTCCACAAAGTTGGGCACGTTTTTGCTTTGTGGGTCGCTTTGCTTGACCAAAAAATGGCCTTTCATCAACAGCTTTTCATGTATGTCGTTGGAGAATCGAGAGAAGGTTCTGCAAAAATGGTTCAAACATTGCTTTCTAACACCCGTTCGAGTTGCGTTTATGTACCTCAAGGCCTTGTGCCTCTTCGTCTTCTTCTCCCGGGTAATTCCACCCTTTCTTTGTCACTTACCCGACTTTATTATACATTTAAAGCCTTCTTGATAGATCCATAAATTTCATCCATATGCATTAAATATTGCACAATTCTTATATAAAATCTAACCCTAATGTAACCTACGTGATCGTCGGTTAATTCAATTATTCTTTTTGGGACAACCAAACTGGTCCTTACTTGTTTTCTTTTCTTTTGAACTCGATACAATCATTATAATTTAATTCTGAAATATAAGTTTATTAATTCATAATACTAGATTAGGAAATGTCAAGCATGTGAGGTGTTGAGTCAAATTGGGAAAACATCTATTTCCCGTCCCATTTTTTTTCCAACCACACTTTTTAACCTTGAAATTTTATGAATGATATCTAACATTTTATCCGTAAAATTTGATTAACTTTATTTTTACCCTTAATTTATATTCGTTTTAGAATTAATAATTATAAAAAAATAAATTCAAAAAATAGTTTGATGGGTAGTTCAATGTCAATGGTTTTTGGATAATGCCCATATGCTGTTTCTACCCAAATCTCAATCATATCTATATATATAATGTAATATAACGTATAGATGAAATGTCATTATCTTTTAAATTGAGTTAGTTGAATAATATTAAATTAAAGTCATATTATTTATAGTAAGAAATTTAGATCCCCTCCTTTCTTTAATCTTCCTAATTTAAACTATGTGTTAATTTTTTATCTTCCTAGCAAATATATTTAAACATAAATGAAATAGTAATGTATGACTCGACCAAAATTACATTTGAAATAGTGTCATTTAAATGAGATTTGGTCTGCACCATCTCATATGCAATTTTTACTAAATCTTACCATATCAGATGCAATTTAAACAAAATCGTACCTGGAAGAGCGATTCCAACTACTTGGAATATTAGAAGTTATAGCTTTGATCTTTTTAATTGTGGATAGAGTTTTCAAATCGGTAGTATTATTGGGCCAATCCTCTCTGTCTTTTTTAAACAATCAGATTCACCATTCCCTGTGCAGGTGGATGAAAATGGCAACAACCCCGCATGGGAAGCCATTAATTATCACGTGGACATTGATCAGAATGTGAATTATTCTGAAAAAGAGAGGTCACTTCAGAAGGGAATTATTGAAACCATGTACGAAACTGACAAAACTCTTGTACGCTCATTCACCCAGAAAGGTCTTATGGTTACACAACATTCAGAGCAGAATGTCCTTAAAATCAGCTGTGACGTTGTAATCATCGGCTCCGGCTGTGGCGGAGGCGTTGCAGGTGCCGTTCTGGCAAGTTCTGGGCAGAAAGTGGTTATTGTTGAGAAAGGGAACTACTTTACGCCTTCAGATTATTCTCTTCTTGATGGTCCCTCACTCGATCAACTGTATGAATCAGGAGGAATTATCGCAACTGTTGATGGGAAAATGATGATTCTGGCAGGATCAACCGTTGGTGGTGGCTCGGCTGTCAACTGGTCGGCGTGCATTAAGACACCGAAGCCTGTGCTTAAGGAGTGGACTGAGTTCCACAGGCTCCCTCTCTTTGGAAGTCACGAGTATGTTTCTGCCATGGATACTGTGTGTGAAAGAATAAGTGTTACGGAGAATTGTGTACAGGAGGGCTTCCAGAATCAAATACTACGAAAAGGATGTGAAAATCTTGGCCTTAAAGTTGAAAGGGTGGCACGGAATTCTTCAGAGGATCATTACTGTGGATCTTGCAGTTATGGTTGTAGAAAAGGAGACAAAAAGGGGGCTGATAGAACATGGTTGGTTGATGCTGTAAATCATGGGGCAGTAATTTTAACAGGATGCAAAGCTGAAAGATTAATGTTGGACAGGAACAAGAGTGGAAGTCTGAGGAAGAAGAAATGCTCGGGTGTGATATTAAAACCTTTAAGTGACAACATCACAGTGAAACTGCTAATTGAAGCTAAAGTAACCATCTCGGCGTGTGGGGCTCTTTCGACACCGCCTTTACTGATCTCTAGTGGATTGAAGAATCCATACATCGGCGAAAATCTTCATCTTCATCCGGTGTTGATGGCATGGGGATACTTCCCGGACTCAAACTCAGAATTCAAGGGAAATGCATATGAGGGAGGCATAATCACATCAGCTCATAAGGTGGACTCAGGATATTCAAATGTGAGAGCTCTCATTGAAACTCCTGAATTATCGCCTGCGAAATTTGGAGTACTATGCCCTTGGGAGTCTGGATTTGACATAAAGCAAAGGATGTTGAAGTATGCAAGAACGGCTCACTTAATAACCATAATTAGAGATCGAGGTGCTGGAGAAGTTAAGGTAGAGGGGAGGATAAGCCACAAATTAAGTCCATTAGACAAAGAAAATCTAAGGGCTGGGTTGAGGCAGGCATTAAGAATTTTAGTGGCAGCAGGAGCCGTTGAGGTTGGCATCCATCAGAGTGATGGGCAGAAAATAAAATGTAAAGGAATTAGCAAAAAGGAACTGGAGGACTTTCTGGAAACGGTTTATCCGGCTGAAGGGGCACTGTCACAAGAGGAGAAGTGGACGCTGTATGGCTCTGCTCATCAAATGGGAAGCTGTAGAATGGGGATCAATGAAAAAGAGGGCGCTGTTGATGAGAACGGGGAGAGTTGGGAGGCAGAAGGCCTATTTGTTTGTGATGCTAGTGTTCTTCCAAGTGCTGTTGGTGTTAATCCCATGATCACCATCCAGTCCACTGCTTACTGTCTTTCAAAGAAAATAGCAGAATCTTTAAAGGAACAACAGTCATCTTAAGTTCACTAGTTTCTCTTCAGGTTTTTTCAGACTGAATAAAGTTAAATAGGGACCCATAATGCAGAGATGATTTAGCAGACGGAGTTGCCTTTCGCTGTGATGGAAACAGTAAATGCAGTTTATCCACTGTGGCAACATATGGATATGAAGTAGAAGTTTTATTATAGATTTTCTGTACTCAAAAGAAAAACGATTTCTATTGTCTTTTTAAAATTGATCTGTTGATGTGTGTATTCTAAACACAGCGATAGAACCATGTATCATACGAGAACATTCATGGAGATGGCTACAAACTTTGAAGAATTAAGTAAAACTTAAAAACGTCCTTCAAAGAAGAATCAATAAACACTTCAAACATAAACAACTATAATTTATCACAAAACTCTGTTAGAGACATTACATTTACCTCATCTTTTTTGGGTTGTGGAAAGCATCAGGAACAGCTTAGCTCTTCAAGGAGGTATTTTTAAACATTGCTCTTAGAAATCAATCCCAATTATGTTGTGGGATCTTGACAATTTTATTGTTTTCTGACTGTCTTATACCAGAGGCATACACTTTCCTTCTTAAATGCGGCAGAGGAAGAAGAGAAATACATGTTCAACACATCATCTTCATTAATTTGTTTAAGCATATCCAACTTACAGGGCCAAATTTGCAAGCACATATCCTGCTAAATTTCTTTGCTAAACTTGGACCTATACAATTGACAATTAAAGCCG
Source organism: Anacardium occidentale (assembly GCA_026122585.1). Lineage (NCBI taxonomy): Eukaryota > Viridiplantae > Streptophyta > Magnoliopsida > Sapindales > Anacardiaceae > Anacardium > Anacardium occidentale. Next base: position 578,781 of record JAJEJH010000111.1, on the reverse strand, counting down.
ATTGGATCTGTGATGATTCTGATGAATGACAAAGAGAGATCTTCAACATTGTTATATTAAAAAAGTGAATCCCTCTTGCGAAACATAACCTTCATGCCATTAAGGCCTTCTATACATGTATTGACAAGGTAGCTCAGTAGTCTGAATCTGTCTCGCGAAACGGTAAAGGCACTGCTTTCACAGCCCTGAACTTCCCAACATTGTTCAGATGTTCATTCTCCAACCTGTTTCAAAAGGATTATTAATGCATTAATGTAAAATCGAGATAATATGATGAAAAATAAAAATTGAATTCTGTAAGACTGAAAGTACCTGTAGAAATTCCAATGCCCTCTTCGAATTACTTCTAATGAAGCCATGAAAAATTCTAGCATGCGCCCCTCAATATTGCTGATACGAAAACGCATTACAGTCTCCACCCAAACAATTCTTAGAACCACATTCAAGCCCTGTTATTAATTCATTTTTTTTACTATGTTAAAACCCTTTTTCTGTAAGATAATAGAACAAAGTTAATTTACTCTATAAGACGAGTGACTCACAATGGACATGTAGTAGATGCCTTTGTTCTTGAGAATCAAGTCATCTCTAAGCCAAGGGTTCTTGGATTTTGGGTCCAGGAGTCCCCAATCCTTGACAAAATCCCAGTATAATTGATAAATTGTTGCCCCCACTGAAGTCACCAAGACTATGCCAAACCATAGGTGGTTGCTCTGCCTAGTGTAGGTTATCCTGGCACCGGCTGCCACCATGGCTGAAACATACTTCCCCATATTAGCTAAATGGTTAACGTCATTTTCGTCGAACCATCGTCGCACACACTAATTAGTAACATTGAAAGGCCATATATTAGTACCGAGTATGGAAAGATTTGTTAAATGTGTATGTTTGCAAGGAGATGTTCGAGTTTACCTGCATTGCACGCCAATAATATGGCAAAAACGAGATGACATAAGCTAGCTCCCTGTATAATCTCCCATTGTTGCAGGTTTCATATTCATGTGTTTTGAAAATTCCAGCAAGAAAGTAGCATGCTGTGGATTCCAGGTATCTCAACAATGGAATCTGTAACAGGAAATAATTGTCGTTGAAAATCAGCGATCACAGACAATGTGAGAGGTTTATAGATGAATTTTCTTCTCCATTAATTATTGATTAAGGTGATCACCTGGCTAGTTAGTTGGTCAGCCATGAAAAAGTCTACCATCAAAACCTGCATACATGAGCATTCAGTTGCTATTTCTAAATCTTCAAATCAAATTAAACCATCTCAATAATGTTGCCAGTGAATTTATAATGAACCTTATAGAACGGTGAGCAGATTATGTTACGCATAATTCGAAGGAAACAAAAGCGTGTTGGGCGGTAGAAGATGTCAAATGGACATACAAGCATGCAACTTGAAATCTGCACATTGATGCAAAAGATTGAGAATTAGTTAATTCAAAACTCTAAACTTATAAATTTGTTGTGCTCAAATAAACAATAGCACTAACCAGAAGGAGAATTCCTGGAATGGCATCAACTTGGCTTGGTGAGAAGCCACTGGCTCGTAAGAGAAGATGAATAACCATCGCCCCAACCACAGCAGTCATGCAAGTAGTGCAAAGGAGAAACGCATCTCTGTACTTGAGTGCAGTGCTCGGTGAAAATTCGAATATGAAATTGTAGTTGATCCTCGTACTCTTCCACATAAACAAATTGCATCCATACATAAACAAATGCAAGCATAACAGGGCAAACACACTGCACAACACCATAAAAAAGGTACTGTTAGTATTTCATATTTGGAGGTCATATATAAATGGGCTTCCTAAAGTCCACTCAAGTAACTAAGAGGACCAGGCCCATCTGGCTCTCCATATTTCATAGACTTTCATTATCAGGTGGTTCATTACTTCAGGAAAAAAGTGAAAAAGTGCTTTACTTTTGTGAATCAATCTACCTGAAAACTGGGTAGATCGTTTCCATGTAAGCCACTTGGGTGCTAGCAGAAAAAATACCAGACAAATGAGCCAATATTGCGTATACGCTAAACAGTGATACAAAACAACCAGTAAACAACCCTGCAGAAACGACAAGGAGAAACTTAGTTAGATAATAAAATTTGCAGGACATTATTTGCCACAAAGCTTCGCAGCGTCGCCTAATTTTATGCACATAATTTGTAGTCAATGTGAACCGATATTGGTTCCACTAAGGGATTAGTGGGTAGCAGCAGCCAGGTTTCGTATAAAAATGAAAATCAAAGGCATGACCAAGAGACTAACATCAATCAAATTTGATATTTCAATATCTTATAAAGTGAAAAAGAAATGATATTACATAATTACTTTATTTTACTGTTTATATATATATATGTTTAACAGCCATAGATGGGATGCAGTGTTTGAACACGCTTCTTCTTTGCTTTTTCTTTGTCAATAGTATATATGGGAAGTGGGAAATCTCTTTAAATGGCTTTAGCAATTGCACTAATGCTGCTTTATGATTAACACCTGACTAATTAAGCCACGATATGATTGTTGGTCAAAGCATTGATGAAATGAAAGGCAGGATTGATGCATGATTCATGAATATGGGCGATTTTTTTTTTCATAATTTTGTAATGGAAGTGGGAGAGTTATTACCAACGAAAAAGGTGACCATGTGAGACTCCTTCTGCTGTTGGGGTCTCAAGAATTTCATAGCCTTTTTCCTGTCATTATTGGCGAAGTGCTGTGTGAATATGGACTCCACTTCGTCCATTAGTCTAACCACCTTATCAAACCAAATATAGCATTTCACTTAATATAGCATCTACTACAAAAAAATATATATATCCCATTTCCCGAGTGTAGTGTATATTCATTTATTTAAATATAATAGCTATGGTATCACATCAATAACATTATTTATTTAGTAATTTATCAGTAATATTAGATATTCAAATTAACATGAAAACATATATTGAGCTTCAGAAAGAAAGTTGTGGGTAGAGATATAAGCTAAATTATATTGAAGAAGCGAGGTCTTGTCAAACACATGTTAAAGATAATTTGCCTTACCTTATCGGAACTGATGAAATGAGACCTCTTTACTACTTGTAGATAATTTGCAGATGCCTTCTGGTTTGATATCTGTTCACATCGGAAATAACTTTTTCAAATTATTTAATTAAATACACAGTTCTTAAATATAAAAAATATGAAATTAAAATTCGGTTCCTCCTTAGTTAAGTAGTATGGGCAGATATGCATAGCTGTGGGGTCTCGCGCAGTATCACATCACATTTCTCATGTGAAATTTATCAATATTAATAATTGTTTTCTAAACAATTTTGTTCATTCAAGATATCAAATGCCAACATTATCTGTGTGTTCTCTCTTTTGCCATGTTATACGTTTTTCTACTTCTCAGAGTCGATTAGGCTTTCACATGTCCTTGCCAAAGTTGCCTTTATTAAACAAAAATAAAATTCCTATTCACTCTATATAGATTTGCTTTGCGTTTCATCATTTTTTATTTTACCATCCGTTCAACTTTACTCTTTTAATTTTTATGGACTTTGGAGAAAAACTTAATTTTAATGCTCAGTAATATACCACCTCACCTTGTCGAATTTCTTGAGAATTTTTGTAAAGGCCACCATATTGAGTGAGCTGCCCAAATTAGTTAAACAAGTATTAGAAATATATATGTGTCGTCTGAAATCATACGTTAAAACCCAGAGTCAAATTTGATATTACGTAAATTCAAAGCAACATTCGGTGATGTTATTGTCTTTTAGTATTAAGTACTGTTTTCGCTATCTTTGAAATTAAATAAAAATTACCTGTAGGTTTTGAGAAGGCCAAGACCTCTATAGAGCTCCACAAAAGCTCCTCGAATCATCTTCTCAGCACACTGGATCTTCTTTCGACTGATAATTTCTCCTGGTCCATCTTTTTTAGGGTTATTGACTAAATCTTCACACAGCATAGATATCACAGCTGCAATTGTTCGTGTTGGTGTTTCAGCTGGAATATCAATCCTCATCGCCATCTTAGGCTTGCCCTTTTTTGTTTTTGATCTCGTTGTAGCATTAATAAAACTGACTCCATTTCTCTCTAGTGCCGCTATCACATCATCCGTTTGTGCTGTTCCAGTGGGAACATCACTCAATGAAGCTTGACTTTCTGCATCAGAAATAACATTAACTGAGATATAATATTCCTTAACTAACAATCAAGCTATTATAACGATATCAATTGAGCATTGACAGATCATCGGTAGGAGATAGTCTCACAAGCAATCAATCACAAAACAAGTACAAAATTTTCACGCAACCTCCCTCAAGCTGTCCATTGACAGGTGTTTGAAAAAGATAAAAACCTGAAGAAAGTTATTCATAAGGCGGACAACATTAATCACATATTGCTTTATCATTTTGTTTCTTGCTACATATCTGTCCATTTACCTTCCAATATGAACACCGATGAAGCACCATCTAATTATCTTTCTTCAGATGAATACATTTTTTTCCAAATTAAGTAAACATTAATGTATAACAAATTAATAAATTTAACTAACTAAACAACTTTTATCTATATTTACTAAACACGATGGGGTTTTTACAGATTAACAAATGATTTTGTAAATTTAATTAACTTATTAATGGTCATAGAAATAAATTATGTTACAGCACGTGTTAAAGTGACAATATACAGACAATGTGTACTTTACAATTATATATATTAGGTCAATCTTAACGTGTCAAATTACTATGTTACCGTCAATCTCATGAGATTGAACAAAATTCTAGTTTAATGCATAACATAATTTGTTCTATTTAAAAAAAAAACATCTGATTTCGGTAGTTCAAGATGAGCAAACTGACCCGAAAAATCGGAGTTACGAGCAGAAGTTGACCACGAACGAGGAAGAATTCCATTAGTCGGCTTCCGACGCCAGTCGCCGAGAACTCTTTTGACGTCTACAAGAATTTCTAGTTGCTTTTTGAGAATGTCTCCCCTTTCCAGAAATTCACTCTCCTTTGAACCGTAAAATTGGTTCACTTTGTTCAGCTCTTCATCCAAGCTCTCAAAAAACGCCCTTGTCTACAATAAGCGCAAGACAAGAATCATATAAAACATCGTATTCAAACATTGAACAAAACAGAAAAGAGTTCATTATATATAAAAATTAACCTCATCTTCTTCAGAGAACAATTGAGCAAGCTCAGTGTGGTACACTTCTTCATCTCCTTCCTCCATCACTTTGCTCTTCACCTGCAACAGGATGAATCATCAATGAACATACATACAAGCATATATATAACAAACTTCTCCATCATTTCATGTTCTTTTTCAGTGATTTTTTGTATGCGTGGATGGCCTTCCTTTTTGTTGTAAGTCACGATCGTTTCATGATAAATAATTGCCCTTGAAAACGTTTCATATGCTTTCATCGCAAATTACGAAGTCATTCTTAACATAAATAGTCATATTTTTAATCATGAAAAGAAGCTTAAATATTGGAATTATTTTGTAATTATAAGGAAAGTAATTTAATTAATTGAATCATATAGATGGGGATGTGTATCTGCATATAGTTTGGGTTTGACATTTATCCTATGAGTTTGAACCAACTTAATTAAATCTTGTGATGGGTGACTTACAGTTAAAATTGGGACCCACTTGATCGAACGGCTACAAAGTTAAAACATTCTTTTGCATTACAGCAACAAAAGCAAAACTCACCAGATGGAAAAAAAGACCATTCTGGTACGGTGGTGCGTAAGCAAATTAAAGAGCAGAAAGGAAGAGGAAGAAATTTCAGGAAATTGCCCCAAAGAGGAAATTTTTTACTCAAGAAACGAAATATAGGGATTCAGTTTAAAAAACTCAGCCAAACCATACATTTTTGCCTTAAAACGGTGCCACTTTGCTAACACAGTATTGACATATTTACATAAAAAGCTCAGTGTAAATTCCTCCAAAACCTTCCTCAATCTTGCCGGTTTGCATATGCAAAAGGACACTGTAGATTAACAGAAATGCATACGTAATAAGTTACCTGAATGATACTGGCTTTGTTCTCTTGACAGAAGAGGTTGTTTGAGAATTGATTGTAGATGAATCGAATGGGGTCGAAAATGGAGCGACCAAAGTCGGAGTTGAGGTGGTCATGGGGTTTGTTTTGTCTGGCCAGCTTGATCTTCTTGATGTCTTTCTTGAGTTGCCAGTAGTTAACGAAGGCGTCTTTCCATTCGGGGATGAGTTGAGCGTCGAGTTCCTTTGAGAACTTCACCATTGTTTTTGGTTTTCAGAAGAAGCTAGGTGAAACTAGCTATAAAAGAGTGAAGGAGGAGAAATGAACGAGGACGAGAGGGATAAGAGAAGCTTTATATATATATAGCGCGAAAGAGAGAGAGTCGTGTGGACAAGTGAAGAGACTTTGCTTCTTCCTCTGTATACTTATATTTATTTATTTTTCTTTCGTACGTATAATTTGCCATTTTGCCTCCATCCATTCAGGCAAATAATAGTAAATAGCATTTACGAAATTAAATTAAAAATCACAGGTATTCGACATTGAATTTGTGAAATAAAATAGAAAATCAATTATATGTGAGAGTTCATATATTTGAACTTCTCTTTCTTTTTTTTTCTTTTTTCTTGTCTTTATACTTTTACTTTTCTATTTTTGTTCTTTCGCTTTACTTGGGGATTTCTTGTTCAATTGAGCAACATAACAAGTTTAAAACAAAAATAGTATCAAATATGTACAGGGATTTGCCTTAACATGATTTATTTTAACTTAGAATAATTTTTTTTCAATTGTTTAAAACACTTAATTTTTAAATAAAGGATAGCAAACCCAAAAAAAAAAAAAAAACACAAAAGATTTTGGTATTCTCATAATTATAAATTAATGCAGCTTGAAAAAGATGGAGATATCAGTTACCTGAGATTTAAGGTTAATCTATATTTTTCCTTAGAATTTTAATTTATTTTAAATAATTAATTGCAATAAATCAACTCTTGACGAAACAATATAATTCATTTTGTCAAAGATATACAACCATAATCCTCAAACGGACACACTACTAAAATTTCAGGAATGATTTTCCTTTTTTAGTAAAATTGTTTGTTTCATTATGTCAAACATTAATTTTATCTTTAATATTGACTATATTTAATAAAATATGTTTTAAAAAATACTTCCTTTGAGTTAATTATGTAAATTATATCATTTCCTACCCTCATCAATAAGTCATGTTATATGTTAGATGATTAATGATAATACACTGGCCATAAACATGTAGATTCCAATTAGTACTCTCTTATTCGGAATCTCAAATTTGTTTGTGGAAAAAAATATTTTATATTTGGTTTCCATTATGATGATTTATGATTAAGAAACAGCAAATAAATTTATATATTATGTTATAACCATCCCTTACATTATAATTATATTTCTCTTTCATGTCAAAGCAAAGTCACCAAACCCACCACAATTATTTTATAAATATAAGACGAAAATCTACCAGTAAAATTTGTCTAAAGATAAAAAATTTTCAAAGATTAAGATTAAAAAAAAATAAAAATTAAAGGAATACATTATGAAACAAACTTCTGAACATCATCACCAAAGTTTTTATGATATCCTTAATTTATGAGACTTTGAATCTATAAAGAAGAAGCACTAAACCCAATTAAACATTTTTGCTATGGATTACGAGGAATTCAAGCAAAATGTAACACGGTATGCAACAAGATTTCAGAAAATCTTCATAAAGTTCATTTTATCATATGGGAAATTAATAAAGTAGATAAAAATCCATATCGATTATTTTCTCCAACAATTTTGATCCGGATGCCTTCTAAAATATTTGACAAAATTGAATGACGGCTTCCAATTAAGAAGGTGGGAAAAGAAAAACCAGATATGCATTGACTTATTTTTAAAGAGAAAAAATAAATTATGATTATCACGATTTAAACAAGCCTTGTCACGTAATAAAAAAATAGTCCTAAAAATGCACTTTCAAAACTGCTAATTAATAAAAACAATGGCTTTGTGAGAGTTAATAATGCATATTAATGTTGCGATCTGAGTCATTGGCTCATGGTTAAAACTGATCGAAGACAATGAAGGAGTGGCATTTTATTAATTAATTAGCTACGAATCAAAAATAGCCAGACGGCAGCAGCAAGATAATTAAAAGTATTTCAAGATACCATATTTCATAAGTTAATTACATGGTTGCCTCCCCTCCATTTCTTGAGTAGACTTAAAGCAAGAAAACTCTAAATGAATTTAGGGGTTGGTTTGTTTTATTTTCATTTTTAAATTTAGTTTATGATGCTTTATATTTATCCAACCCGTTGACCAAATTGGTGAAATTCATATATACATATACATAAACATATATATATATATATATATATATATATATATATATATATATATATATATATATGATAGAAAACGATTGGATTTAGCTATAAGTGTTTGAGCTCAAATTGTGTACGCACTGTTATATATAGCATGGTTCTCATTGTAAAACAAATAATGGAGTTTGATAATTCTCAAAAGATATATTTGTAAGATAATTACTCATAATTTTTTTTTAATATTCTTCAAGAATGGGATAATTTTATTTAATTTCTTCTACATTACAATATAGCACCAGTATATGAAATTACAAGTGATCAATTTTTCTAATTGGCATTGATGTATTTATGAAAAGAATACAAAGCAATGAATTAAAACTTTCTAGAAAGTCTTCGATGGCAAAGAACTCTTTGAGATCCAAATCTTTGTTAACTTTTTCCAAGTTTTTATATGGCCAGTAATTGGCCATGCAAAAGAAGATATGGGGTGTTTGCTATTTTTACTATTGTCACTCGATAATTGGAACGCTTGACAAGCAATCACAGAGTAGAAGTTTTAAGGATCTGAATCATACCTAACATTTTTGTGGCAAGAGATTATTTGGAAAGGCATTATATGGTCTAGATGTTAGAATATCATAAGTCAATTTAAATATAAATATAAATCACCATACTGGTTAGCTGTTAATTAAGTATGAAAGTGTCTGTTCTTTTCATTTCCAGATCTTCTCTCCGTATTAATAACATAAAAATGGATTAGCTTTAATGTAAGGTATCTACTCAGAGAATATTCCAAATAAAGAAAAAATTCAGTGTAACTTAATGGAGTGGAAAAAGCACTCGCAAAAACATTGGCTAATAAATCAAGTTTAAGTTGGAACCTCATGCATGTCCCGGCCCCCATTCTTATTGCTTCTGCACTGCTAACTCATCTTCCACAATTCACAGCAAAAATAACAGTACGATCAACTTCATTTTATGCAAGTGCGTTTTACTTTCCCATAAACAATGCTAATTCAGAAAATATACATTACTCAATACTGACTTCTTTAAATTATTACATGCCTAGTCACCATATGCTTTTCCTTTGATTAGTTTAATCTTTTGACCCATTAAACACTGCTTTCAGTAGTTCTGATTTATAGTTAGTGTAATTAAACCTGTCTTATGCCTTAACGCATGTGATTAAAATGAATGAGATTGCTTTAAATTAGAATAGTAATAAATGGGAGCCCTGCTGAGTGATGAGGGTGATTAATAACTACTATTCGGATTATGGTTTTGTCAAACATCAGAGTTTGTGAAGTGGGGAGTCTTTCTATACGTGGAAACACGTGTATAGATTCTCCACCAGAATAAGCAGTGATTTGCCAACGAGGAGGAGAGGGGCTGTGGAGGATCTGAGTCGACTGTGAACAAGTTGTTTTGTACAGTGTAATTAGGGGACAAAATCACTGGTCCTAGTGGGCATTTTTGATGAATAAATGTGGAACAGGGAGCCAAGTTTGTCAATATTTTTTCATTTGAGTGTGCATGACGTTGGAAGAATGGACCTTTTTGTGTTCTCCCACTATGACAAAAAGACCGCACATTATATCATTTGCTTAGTGGGATATTGTAGGGATCGAACCCTATTGAAAAAAAAAAAAAAAAAACAATAAGAACAAGAACAGCAAAACAACTCTGGTTTCGAGGGACCCTTGAAGAAGCTGCACAAACATGAGTTTAAAGAAAAGTGGAATGCGCAGCGCTAATTTAAAAAGTCTGTCCTTTAAATTGAATGAAACATCAAGTCAAAGCCTCAGAACCTTGAAGATATGTTTTAGAGTTGAGGGACAATTTATGGGTTAAAAAGGGTCTCTTTTATTCTTGCTTAAGGTGGTGGAAAAGCAATCTAATGGGAATGTACTTCCAGGATCTTTTGGATAATTAAGGGCAGATTTTAAAGTACAATCCATAATATTTGGAAGGGATAAGACCAAGCTCCATACTTAATTTTCGGTGTTTCTTAATTATATGCACAATTATATTCTTTTTATTAATTTAAGCCAAATTAATATACTTTTAAGCGTACCCTTATCTCAAATTTGAACATTAGTATAATAATTAAGTACACCTTCCTAATCATATCTCTTAGTGTGCCAATCATGAATTATTCTTCTCCTTTTACTTGAAATTAAAAAAAAACTAAAATTAGAAAGAGTTTACTTATTTAAATTGTTTTACATGTAAAATGCGATTTGAGTATCAATTAGAACCGGCTAGTTGCTTATAATAAAGATGTGTTATGAATAGAGATTAGAAAAAGCTTTCCCGTTTTACACTAAATTCGTAGAATTAAACTATTGTAATATATAAAATTGGGTAGAGAAGTTAGAGGTAATTATTCTTATTAGAAAACTCATCGTTTTATATAATCAGATTTACGATTGGCCAATGATCAAGAATTTATATTATAATATGAAAAAGTACAAATAATTCATCAGATGACACAAATAAGTGTCAATAACAAATCATGAATTATGATATTACAAGAGAAAAAAAAAATTTCATTACAATTGTCTAACCTAAAATTTGGTGGTCTATTTGTTCAGCATAAACAATTTATTAGAAAATAAGTGTGGTTTAAACCCCAAAAAAGAGAGAACCAAAAAGGAAAAATATCCAATTAGGAACATAAAGACTTAAGACATAATTAGAATAATAAAAGATAAACTTACATGAATAAACAAAATCAATCCAATCTTGTATAGGTTATAAAATACTTAATTAAAATTATAATTCATGTTAATCTACATAAAAAAAAAAAAATTAACAAGTTGACCCTGGAAACACAAGATACGAAAACTAATTGTTTCTCTTTGCATTTATGGTGAGCGTTTGCTTTTCTCCAAAGTGAAGAACGATATCAATTCGTGCAAGTATATGTGAAGGCCTTTCTATGTGTCATCTTTCATTCAAGTGTACTTTTTTTCAACAAAATATGAAGTAATTCGTATCCCACTAATGCTCAAATAATAATGCTCAAATAATCTGACTTTTTGATTCTTTCTTTTTTTTTTTTTTATTAATGTTGCCTTATATTCTAGTTTCGTTCTCTATCCTCTAGCCTTTTGTGATTACTTTAACGTTTTTTAAGTGTTGTTTTAAGAAACAGTACTTGTGTGTATTCCACTAAAATTAATTACTTTATATGTATCATAAAAGGGCAAGGACATTGGCCAGTGGATGTCAAATTGCAATTTTCCTCTCTAACCCTATCTCTCTGTATCACACGATTGGGTTATTATATTAATGTTAGAATTCAGGAGGGAAGTGGGGCAGATGGAGTAGCACTTGATTATCAATTTATTATACATAATTAAGCTGAAAATTCTTGTACATATACGTACACTCTTCGTAAACATAGAAATTTTCCATAATATGATTAGATTAGGCATCCAGCGTATTTGAAACTGCATCATCAGATTAAGAACTCCCCTATTGACTATCTTCAATGTGCTGTATTTAAAGGGAGAATGGCCCTTCATTACGTCATTGATCTTTAATAGCAGTCGCAGAACCAGCTAGGGCTAGATTCTTGGAATGTACATTTATGTATTAGAGAAGTACAACAATCTTCCACAAATAAAACAAACAGATTGTGCTCTCCGCTGTTTATATGACAAGACAAAAACCTCTTGTTCGGGGGTTAGATCATCGACTACCTTCAAAGTACAGTGCTAAAAGATACAAGTTGATCATATTTTTCTTCCTTTATTAGATAACAATATACAGAGTTATTGAATTCTCACTTTTTTTTTTTCTATTAAAGCTGTAATTTTTGTTTTTTCTAGTAAAGAGATCAAATGTTTAGATCATTATCTTATTGAATAGAGTAAAATTTTGATTATTTCTTATTATAAATATCAAATTATCGTTTGACTTTTAACAATATTAGTAGTAATGATATGACAATTTTTCAATAAAAAACATTGACATAGTCATTTCATTGCTTTGACATGAACATTTCACGTAATTTTACAAACAATTTTTATGTTAAGGTGGGCATTTGTAACCTACAAAAATATCAAGTTATAGTTTCCTCATTTTCACAAAAATCACAAAAAATACATAAAATAAACAAAAGGGATGGCATATTATCACCTTTTTCTATTAAAATGATAAAACTTTAATTTTATTTTTTTTAATAGAATCAAATTTTTAAATATCCTATTGAGGAATCAAACTTTTAGATTTTTCTTATTAAAAAAATCAAAATTTCACTATTGAATATGCTAAAATACTCACTTTCCTTCCAAAACAAAGTAAACAATTATAATTTTGTTTGTTTGATAACATCAATAGGAAAATACGAAAGTTTGGTCTCTTCTATAAAAAACTATAAAAATTTGAATTTTTCAATAGAAAAATTTGGGAATGTAATCCCTTCAATTATAAAAAACAAAGTTTGGACATTTTAATGGAAAAATTGTGATAATTAAACACTTTTAGATATTATTATTCTTAAACAAAACAAACTCATAATAAACAAAACTAAAGTAGAATTAATTTGTCATTTTTTTTTTTTTATGATAAGGATTTTTGAGTTGAAAGTTAAAAGTTTGTTGTTTGGTTTTTTATGGTAGCAAAATTTTGTTTGATTTTTTTATTCAATGTTTGATTATATTAATTTAGTGATTTAAATACAAGTGGGTTAACCAAGAATTATCTCAATCATCATTTTTAAATTAAATATAAAAATCATGTTAATATTTTTTTTAACAACGTTGAAGGTTAAACCTATTTTTATAATAGAATACAATTTAATTCCTTTAATAAGAAAATTAAAAATTTTAATCTCTTTAACAAAAAGACGAAGAGCCTTTGTTATAGGGGGAGTGCCCCATGCCCCTTTATTTTTGATAAATGTTAATATAACAAAATACATTGATTAATAGCATCAGTGATACGGCATATATAAATATATTTTACTAATTTATTCATACAAAATTATCTGACAATATCCGATTGAGTGATTCTAATACGAGAGAAACAACAAAAAATCAAGTCTCTTAATTATACACTATTACATTAGTTTATATAAATAAGTTAACAAAATTTGATTAAAACTTTAAAAGCTTTAATTTTAACATATAATTTAATTTTAAAAGCTTATCCCATTTGTACGTTTATCTAATAGATTAATATCTTTGGTTTAAACCACTACTATCTGACCTACATTCTCCATCGGAAGTGTAAAGTTTATAGCTCTTATTATTTTAATTTGCTTCATTCTTCAGGAATCTAATTCGTCCCTTCCATATATTATAGTACAGAAACATTAATTTATTCATGATGCGCATTTGCGTGCTCTATAAAATCCCAATTAGGCAATATACAAGTATTTAAAGACATTACATGGTGGGCTACACGGCATTTCCACGAAATAGAATTAGAATAATATTTATTCATAAGATAGAGACTAGAGAGGGAAGAAATGTCGTAAAAGTAATTTGTAGAAAATGTAGGAGAATTGAGAGATCGAGCAGAGCAATGAATCATGACTTAGTTTGTTTACAATTTCCATTATATTAGGAATGGTAAGGGTCATGCGAATGGTCCATATTGGTAGTGGCGTATTTCTTATCAGGTGGGAAATCTTAGGCCCGCTTAGTTACTGAGCCTATATTCGAAAGTGATTTAAGATTCTATAATGGAAGTGATTGAAATATATGAAGTGCATGGCAAATCAATTATCTGTCCACAATCTTCTATTGACCACCCTGTTATTATCTTTCTTTTGAAGGAGACAAAAATCAGTTTGAGTATGATTACCAGTGGGGAAAATAGCATAAAGTAAGGTGGTAACCCAAGAAATACATGGTATGACATAGGTATTTGTTTCTGTTTTGGACACAAAGATTTTACTTAGAAAATTCAATATAATAAAATTAATAGACAATAAATGGAGAAATTTTCGCCAAGACCAGAAAAAGATTTAAAGTTGGAGGAGGAGAGGGTGAATTAACAAATTCTCTCTCAACTAAAAAAGATATAAAACCCTAGATACACCTCCAAAAGCATCTCTTTCGACATCTCTTTATATGTATTCACTATAAACGTTATAAATTTATACTGGGACGCAATAATGTCCAGTAACAAACATTGATCTACAGTATTTAATTAAATGTGCAAATAAGGAGCAATAGGCAAGGTAACTAGCGACAAGACAAAGAGGTCAATGGCAATGGAATCAAGTGAATTGACTCCTTGCAGAACTCAGGTCACTACTTTTTTAGAGCAAAGAAAATGAAGAATGGATGAAAAATACGAAGAAAATGTAAAATATTAATAATGACTGAAGGAGTTTGTTATGAAGTTTTAATTTGGGGCTTGAGTTGAATTAACATTTTCTAGTACTATTATATAACATTAATGAGGACCAAGTCAACTAGAGCCAAGTGAGGAATCAAGGAAAGAAGAAGAGCGAGTGGATAAAGGAGAATTCAGAATATGGCCAGAAAATTTTATGTCACGATACAAACAAAAAAAAAAATCATGTCATCACCTGTGTAGCAAAGTTCGTAGAGTTCATAGACGGAAGACATCTGTTGCAGCACAGAGTGTTTCATATCGTGGCATGACGAAGCTTGCCAGAAGTAGAGTTGGTTTTTGGTTAGGAATATGTTATAGAAAATAAGTCGTAATGAAACAATAAAATTAGTTTTCTTAAAGATTAAAATTTCCAAAAATCCTACTCCTAGTCAAGTTAAAGAACTTTACGTTAATTAGGTTAATTATCAGCTTACTTATTGGCAACAACTCTTTGTAATATGAATACATTGAAAATCATTCAATTATAACATAAAAACGATTTATAGCAGGCAAATTAGCGTAACCAAAACCGAAAGCTAGATATAGGCAAGACAGGAATGCAATCGAATCCGTGTATTGTTTGTGAGTTTCTGACTGCGAGAGAGAGAGATCATGAATGTGAATGAATGATAAAAAAAAGGTTTTGTCCTTTGGCCTGTCATGCTATATATGTATGCATGAATGAAAGTTTCATGTGCTAATTTTCATATTGATGGCCATAAAGAAACTATGATAATAATAACCTTTTTTCAGGGAAACATGCGAGCTGGCTACTTCTACTGGAAACTATTCAACTTTCGAAGAAAAATTATATTTATTCTAGTCATATAACGAAAGCACTGTTAAAATGTCTTACATGTAGATATATTCGTCCTAAAAGAAAGGGGCCGCCACCATTTCATTCTTTAGTGCAATAGCATTCAAAATAGTAACTGTGTAACTTACAATTTACATTTTGAGAAGCTTTCAAAATTGGGAAACATAAAATACAATTCTTATGGAATTAATGTCTCAATATTGATTAAAACCCTTAATAATTGACTTGCTACATGATTCATTCATCTAGTTGTTTATATATGAGTGCGATTATTTCTATAACCATGTGAAGTATGTCACATTAAGAAAGCATAACATGGATTATTTTTAGACTTATCCCGTTCACAACTTTAATTTACAAAAATTTGAGCCATTAAGGCAAAGTAATTGCAAGCTGGGTGTCGGCATTAAAGACAATAATCGCTTTAAAAATCATTCATTAAAGGAACTGCAAGTACAATGACTCTTCGAGATCCCATTGATGGCATTACATATTATGCTTCTATTAATTGAATCATATGCTTGAATCATTGTAACGGACCTAGTGGATCGACTTCTTAGGAGCAAAGGAATGTGAGTTTATATTAGCCACAAAAGTACACAAAGTTGAGAAATAGCGACAAACAAAATACCAAAAAACAAGAGAGACTAAAAGATGGAGATCCCTTCACTAAAGTTGTTTAAGATCTCCATACAATGGACAAGATCGCCTGCTGATTAGAGGAGAGCACTGTTTGACTATAAGTTTTGGCGTTTAACAAAGTAGAAGCAAATGTATATTCCCCTTCTTTAGTGGTTGAACCTATTGACATATAAAAAAAGGTTTCTATTTGAGTGGGATGTTAGATCAGGAGTCTTTACTAATGGGATCTTAACTCTTTATAGGATGTAAATCATTTTTTCTTAAGATTCTTTTTTCATCCACGATTAGAGTAAATTATCCTATTTACATTAGATTAATTACTTTTATGAATACTTATTTATTTAGTTCCTTAAGGACTACAAGTTCCAACAGTCCTAAGATTAGAGTACTATAAATATGTGAAATGTTATGTTTGTACTACAGAATAGTGTGAGCCTTGTTCATATCAAAAAGCCTGCGAGTTCAAAGATGCTAGTCAATGAAAGACAAAGGAGGAAGTGGTTACTCAAACACAAAACATATTGAGAATATCAATTTGTCCATGAAGTGGTAAAAGATGGACAACTTAGCAGGTATGTTTAGCGTTAAAAAAGCCTTTTACAAGGAAGAAATTCATTTAATGCAAGCTTCTCTTGGGCTTGGTGCTATCTGATGATTGGTAATACGTGTACAAACAACTTCAAAGTATGTTTCGTAATGGAAGAAAAACCAATCTTTTCGTGGGAGAATGTTAGATTAGGATTCTTTTCCTATTAAGATGTAAATCCTATTGTTTCTTATGATTCTTTTTCACCTAGGATTAGGATAAATTATTACCATATTTATATTTGATTTTTTTTTTTTTTTTATGAATACACATTTATTTAGATTTTCTATTCCTTCACGAGTTCCTAAAGTCTTGGGGATTTATTGGGTTTTTTAAGTATATCATTAAGAAATTATGGCTAGCTCCTAAGAAAATAGATGGTGAGAAAACACTGCTATTTAATGATCTCTTGTTTTTAGTAACTAAAAATTTTTACATTGCACCCCATGGATGCAAGTATATTGTTGAACTATGTAAATTTTGTGTTTTTTTTTTTTCTTTTCCATTTAGTTTTTATTGTTCATTCCTTTGAATGTTAAATTAGACTTATTGATTATGTGTTTGACTAAATACAGGCAACATGGAAATTGAAACGCATAAATATTAAGACTAATAAAGAAAAGCCAAACCACTCATCTGTAGATACCTAAGTGGAGGCTTTATGAAACAACGACAGAGACACAAGCACTAAATTTAACAAGAAAAAGAAAATGGCGGTGTAACACAGTGTTAGCCTCGTCTTTTGTGGATCTATTAAAACACTAAGCTCTCTCCACGATCTAATTTCAGAAAATTTTAACTAAAGACAAGCGCCACGGTGGTCTTTTCCTACTGTAAGATGTTACATATAATGGCATAATAATTCAGGTTAAACATTTAATATTGGTCATGATGAGAGATTGGGAATGTTCACCCCATTATTTGATGTGAGATCGAGTGGACTGACGTCATTAAAGATCTTATTAATGAAAAGGTCTATTTAATAAAACCATGACCAGAGTTTAGGTTATACAAATTTAGGAAATAATGTTACATTGGGTGTACCAATGGATCGATCTCCATATAAATTCTGTTACTGTTTAGAGGCTGATCATCTGTGCTAGAGGAATAACGTGTGAACTCCTACAGCTTAACGACTCTCTTTCAGATATTATATATATGCTGAAGAAATACCATTTTAGGATATACAATACTAATATACAGTGTAAGCACTTAAAATGTTGAGATCAAATTAAATTAAAAAAAAAAGAAATGGTAGGGTTCTTGAGAACGTTTCATATATGCAATAGTTGTTTAACGTTACAATGGAAAGCCTAAATATAGATGGTTCACAGGGGAATAGAATCAGGCATAAAAATCAATCCATACAAGAAATTAATTCAGAAATTAAGATTATATGTGCTGTTAACATATCAAAAGAAGATAACAAAGAAATATACAGATACCATCAAGTTTTTCTATATAAAAAATCTAGATATAATACAATCCCATCCATGTTTTACAGTTTTGAATATGAGATTTTATTTGAATTATATTTTAATTTATTTGAATGATATATTCTCTGGATCCTGACCTAGATTATAGTTAGGCTGTCAACGGAAAGTATGATTAAATGCATAATTGAGGAGAAACTGCTGTAGGGCATTCTTTCCCTTGTACATAGAATCAAATCGTGAAAGTATCAGAGAATAGTTTCGTAATGATAAAGCAGTTTGAAATATAAAACAAGTGGAAGGTAATGCACATTTTAATCTATTTTTGTAGAACATATGGAACCCCAAAATATACTGAATTTACGTGATGAATATGCTGTCATGACATACATGGTCATGATTTTCGACTTGATAAAGTATATGATACACACAAAGACAATTAATTCTTCACTAAGTAATTATATGTATTTTCTGCTTTTTTGAAATAGGTGAGAGTGGGGAGTTGGAGTTGGTGGGTTAGTTGGAATATTTATAAGAAAGAAATAATTGTTTCATTTCGATTATGGAATCTCAGGAACCACACACCTCAAAGTGTTATGCTAATTATTCATTTCAAAGGTCTTATATGTGCTGAGTAAAACGACCGCAAAAGACTATAGAACCACAAAATTAGATCTTTAGAATATGCTTATTAATAAATAGCAGATCTCCAATAACTTATGATCATCTGAGCTACACAAAAAGTGATATATATAACTTTTTATGAAAAATGGAAAGGAAATTTTACTTATTTTAATGACAGATGAATGGATGAATGTGCTGCCTTTATGCCTTCATGAGGAACACTAATCTGCGAGGAATTGGATGGCAAAATCTCTGTTGGGTTCTCTTTGTGACTCTATATATCCTTGCAAATAATTAATTATCACGTAAGATTGTGATAAGAAGCCATTAAATGTTTCCGCTTGGCGCATGCTATTTGCATAACAAAACACTATGAGTAATTTTCATTGGAGAAAAATGAAGAATTATTGGAGACAACATGATATCAACTGTTTCTTGATGTAGAATTAAGTCAACTATGTATCGTATCCGATAAAAACAAAGAAGGCAATTGGACCAACGAAAGAAACTTGGTCTAATGAGGAAGCCTTCGATTTCCCTGAAGTCAGCAAGCCAAGTGTAATCTTCCAATATTTGACTGACCTTCACATCATATAATTGTATGAACAAACGCCCATCTTTAAGCTAATCAAGTAACAGCCAACGGAATTCGATGACTTTTGCTAGAGGGCAGTGGTGTTGGGATCGCATAAAGTCTTTGGAGAGATTTTGATTTGCCCCAAAGGCAATATAAACATTTTGATGTCACATTTTAATGCATGCAGGTTTAATCTAATTAACTTCACAAGCAGATGAGACCTATAAGTTTATCAGGGTTCTATGCAATTAAGGTTCCCTTGTAGATGAATCCGAAATTAATCTTCTTCGAGTGGGAGATGAATCAAGATCGACATTATAAATATAGCCATGAAAAGCTCTAATCTCAGACTCAAATGAACCTTGATCCATGAGGCAGTCCAACGTCAAGATAAATCACGTATATTATCTATCCTCCTGCCAAATGTGAAACTCTTTTTAAATAAAGGTTGAAAGAGTACAGGAGTCAGATATTGGTTAAAGAATAATAATATTCTTGTTATCTCCCGTTATTTTCCACACAATCAAATTAACGTATAAATTAATTAACCAAGTTGTTAATGGGGATTGAAGCACACGGGCACTTTTTCAATTTCATTCCTGTCTGCTGCAATAGAGAAAGTAAACATCCAAGTTACTTGGGATCATTCGTCTCTGTCCTTAAAACACCAGAAATAGGCACCAGGCTGCTAGATTGTGGGAATGAATTATAAACCCTGTAAAAGATTATTCAATGTGCTAGAACACTCATCATATTTCGGAGACATTGAAAAATTTAATTTCAATTCAAGTCATCAACTGCTTTTTTTGTATTATTGAGGAATCTTTCCTCAAAAACTTCTCTTTTATTTATTTTATTTTATTAACCAGACAAATATTCAATAAGAAATGGGGAGAAGACAATTTTACCCGGTTAATTAGAAACATATGTGTAGGCCTAAACATTGCCTGACTCAACCCAATTCGGCTGAACAAGCCCAACCCATCTCATTCCTACAACTGTTTCTTAAACTTTTCTTCACCCAACAAACAAGAAGTCCATAAGAATGATTTGTGGGTAAATATGTTATTCACGATCTTACAGGGAATATCTACAGCTACAGCAAACATTGAGAAACATATATATATGTTGGTTCTGAATATAGATAATACTCGGAGGTTTTGAATTATCATTTTTTTTTTTTATAAAAAGATTGAACTTTATCTTTTTCTATTGAAATTTTTTTATAAAAATGATCAAAATTTTGCCATTTTTATATAATGTTCTCCTATAATCGAACAATGTTAAATAAGAATGATTGATCACTAACCTGAATATTTTATGTGATGATGTAAATATTTGTGACATGCAAAAATCTCAAATTATACTTTTCTCTAAATTAATGTTTCAAAACACACCCAAAATAAATAAAAATCACTTAGAATAAGCAAAAGTAGTTAAGTTTAAATTAAGAATATGTGTATGATTCAGCTTATGGAACATAACTAAATTTAAATTAAAAATTCTGAGTAAAAGATGAAGACTTATTCGTCACACGTACCCATCAATCAATCGATTTTGTCGATCATATATGATATATGATTTGATCATGGTTACATAAAAAGATAACCTAATTATTTTAAAGGATTAGAAAATTTTGCACTATTAGAGTTGAATTTGAGTTGAATCAAACGCGAACATATATATACTCCTATTCGGATTTATTCGTTATGGTTTGCATTGGTATTAGTGCTCATATTTTTCAAATTTTTTTATAATGAAGTTCATATTCGTGTTTGGTTTATATAATTCGGTTCATATTCAGTTTATATAATTTGGTTCGTGTTTGATTCGTATTCTTATTCATATTCTATTCATATAATTCATATTTGTAAATATTTAAACGTTATCATTAATAAATATAATTACAAAATTTTTAATTTAAGTTCGGGTTTGTATTCATATTCGATTCATATAATTCGTATTTAGACTCATGTTCGTCAATTTTTAAAACTATAGTATTCGTGTTAAGGATCAAACTATTCATTTTAGATTTATTCGAATCGAATTTAAAAATGAACTTGAATATGTTTGATTTAAATTCAATCCGAAGTACTATCATGTAAGTCTAAGGTATAAAAAGATTAACAATTTCAAAAAAAAAAAAACAATTATATTATTACTAATAAACGTATACCAATAAGCTCTCAAATATAAATTATTGCAAGGTTGCATAACACATTTATAAGTATAAAATGTGTTATTGTATAAAATTTCTATGTTTAAATATATGGTTTAAATAATTTGTCATTTGTAAACAAGAGATATTGGATTTAGGTTCACCAATTATAGAATTAATCTATGTTACATGTATCCAAAGTCAATTCCCATTGATGATTTCCGACCATCGTTAATAATAGAGGTAAATTTAGTTATTTCTGTCAAATTTAGTTGTTTTTGTCAATTGAAATGGCCAACCAAATTGAACGATTTTTTTTTATCACTTGATTTAGTTTTTAACAGTTAAAGGCGATTACTTTTTTTAAAATTTTTTAATACTTTTGTTAAAATTTAAATTTTTAATTTTTAATAAAATTAAAAAATTATTATTATTTTAAAATTTTAATATTATATTAGAATTAAAATTTTTTATTTTTTGATGAAGATATTTTAGTTATTTTATAAAAAAAAAAAAAATGATATCAGTATTAGATTAGAAGAAAATTTTTCAAGGGGCACATATTATTTTTTGAAACCTGAAGGGTGAGAATCATTCAGTATAATGTGGAGTGGGAACAGCTTTTGGCCTTTTTTGTTATTTCTTATTAAAATAATTGAATTTTTTAAATTTTTAATTGAAAAATGAAACTTTTTTAATTTTTTTTTGTAGTAATAATTAAACTTTCATCATTGCTAATGAATATTCACTTGGAATCAAACAAAATTAAATAGATAAATTATTTATTTAAAAATTTAACATCACCTTAATTGTGAATTAAAAAATCTAATTGTGATTAAATCTACAAATTTAGTTTCCTCAATTAAAAAATTAAAATTTGATCAGTTACAAATTGTCCACATTAACGAAGAATCATTCCGTTATTAATTGTGAATTAAAACAAAAAATTCATCTCATTATGCCCCCATCTTTTTGAGCAGTTTTTTTTTTTTTTTTTTTAATTATTATTGTGTTTCCCCAATTAATCATAAATTAATTAATGAATAAGTACCTTAACCAAAACAACTAGCTTATTCTCACCTAAAGATTCTTTTAATAATAATCTCATCCATTAACTTTTAAAAAATTAAATACTTAGTCGTTAATTGAAATTAATTATTAGATTTAATGGATAATCATTAAATTTAACTGATCAAAGTGAAATTTTTGTCTTTTTAAATAAAAATAATGTATAAAATAAAAATAATAAAATTAAATTTATAAAAATAATTAAAATACAAACTAATATTAATATAATATTAAAATAAAAATAAAAATTTTAAAAAGGTTACCCAATTGAATTGGCAGCCAAATCTGGTCCGATTTGGCCTCCAAAGATCTAACAAAGGTAACTAGAGATGACCGAAAATGATTGGTATGCTTAAAATTTATTGTTTTTGGTCATCCTCAAGGTCATCTCTGCCATCGAGACGACCATATTTAATCGTTAATCAATTAGTCATTTCGCTATCGATTAGGTTTTTGGTGACAACCGTTATAATATTATCAATGGCATTGGTTTTTTTTTTTTTACTTTTTTTATTAATTTTTTATTCTGATATTAATATTACTTTATATTAAAATTTATTTTAATATTAATATTAATTATTTTTTAATAGAAGATATTTTAATCATTTCATGAAAATATTAATAAATTTAGAAGGAAATTGGTTGAGGGTGGATATTTAAATTTTTAAAAATTTTGACTGAGACTAATCATTTAGGGAAACCTTGAGTGGGAATAGGTTTTTGGCAAAGAATAAAATAAAAAACTATATAATTTTGATATTAACCTCCAAATATAATATTAAAAATAATAAATTATATTTCTTAGATATCAAAATCACCTAGCAAGAAGTTACATAAAGTTGGTTGTTGAAGCGGTTTCTCAATGCCCCTGACGTTTACTAAAATTACGAGGAGATCTATAGATTTTATAATAAAACATTGACACCCTTACAACCAAGTATTATTTCAGTAAACTGTAAGAGTACAATAATTTGTTCCAAAGTACGGGTTGCTGTTTCAGTAAACTTTAGGGGTGTTTTGAAAAGTTACCAGAAAAAGGGGGTTGAATGGAATCGAACTGGTTTTCTAGACCGAAATGTGTTTCACAAGCCACAACTACCCATGATGGAATTTAATTATTTAAATGCTTTCATCTACATTTTTTTTAATTATTATTTATTTTCTTTGAATTTTTATTTTTCGAATACTTAAAATTAATAATCTATAAATAAATTAAAAGAATTTTACATGATAAATTATTAAAAAAATATATGCGACATCACATACGTCTACAGCTGACAAATCAATGTGAAAGAAACTGAATGTTTTAAAACACGCAGGTTCCAAGAAACGATGGCTTCCCAACGTTTATAATTTTACTAGACTACGTTTCAACGCATGCCAGCTTCTCCTCATTACTTCAAATAAATCTCCATTTCTGACTCTTTCTGGCTCTTTCTCTAAAGAGTTGGCTTTTCCAAATTTTTGGAGACAAAGGATCCTCTGAGTTTCACTTTTTTTTAAAGGAAGTTTTCTCACACTTCAGGCCCCTCTAACCAACCATGTCTGATGTAGCTAAAGAAGCCTGGAGAAAATATCTTATTCAACTCCAAGCACACCCACTGAGGACCAAGGTTTTATTCTATTCTTGACCCTCATCAATACCCTTTTTTTTTGTTTTTTCTGTCTATAGGTTTTTTTCTTTTTTCATGGGGGGTTTATTTTGAAGTTTGCTGTTTTATATTTTTTCCTGTGTGGGGTTTTTTAACGAGATTGAAAATTGACTTTTGTTGGATTTCAGGCTATTACAGCTGGTATTTTAGCTGGATGCAGCGATGCAGTTGCTCAGAAGATTTCTGGGATCAAGAAGCTTCAGCTGAGACGAATGCTTCTACTTATGGTACACTGATTTTTTTTATCCTCTGTTTGGCCCCCTAGAAAGTGAAGGAAATTTAATTCTCTGATCCTTTTGATTCGTTGAGTTAGTTATAAGTTTGAGGGTCGGATTTGATAGTGGTCTTCGTTGAGTGGTGATTAAAAATTGTTTTTGCAGTTTTATGGATTTGCATATGGAGGACCATTTGGGCATTTCTTTCACAAATTGTTGGATATTCTTTTCAAGGGAAGGAAGGATAACAAAACTGTTGCCAAAAAGGTGTTTCCTTTGTCTGATAATCTATACTTCTCCATGCTTAATTCATGTGTTTTTCAGAGTTTGATATGGTCTTTTTGTACAATCTCCATTATATGCCTTTCAGCGGTTATTTAATTCAAGTTCTGAAACTAAATTTCTGACTAATTAGGTGTTGTTGGAGCAAGTAACTATTTCTCCTTGGAACAACTTTCTTTTCATGATGTATTATGGCTTGTTTGTTGAAGGTATGTGCTTATGGAAATGTATTTCTTGTCATAACATGTTTCATCTTTAATGTGTTTATCATTGCTTCTGTATTTACAAATTTTGATTACCTAAGTGTAACAGTTTCTATTTTCATTCTCTTTAGTGAATGAGCCTTGCTTTTAGTAGGGATGTCAGAATTGTTGCTTTGTTGTTTTTGATCTTACATGAATCCCATCTGTTGTATCTTTGTAACTGCTTTATGGTTGTTGCTGTTCTTCTCATATTTCCGTTGTCGTAAATGGTTTTTTGTTTTGAATTATTTTCTGATTGTCTGTTAATTTCTGATCTCTGGTTATGAACAAGTGAACCAGGTCATTTGTTCTGAATTTCATAGTGACTGAAGCTGTTGACTTTCCCTAATTCCTTTTAGCTATCTTTTTTAACAAAGATTAGCAACAATTGTAATTTTGGTGGAAGTTAATCCAGTTGCCTTGACTGCAAGTTTTAAAGAAATCCTAAGAACCATTTGTTTCTAATTTTGTACTTAGACATCTATGAAAATTTTAACACGGTTGAGTGTGTTCTTTGAAGGCCAATAAAGATAAATATGTATGCCTCGGTTATTGTTCTTCTTACCAATCATAGATTGAGAAATTATTAGCTTCACAAGTTTAATCTTTAATGTTTAGAAAATTGGAAGGCCCAAAGTTTTGTTTTCGGGGTCTTCTTCTGAAAAACAGGTTATGATTTTCACATAAGATTTGGTTGTGTCGTACTCAATTAATGGGTCCTGATTGCAATTCAAATTTAGGTAACAGATTAAATCATTTGATTGCAAACTAACCATGGTCAATGGTCTATCAGATATTTCTAAAGTGAATTAACAGAAGTTTTCTTTAACTTTCAAATCTAAAACTGCAATCCTGCTTACTAATAAGTTCAGAACTTAGAATTTCAAAACAGGAAAAAGAAAAAGAAAAAAGAAAAAAGAAATGTATAGACTAGTAACATAACGTAGCTTTATATTATCCTAGTCAAAGACAAGAATATGTTTGGTTCTTTGCATATGGCTTTTGTTCTCTGAAAAAACCCACAAATATTTTTGTTTATAAAAAACCTGACAAAATGTTTTCCCAAAAGAAATCATTGCTACAACCGTTTTAGTAATGTGTTTCATCGTCTAAGATGGGAAAAAGACATTCATGAGTGAAATCACTTTAGCCTTTGAAAATCTGATGATCAGATTTGCTGAAAAGTTTGAAGACAAATTCTCTTTACTTCTTTTATTGTGGTATAATTACCAATAATATTTCAGATCGTTTTCTCCTAGTCTTACTAGACTTAAACAATTTGTGGATTTCTTTGCCATTGTTATCGGATAGACAAATCTCTCTTGTTTTTGAAATATGTCACATTTAGTTTGTAGTTCTCCTATTTTATTTTTGTCCTGCTAACACTTAGACCAAAGTTTTCTATATCCTGTCATGCTCTGTAGGCATTGAGACACCTTGTTAGTAAAAGCATAACCAATTTAGGTGAATAGTAGGCTGTTGGATTTAATGTTACTTAGCTCTTAAAAATGGCCCATTATTTTTTGTTAATGTAATCAACTGCTTGTTTGTATGATAAAGTTCTTATCCATATTGCAGGAAGACCATGGGGTTTAGTTAGGAATAAAGTTAGAAAGGACTACCCTTCTGTTCAATTTACTGCATGGAAGGTACAAAATTACACAATACAAAGCAATTCATGTCTGGCATCTAAATTTAATACCAATAGTTTATGATGCTTATGACTTGCAGATTTCACCTATTATTGGTTGGATAAACCACCGATATGTCCCGCTGCAATTCCGTGTCTTGTTTATCAGCTTTGTTGCTTCATGCTGGTGTGTATTCTACATCCTGCTTAGATTTCGTTCTTCTCTACTCAATTCTGCTCCATATCGACACATGTTCATTGGTTTCTTTTGGTTGCATGGAATTGTATCCGTTATTTTTCCAAGGCATATTAATGATGAAATTGATATATTTGATTCTGTGCTGAAACTCCTAATAAGCCTACTTGCAGATAATGAGTGTCTCTGTAGTTACACCGGTGCACATATAGATTTTTGATAGTATATTAGTTTTCCGATAAGAACTAAAGTATTTTCCCAATGTGAATCTGGATTACTCTGATGGATGCTGAAAGATATGATGACATTGCATGAACGTACATCTTTACTATCAATCACTGCTACCGTAGTCGTGCACAATTTTCTTTCATTCATGTTTTTTCTACCTGTGAACTTCAGGTCAATCTTCCTCAATTTGAAAGCAAGATCAGTTGCTATCAAAAAGGAGTAGATGGAGGAGGGGCTGTTTAATTTGGATTATCTGCTTCTTTGTGCTAGGATTCTTACTTAGAAAAAAAAACTTGTGAAATCATGTGTAATAAACTTGAATGAGTGAATGAGTATCATAATAAAAGTAGGGAATTGGGTTGATGTTAACTTGCCAACTAGATCTTTTGTTTGGGATTTATGTGGGAAGAAAGGCTGAATTGCATTTTGACCTGTAATATTTTGTGAAAGTACTTTCCCCCTTTTGGTTTCAGAAACCTCAATATTACCTTCCTTTTTTTTGAATGTAGGATGTGTTTAGCTTGAGGTTATAAGAGATTAACGTAATAGTTTATCTTATATTACCAAAATTTATTATTATTAAAATGATGTGACAAATAATATAACATTTTCCTTAGGTATATCGAATATTTATGTAAAATAATACAATAAAATTATATGTATATAATTATTGTAATTATATTTTTTTTGTATGTTTAGATAATATGTTATTATATGATCGAATGATTATAATTATACTAAACATTTAATTATATGATGATATATCATTTAGTTATATAAAATACATACAAAAGTTGTGTGTTATGTAATATGACTCTAAAATCATGTTTTTCTTTTTTTTTATTATCCCAATCAAACACAAATAAAAGATTTTCCAAATTAAGTACATCTTTAGATGTAAAAGTCCAACCTAGAAAAGACAATTTTGTTCTCTTTTACATGCTTAAATTTTAACTCCAAATTACAATTAGCATCTTGACTCTTGAAATAGGGTTTCTAGGGGGAGGAGGCTTTGGACGTGGACAAAAATAATCCTCTAAAGCAGGGATGAGGTGGGACGAGGATAAATAATTGAATATTTTCTATCTTAGCCGGTTCTTGCCTCAAATCCTCCCCATCTTGTATCTATTTCTAAATAATAAAAATAATCTTTAAATAAAAGGCACAAGGAGAGAGACAAGAATGCAGAAATAGTTATCCATTGCAAGGGATAGAGAATTTTACATAATGCCCATAACAGGGACGAGGGGGAGACAAGGATGTGTTTCATCCAACAGGGACAAGGCCTAGGGTAGCCTTGTCTCATCCCTCCCCATTATCATCTTTACGGGGACTTTTTAAATTGAGGGCATTATTGAATTTGAGACAGTCAAGTTTTAAGGGGTCCTACTGGGGGAGCAATACTTGTAAATTAATTATTCATACTAGTTTATGAAAATAATATTATTCATTTAGTATAATTAAGCACAAGTTTATGCATATTTAATTACATATGAAAACAAATTTATAAATCCTAACTCTGTTTTTTCGTCATGGAATGGGATTATTCTTAATCTGCCACAATTAACGAAAAACCATGTCACCCAACCCAAGGTCTTCACATTTACAACAAAATTATTCTGCTTCCAAAATAATACCAACCCAAACTTATAACCAAATATTCCAACAAATTAATAATTGTATTCAGTTTGGTTTAATAATTATAATATCCAATCCTCAATAAAACTTATAATTAAAAATAATAATTATAACAACACAAATTAAGAAGGGAAATCGAGAATTTAACTTAATTTTAAATGTTTCAAATAAAATCAACCAAATTTTTAGGAGTGAAACAAATGTTTGTGAAAATTTAAACTTATTCTTAATTTGTGTGGACCGCCCATTTTGCATTGTTTGTAAAAAAATTTAAAAAATATGTTAGTAGACTTATGTTTTGCACTATAGCTTATGTGTTTTGCTCATTTTTGCGTAAATCGGTGATAGTTTTTTTTATGAAGTTTTCAGATGATTTTGAATGAATTCTAATAATAAAAATGGCCAAAAAAGGGAAACAAAATATTCTTTGTCATGTGTAATATGTGATAATGTGAAAATTAAAGTTTTTTATTATTGATTTTAGATGTATATGGAGTTTGAATGTCGTTTGAAAACTCAATTAAAAAACTTGCATTTGGGCCATTTTTTATAAAATGTCTTGATGAAATGATGTTAGAATGAATATAGAAGTCGGTGATGGAAGTGTGGTTGAAAAAACGATAAGTATGGTGAAACGACCACCATGTGTGATGGTGGAAATTGGAAAGCATGGCTTACACAAACAACGTGCATCACGTGTGGTTGGTTTGGGATAGGGTGAAATGGTGAGTTTTCAAAACTTGAGGGGGTGTGGGGAAAGAGTCAAAAGTGAATTTTTGGGGTTTTTTTGGGCAAATTATTAGTAGATTGGTTACTTTTAAGATGGGATTTAATTAAAATTAACCAAAATATATAACATAATACCTATTTTGCCCTTGAGTGCTCCTCCCCTTCTTCTATAAACCCACCACCATCACCATAAACACATTAACGCACCAAACTTTGAAAATTTTTATTCTTACTTCGTTTCTTTAATTCTAACATCAGTAATTTTGATAGCTCAAAAATGTGTCAATTATAGAGGTATTTATATATTATTTTATTGAAACTTTAATTTATGTCAAATTTAGAGGCATAATTTATAATATATTAATGTTAGGGGGTATATTGAGATTGATGCTTTTCATGGGGTTAAATGGGCATCCATTTCTTATAATATACTACACCGTTTTAGTTACAAAATGTCGTAAAAAAATGTAGAATTACTGAACATACAAAAACCAAAAACTGAAATTTAGGCTATTGAACTGTAATTCAAAACTTGAAATTCGAAACCATAAACTCAAAATCATTAACTTTAAATCATAAACCATAAAATTTGAACCTAAAATCTAAAATTTAAAAATATAACAGTAATTTGTAAACATTTAATGTTAAATATTATATATTAAACTTTGAATCATAAAGCATAGACATTCATACACGTTTTACCCTAAATCTGAAAATTAAAAGCTACATATATCAAAGGGAATTTTAGTAAATTTCCCAAAAAAGAAAGTTTATACATAAATAGATCGCCAAAAAGTGAGTTTATTTCGTTTATTTTTTTAAATTTTTTTTATAAACAATGCATAGCGTATGGTTCACTCAAATTCAATCCGATACATACAATCAATTTGCTTGTGGTTGTGGTTATCTCCTAAAATCTATTTTTTGTTCGATTGATGATCGAGCTCGTTTGGTTTTTGTTTGTTTAGATTGTTATTGCGTTTAAATGTTGATATTATTTTATTAAGGGAGTCGTCTTCCATGATTCCCACAGAACTCGTTCAACTTCGATCTCACCCACCCGCAATGGTATAAGATCTGAAAAGGTTGGTGTAGGTAGGTTCATAGTAAAAGCTGCACCCGGTAGAGTGGCTCAGAATAAGCCTCCGTTGGATGCCCAAAGTTAGTCCATCATTTTGCCATGATCATCTCAATGATTTTGACGATATTTATGTAGTAGCTTAAGCTTGTTTTATTACTCTACAATTAAAAGATTCAGCGTCATCTGGGTATTCACAGTAGCTAATAATGTTCCATGGCAATTATACGTAAATTAAAATTTCTCTGTGTTTTAATGGAGATTTTACACCGTGAAGAAAGGAGAAAGAAGAAAAAAGACGAGAAAAAATGAGAAGAATGAAAACAATGGGGAGAAAAAAAACAAGTCGAAAGATTTTTTTTTTTCCATCAATTCCACAATTAAATTTAACAGATTCTATTAAAATCTTAATTTTCCGACTTGAATACTGGGAAAATGATCTTTCTAGTACACATCTCACTGCTTACATATTTATTAAAAGACAATGACAAGTAAGAGACCGAAATTATATTTTTTTTGAAGGAAGTAAAATGTTAAAAGTAGGAAAGGAAAAGATAGGAAATTTCTTGTAAATTCTCGATAACTTCGACAATGGCTTTCTTGATCAACACAGTTTCCTTGATAGGAAAACCTTGCCTATCATACTTTCACTTTCCTACGCCTAAAATAATTGAAGCCTTTGATGAGACCTCTCTACAGAGACACCCTTTTCCAACAAGATATTACCAAACCCCATTTAATCAAATACATGGAGACTAAAAGTAACAACATACAATTCTTTCATATTCATCAACTCCATTGTTAGAGCATCTATGAAGCACCAAGAGATAACTGGGTTGATTTTAAATTCTAACAAAACAAACAAGTTTTTGCTAGAGAAGTTTCAACAGATTAAGGATATTTTCCAAAAGTTTCCAGACACTGGACTTTTATTTCCAGGAGATTAACAAAAGTTTTCAGTAATCAAGTCCTCGAAATGATTTGAATATCTTCAAGATCTAACTAGATGTTGATACTAATCACATACAGGTTTTTCATTTGTTTTCCCATGTCCAGACGAATATTGCAGGCACCGAAATGAAAGCAGGTCGCCTATAGTTATCATCTTCATCACTGTATATCATACAAATCAAAATGAGACGAGACTCGTTTCCATGCACAACCATTTTTATATTAACACCAAAACATCAACATGCATGCATGCAAAATATAAATAAAACGCAAAATAATGAGAATGATACGTAAATTAACTAGGACCAAGAACAAAAAAGTATTCAACAACACACAAAATTCATCATTCAGAATCACTGCTACCAAAAGAAAGATATAGAGGGATTCCAATTCTACGAATTCCGCCCATTTCAATCCTCAGGAGACACTCACTCACCACCACCCAGGGAGAGAGAGAGACGGATATATTCATGTACGTGAACACGAAGCTTTCTCGCCTGTGCAGTTTAGCCACGTAATCCCCATAGGTCACATCTGGATCCACCGAGCAAGTTGAGTCGGATTAACTATCCCTGGGATGTGGGCTCCATCCGTTTTCAGAATGCTTGCCACCTCAGCATAACTTTTATGCTCCTTCTTGACCACGTTCGCCTGGTCTTGCCCTTCCGCCGTCATCTTCTTCGTCTCCACTGTCGGTCCCACCAAAGCCACAGCTTCAGTTCGAGTCGGATCAAATTTCTGACCGAATAAAGTCCCCTTCGTTAAGAACTCATAAGCCATGTACCCGGCCAATAACCGGTTGGAACAAACCGGCTCTGGGGAAACCGCTTTAGAATGCGTTGCATTAGTAGTGGCTTGAGCCGAAGCCGACGGCTTCAATGAGTAAAATACTTCTCTCTCTTTTCGCTTTCTCGACGCCCCAGCTGTAAAAATCCTTCGCTGGTGGTGACTCATCTCAAATCATGCCACGTCAGCTTAAAACTTTTCAAAAAAGATTTCTGTTGCGCAGGAGTATCGAAGAAAAACCCAAGATTTAAACTTTCAAGAACAAATGTGAAATAAGAAAATTGATTTTTTTCACGGGTAAAAGTGTCAAATCAGGCTTCATCCAGCAGTGGGCTGAAATGAATACACGTACTTTAAAAACAGTCCCTAGCTGATTCCGTTAAAAGTAAACACCGTCATGGTGAAGGGTAAGAACGTAAAACAACCGAGGGGCATTTTAAGCATTTAAAAATCAAACAAAAAGCAACAAAATGGACTAAAATTTTTTAAATGTTGAAATGAAAAACGAAAGAGACAGACATAGAGAAACGGAGTATTAGGTTGGGGACTTCCTAGGTTATATATGGATCCGGAAGCAGACTACCGGAAACCGGAAAATATTGCCGGATCTTGGTGTATTAAGGTGGGACGAGAGGCGGCGCAGCCTGATATATACGGCGTTGAGAGGAATCAAAAGATTGGAGAGAGAGAAAGAGATCGAAATGTTAAAACAAGAGAAAAAGGGGAGTCTCAGAGAGAGGCGGAGTCAGTTATATTTATATATGCAGGAGATGTGAAAC
The DNA here is from genome assembly GCA_026122585.1 of Anacardium occidentale. Classification (NCBI taxonomy): domain Eukaryota; kingdom Viridiplantae; phylum Streptophyta; class Magnoliopsida; order Sapindales; family Anacardiaceae; genus Anacardium; species Anacardium occidentale. The sequence goes on along the minus strand of JAJEJH010000111.1, from coordinate 545,753 downwards.
GCCCCCCTTATGTTTGAAAAATAGCGAGAATGCCATTGATCTGTAAATGTCGAAAATGCCCTTTTTTGTAACTTATCAGTTGGTAACGTTTTTCTAAGCTCCACTGGTGTCACTCGGAGATTCAGATAGGGTTTTGATATTGAATTTACTGTATTGCCCTGGATTGCTTTTATCCGTATTAGATTTTAGCTGAAAATATGGACGTGAAGGGAGTAGTTATTGGGGTCCATATTGAGGGCATTTTTCTTGGCCAAGACCGAGAGGACGCTTCTAGAAAAATAAAATATTTAAAATAACTTGTTATTTTATGAATTGTTAAATAAATCTACGTCATAATTAATTTTCAAATCACGTTTAAAATATATAACAAAATATTTCACTCATGAAAGAATATAATATAAAGAAAATGAAGTTTAATGCTGTAAATCTAACATTGTAACTTCTTAAGGGTAACATTGAAATAATGAAATATGTAGGGTTATTTTTGTAACTTAAGAGGACAGATAGAATGTGTGCGTGTGTGGAGAGGAAGGGAATCCTGGGACGGTGTTGCAGCTACGTCGATCTTTTCCATGACCTCCGTTAGAATAAACTACGGACACGTGGGAAAATCACAACCCTCCATCTTGATGTACAAGTTATCCATGCTAAACTGACAATTTTTCTTCTTGCAGAGCGGTTCCAAATGTACAGTGCAAACAAGTTAGCAATAGCATCAGGCCAAGTGTTTCCCTATAAATTATTATTAATTTATAAAGATTTACTAAATTATCGAATCTTATTTCATAAAATTTTAAAGATTTTTGGAGTAAAAATTGATTGATTATGAAGTTTTTCCAAGTAATAATGAGCTTTCAAAACTTCACTCAATATAAATATATCTTAAAGCAATTAAAGAAGGCGTAAAGTCGCTTTCATATTTGGGAAATTAAAATTTTCTAACCCAAATCAATCTACCCATACTTTTTGGATTTAAGCAAAGTTGATCATTTTTTTTTTTTTGTAAGAAATTGTCTGTGTATGAGTAACACTTTAAATTCGGACGCTAAATTACATAATATCATAAATCTAGAAAAATCACAAACATCTAAATACACCAATCACGATTTTCTTTAATAACATAAATTGTTAAAAGGATAATTAAAATATTTCTTATCAAATTACTTACATAATAATATGTAGATTATTGCATTTTAGTTAGAATTTATATTGGAAATTGATGTTGGAATATTGATAACCCACAAACACAAAATCAGGATTTTATAGCTAGAAAGCAATTGTTTTGGCCTTTTTTTTTTTTTTTTTTTTTATAGATTCATGATAAAATATTGGTGTGATATGTTGATGTTGATTTACTATTGAAAAACATCGTTCGATGATCGATCGATAGATTCATATGATTTGTGGCCAATTCACGAATCCCTGGAGTTATTATATATCGATGAACGAACTATTAGACAAGTGAATTTAACATGTAATAGAATACATTCTCTCATATAAAGAGAGAGTCTAACAAGTCATTTCACATGTTAGTTAAATGTAATCTCCAAAAGTCTCTTATTATTAGGATTTGTTGGTCTTATAGATTATTAAATATTATTTTATCTCTTGTCTATTTTAATAAATTCACTCAAAAATTGAATTAATTCTTCTAATGCTGTGTTCTTCGAGATTTTAATCAAATATTGTTACTCTCTAATATAAGTCATTGTCTTTTTATTATTATCTTGTACTTATTTTCCTTCATAATAAACTAAAATATATCTCACCATTTCGACAAACCCAAAAATAACGATAGGCTAGTTGTTACTCGCAAGTCTAACATATCAATTTTAGTTTTACGTTTTAGGGTTTTTGATTTAAAGTTTAGGATTTACGATATAAATTTTGTGCTTCATAGTTTACTGGTTCTGATTACAACTTTCTGTATTAGAATTCACATTTTTAGGTTTAAGGTTAATGGATTAAGATTTATGGTTTAGGGTTTCAATTTTCAATTCAGGTTTAGGTCTTGTGTTTAGTATTCAGTTTTTTAAGTTTAGGTTTTGCGTTATAAGTTTTATGCTTTGAGGTTTATGTGTCAACTTTACGATTTTACATATTTGGGTTTACAGTTGTAGGTTTATAGTTAATACACGAAGATTTATATTTTAGGGTTAAATAACAATTTAGGGTTTGAGTTTAGGTTTTTAGTGTTTAGTTTTCGGGGTTTAGTCTTTACAATTTACTATTTTGAATTTACATTGTATGGTTTCAGTTTTAAGATATAATGTATAACAAATAATAATTTAACATTTCACAATGTATCATTTGCTAACTACTTTAAAATTTACTTTAATCATATAGATATACTATTGATTTTATGTCAATTGTACGGTAAAATATTACCCTTGTGGTGAATTTTTAGTTCACCCCTTAAACATGATAATTAATCAATTAACCCCTACGATAAAATATCAATATACCTTTATATCACAATTTTTAATTTCACTCTCTAATATAATAAATAATCAATTAACTTTCTCGTATTATATAATATCAATTAACTCATGTATGATAAAGTATTAATATAGCCCTTAGTATATATTTATACACCCTTTCTTTATTAAAAAATTTAATAACACCCCTTACATTTATAATAAGACAATAGTACACCTCTAACTTTACCATAAACTAAAATTGAACTTAATGTTCGTATAAATTTCTGTATAATCAAACTAGGAAAATAGAAATTTCAATATGATGTTATAAATATAATATGTGTTTTTTTATTGTAAGGAGTGAATTATATAAAAAAAAAAAGTGAAGAGTGAAAAAATAATTTTAATAGTAAAGGATAAAATTGGTATAAAAACTAATATAATTGATAAATTTTATAAATATGATCAATTTTATTTAACTCAAAAAAAAATATAATTAAGTTGATTTCAATATTTTAAATTTGGATTAAAAAATTAAATTCCCCTTCATATTTTTTTCAGGTGGCTTGTACTTGATATATATATATATATATATATATATATATATATAATGTTAGGATAAGATTGCCCTTGCGACCTCCTTTTTCATGATGGTGACATTGATACTTTTATATATATTTTCTAAGATGCTATTTCGTAATGGACTTGGGAATATTTTATCAAATCAAAATCATTTAGACATTTTTTACATTCTCCTTTCATTTTGTTTATACGGTTCAAATTCTGACAAATTCCTTTCCGTATTTTATATTCCCTTCTCAAAATTACTTTCACATTCACCTATGAGATATGGACGAAGTACTAGTACACCCCCAAAAATTCCAAAACTGACAAATCCACCCCATTTCATGTTGTTTTTAGTAATCATCTCTTATCTAACATCACACTCAAATAAGAAAACAAAATAATAAAATCGAGGGCATTTTAGTCTTTTCAAGTAAAAAAGGGGGGATGGATTTTATCTTTGAAAATCCTTGAGAGTAATTGCAATTAATGTATGAATTATTTTATAATCTGTTGTATTTAGCAACAAAATTAATTGGTATCTGCTCAGTAAAAATATAAATTAATGTGCAGAGACAGAAATGGGAGTGGTTTGGAAAAGAAGAAACACGTGGCACGCGTAGAGGGCTCAGCCAATGATCTCTCTCATAAGGTCTAAGGTGACTTAAAATCACATACGAAAAATTTGGGAGGGATACATAATTAATAGTATATTAGTATTAATATTATTTATTAGTAGCATGAGCTATATTTTAATAAAAAAATTGTATTAATTAGATATTTATGAGTATAGAAAGAAGAAAGACGGTATTTATGGAAGTATTAATTGGTGGGTAGATAAAAATAAAATAAAATAAAATTGCGTGATTGAATTGGAAATGTAATCCCCATAAGATAATGGGTCCAGGTGTCTACATCCTTTCTTTACGTGCTACATTGCTGGAATTCGGTCCACCACAACCACTTGATTTGATTTTTTTTTTTTTTTGACTTTGTGAAAATTATCATCAAAATATCTTGGATAAGTAAACAGTATTTTGCTACGAAACACATTATTTGCGTGTAGATTGGCTCTGAAGACTTTAAAGACGGGGTATAAATTCTTCTGCTCATAAATAATCAAGAGAACGATTATCAATAGATATAATTATATTCATGATTTTTTCAACATATCAGTTTTAACTTTTATTATCGTATAGAGATATCAGTAAACCGTATTGAATTGTATTTGGTGTGATTCATCAAACTCATAGATTAAATCCAACTAACGCCTATTATAATAGCAAGACTTAGAACACGATTCAAAGCCTCCTAGATTGTGCCTCCATGAGCCCTTAGTGGTAGGGTCATGTATTTTGCGGGTTGGTTTTTATTTTTTTTTTTAAGTTTTTTAAATTATCAATTTATAATTTATAATTTTACTTGTTTTTGCAAACTCGTCATAGACTTTATCCATAGCCTTTTTACGTGACTTGTTCAGCCTGTAGACCCTAACACAACCCATTAAATTGTGGATTATGTTAATGCAACCTTTTTTTTTTTTTTTATGGGTTGGGTCAAGCTAACCCTTTGACATGTATATTATCATGAGACAACCTTTTATTTTCGTCTTATACCTTTATCCCATAGCAATTAACTCTTATTTCTCTCAAATAATATAATCATTGGACTTCCTTAAATGTTTATATTCAATGTAACGAGGTAAAACATCTCTTTATATCATCTAAATTATCCTAACATTATAATTATCATCTAAATCATCTAAATGCCATCAATACTCTAATTCAATGAATGGGTAGCATTGTCCTGGTTAAGATTTATGACAAACAAAAATAGAGATGTGTTATAAAATATACAATTAAAACTAACATCATTTTACATAAGATTAATGTCAAACTTTTACCTACAAAAGTAACCATTTTAAATGATCTTACTTTATATCGATAATTGACTAAAAATCTTATCTATCTAACAATTCAAACAAAAATCACATATGTTGTTCATATTATTAATCAATTTATAACTATTTATTATACGACTTATGTTGCACCAATTTTCGTATCCTTTGATATATAAAAAGTACTTTGTTCTATGGTTTTTATTTCTCTGCTCGGTCCTCATTAGTTTTTCTAATGCTAACTAGGCAAATGAGTCTATCTATAGACATTATACCACTGGCTATTGTTTCTTTCCAAGAGATTCTCTTATTTTTTGGTGTAGTAAAAAACAAAGATCGAGTATAGAAGAAAAATACATAGCTCTTGCAAATATTACTTATGAATTTATTTGGTTATAATGATTGTTACATGACATGAGGGTTTTTCAATCTAATATTACAAAATATCTATTGTGACAATAAAAATACTACTCAGATTATTTCAGTAATGTTTTTTATAAGCACATTAAAATTGATTGTCATTGCATTATCATCTTGTCAATATCACTTTTCATCTTAGTTTCATATATTTTATTGATCAAATAGCATGATACATCTTCACCAAGACTATCTTCTTGAAAGATTTTATGATTTGTATTACAAATTCAATTTATCAAATTCTTTGCCTACTTAAAGTTGAAGGGTTGATAAAATATATTCCAAATATATAGTTTCCTATGTTAGAATATATTCTAAATACATAGTTTCCTAAATTAACATATATTTTATATATATGGTTTTCTATTGTACATTATTATATATTTGGTACGTAAATTTATGTTTCTTCACATATGCTTTAAGATTTGTATAAATTCATTTATCATTAAGACAATTTAGTATATAAAATTTATCAATTATTTACGATGTTCACATCATAAACAAACATTGGAAAAGTACAATAACGAAGAAATATTATAAATAACATCAAAATGACTAATACATAAAGAAGAAAATATTTATACACAATAAATTTTTACCTTTCGTCTTGGTCGTCCTTCCCTGATTCACTGAGCGATCCAAGCATATTGAAAGGGAGGATTTTTCAGGGCCGGAAGGAGGAAAAGACTTTAGAGATAGGGATCTCAAATTATCTAGATTTTGACCTAAAATTAAATCGCATATCAGAAGATGAACTTTCACAAAATATGGAGAATTAGTGAAAGTTGAGTTCATATGCAAGGGTAATATTATGCATTAATTTGGATATTAATTTGTATAATTAAGTGTTTTTTATTTAAAAATAAAATAACATTTAATCATATAATGACACATCATCATTGTCACTCGAATTAGTATTAGTTATTATAAATGCAAAACATCACTTGTAAAAGTCAAAGACAATGTTCTTTTCGAATAAATCCCTTCATTTTGAGGTTGTTTTAATTAATATCCCATTTTATTGTTTTCATGCATGGAATTTACATGAATATGAATTATTTAATTTCTGATATTAATAATAAATAATTTTTAGAGTACAATGTAAAAATTATATCAAAATCTGAAAATAATATCTTAGTATCTTTTTGAATACCTAATCAAAAAATAGAAGCCCAAATTGGAATGTAGAGAAGAGCGGGCTTTCGATGGAGTAGGTTAAGCCCGTTTCAAATATGATGTGTTAATATATTATTGAGTAAATTACATTTTCCCACCCAAGGTTTGGTCTAAGAAATTTCCACCCCTTAAGGAATAAATATTATTTTTTCACATAAAACTAAAATTTGTTAATAAAAAAGACTGGCACGATGTTAGGAAGTAAAATTATCTTTTATTCCTACTATTTTATTTTTTAGAATTATCTTCTAATCCAAAATTTGGAAAAATTAGATAGAGATGTCAATAATATATGATTGTATGTTTGAGAGGTGAACTATAAATTTTAAAAATATTAGGAATCTTAACAAAAAAAATTTAGGGGTTTTTTTGGAAATTCAAAAAATTAGGGGTGTATTAGAAATTTTAAATTTTCAATATGTTTTTTAATAGTTTCAAAAATGACAGTTACACCCCTAAATAATTTACCAGAATGCAACAAATCAATGATGTAAATGTTATATTTCAAAGTAGTAAGGCCATTATAATATTTTCAATATATATGGATGATATTGATAATTTTTTAAACACAAAAGGTAATAACCATTTGCTTATTGAAAGTTTTAAAAATTATCATTTATATCCATAAAATACTGTTTGCAATTTAGTTTTGGAGGGTTTCATTGTAATATTTTAAACCTTAGGAGTGACAAGTGGGATCATGACAGTGGCGAAAAATTAGGTTTTCTCAAAAAAGTTTAAAGATTGATTTGTAAATTTTCAAATCTTTTTAAAGGTTAAACTATCATATTTAAAACATTCGGGTTTGATACATCAAACTGTTGTTTTTTTTTAATTTATAAATGAGACAATCACTATTTTACTTTAATACAACTTATATTTTTTAAAATTGATTTTGGATGAAAAAAATTTATTTATGTCATCTAAGAGTGGAAAATATTTTTAAGTCAAACCTTGGATGGAAAAATGTAATTTACTCTATATTTTATCTAATGCTCTCTAATCATTTAATATAGTAAGGGTTTGAATATTATCCTCTCTTATCGTAAAGTTGAAAGAATATTTAAACAAATCATTGACATGATTTTGTCAACAATTGATACATGTAATATAATATATTGTGTATAATAGATTATAATAATAGTAATTAGAATATAAAAAGACCCGTATTAATCTGTGATGAAGTTTTAGAGGATTAATAAATGCAAGTAAAACATTGAATAAGACATAAGAGTTTTAATGTGTTTGAGTCTGATGACCGAATAGCCTACATGTATTATATTATTGCTAGTATGAGTGTTGTACAAAAGTATTATAATGTCACTTATGCAGTTGTTATGTTCACTTTCATTGCCTTCCTCTCCTTCCTTTCCTTCCTCCTTATGTTTGTTTATATACAAAAGTCTTAATTTGGAGGAAAAACACATTTAAACTCTCTTAGATTATAATCCTCTCTAATTATATTTGTAATTTGAATTCAAAAGAGAGAAAATCTTCCTTCTACCAATGATATTTTGCTTATAGCAAACGGTAATATCTTACTTAAAGAGTGTTATGATGATATCTTGAAGATTATAGGCTGGGCAGGTCTTTTTTTTTTTTCGGGTAGGAGTACAAATGTAGTTTTGACTTGGAGATGCATTTCACATTAAACAGGCTCCTGAATTTACTCGACAGTAAAGTTGGTAAAAAAAAAAAAAAAAAGGAAAAAGATACCTGGGCAGATAAGTTACATCAATTTTTGTATCAAATCAGTACGCAACTTCGGTATACGTAGCATCACTCAAAAATGAAACCACAATGGGAAATTAATAGTCACTCACCACTGTCAACCTGAAATGGTTGGCTGCCATCGTAACCAAAGCTAATGCTGAGTTGACTGAGATCAAATCTCACATGATTTGTTGGCCCTGAATTTATATACCAATCTGAATCAGTAACAACCTCTAGAATAGCTATGAGGGTTTTGGCACAGATACTGTCAATAGCAGGAACTGCTACTAGATTTGACATTTCGGAAATATGTGTTACTCCATTCTTGTATGCTGATGAATCACTAGTAATAATATTTCGAAACTGCTGGATTACTCGGGTTTTGTTTGCTAGGAATCGCAGGAATGTCATCATCAATGGTTCTTGAAGGTTTCCCATATAAGTGACATCAAAATGATGATAACACTGTAACATTAAGAAATATTAGTTAACTTAATAGTTGAATTGAGTATTTTTTGCCAGAGTAATCGCTCAGGTTCCAAATTCAATATCCAGATTAAGTCTATATGGACAAGATATTTCTTAATATATGTCAGTCTTACTAATACTTTATGTGTATTAATGAATTACGTAGTGTAGGAATCCAGCTAGCCAGGCCAATGTCACCATTAAAACGTCGGTACTAGTAAGTAGCATCTGGATTTGGTCAGAAATTTATCTATACATATTTGAAAACGATCCATTCAGTGGTGACTTGGAGATACACAAACACCGAACATGACATGTTGGACATATATACGAAAAAAAGAAGCTAAGTTCTAACCCCATTAATTGTATGTTTGATACGGTAGATAATGTTTTCTGAAAAAAGATTTTTTCTACATCATGCAATAAATTCTTCATCTACTAGGCACATGAAGTTGGGCGACAAGACTGCACAATCTTTTTTTCCGAGTTGAATCTTTAATTGTGCCACTCAAGTTCTATTTGTCCTCTTTTCTCTTAATTTAACTTAAGGTTTGGATGGGACAATTTCTTTTGTCTGCTAGTAAATTGGTGTCAGGTTTCTCGGCCATTTGTTCACACAATACCTTGTATGAACTCTAATGGTCAGGAAGCAAAGAGGTTTCAGGTAAAACCAAACAACATATTATAACTCATGTGAGTGCATGTAAATGGGTTTCAGTACTGTCAGATCTGACCAAAAAAATTATTTGTAATTTAGCTTTTTGATTGTGAATCCAAGGGAGGAAAAAAATTGTGGCCATAACTATAAGATCATTTGAGACAGTTAACAGTTGTAAAAAATTAATTCTATAAGACAGTTAACAGTTGTAAGAAATTAATTCTATAAAGGGCTTATAAAACCTCGAGGGGTTTAGAAGTTTTCATAGTCTGAGAGTTTACTCTCTTTGAAGATTGTACTAAGAATGGTACGTGGAACTAGGGAGGTTGCTGTATTATCTTTGTTTTGCCTTTCTGTTTGGGAAGCGTGGTTGCAAGGAAGGTAGTGGGTGTAAGCAAGGACGATGAGGAGACAACGTTAATTGGTTTAGGCAAGGGAGGAGGATTCGATGGTGGCTTTGGTGGAGGTGGAGGTCCTGGCGGTGGAGCTGGTTACGGCTTTGGTGGTGGTGCTGTTCGTGGACCCGGAGAAGGTGGAGGACTGGGAGGTGGACATGGTGCAGGTGGTGGAGCAGGTGGCAGTGGATGGTTAGAAGGTGGAGGTGGTATTGGTGGTGGAGCTGGTGGCAGTGGAGGATTAGGAGGTGGACATGGTATTGGTGATGGAGCGGGCGGCAGTGGAGGATTAGGGGATGGACATAGTGTTGGTGGTGGAGGATTAGGAGGTGGACATGGTAATGGGGGTGGAGCTCGTGGTAGATAGATGGAGGATTTGGAAAAGGTACTGGACTTGGCGTAGGAGTTGGTGGTGGCATAGATTGAGAAATTGGAAAAGCTGTTGGCATAGGTGGTGGTGCAGAAGGCGACAAAGGTGGTGGTGCTAGTGGCGGTTTTTGTAAGGACATATTCGGAGGTGACATTGGTAAAGACAGTGGAGGCAGTACTGGTGGCGGTATGGGAGGTGGAAAAGGTGGACGAATTGGAGGTGGGATAGGCAAAGGTGGTGGATTTGGTGGGAGTGTTGGAGGAGGCTCCGATGGTGGATTCCAAAAAGGTGGAGGATATGGCAAGGAATTGGGGGAGGTGGATTTAGGGGCGGTGGGGGTTGGGGTGGTGGAATTGGACACCACTAAGTGTCACGTTGCATGCATGCAAGAGACTGGTAACGTAAACCATTAATATTATTATAACACTATCCTGAAGTGGCTTTTTTTTTGGAATTTGATGAAACATTTTATATTAGCAATAATTACTTCATATTATAATGTAACATGATACCTTCTTTACTCCAATATAAAGTTTTTCTTTAATTATAAATATCCCGCAAAAGCAAGCTAACTATTAATAATAAAAATAATCCAAATTACTGGGCCACATATAAGACAATGACTTTAACAACTTTTTAAAGGCCATCCCCACATAATTAATCTAACAGCATGATTGGCATAGCAATTATGTTAGATTTTAATATTGCTTTATTCATAATTACAATTATAAGAGTTAATTACATTTTTTTTTCCTGAGGTTATGATTTACTAAAGCAAAATCTCTCCCCCGATAAATTTTAATACTCTAGGGGGGGATTTGTTATTGTATAAAACCTCAGTGGGTATAAGGATTTTTCGATTATTTATATAATATCTATTAATAATTTTAATTGATTTAATCGTATTTGATATTATTTATTTTTCTTTACTTATTGATCCACGTGTTTAATTCCATTATAATAATAATAATAAAATAATAAATAATAATAATTAACGATCTTAGTCAAAGTGTCAGAGGAAGCTTGTGCGAGAAGAGAGCTCCAGCGTGGCCGGCAGCTGCAGGAGTCTATTTCAAACTGGGCCCCGCACGTGAATTGAACCATTTTATTTAATAATTGACTATTTTTTATTTATTTTATTTTATGCTCTGTTTATACTTTTCAGGCAAGTCTCGCCACTGTTAGATTTCAAAATTTAATGCTGAGACTCTCTCTCTCTCGGCTTGTGCTCTTTCAAACTCGAGAAAACTTGTCAACAGACCAACAATAACCAAATCAAATCAAATGACTAAAAACTGTACGAGAAAGTGAGGGAAATATGATGATGATGATGATGCTTTGGATTCTTCCTCGACGAGAGGAAAATTGAGGGACTTTTTCTCTGTTAAATTTCGTAGAGAGAGATGCATTGTCAAGTTGGTGGTGAGTTGTGGGCTCGGTCAATGCTTTTTTACCATGAAAAGGTACTCTTTTTTTTTTTTTTTTTTGCAAGCTTGTTGATCTTTTTTTTGCTTATGTTCTTTTCTTCATCATGTTGCAACCAGTCTGTTTTTCAGTAAATTTTACTGTCAACTTTTTTGTTCAAATGATTACGTTTACTGTTTTGTGGTGTGGAAAAAAGTACCTGAAGTTATATGGGTTTAGCTGGATTTCGTCTCCAGGGTTGTCGTTTCTTTTCTTTTTCTTCCTGAGTTGTTTCGCTTTCCAAGGTTGGTGTTTCTGTTTTGCTGTTTTGCGGCGTGAAATCGTCTCAATCTTAGGCTTGATTGTTGGTTTTAGTAGTTAAAGAGAAAGAAGAAAGCTTGTTAGAATTTTCGTATTTTCGGTTTGAAGCCTCTCAATTTCTTCCCTTTTTTTGGGCCATACAAAATTACTTTGATGGTGTTTAAAAATTAAGTGTTTATTCATGATTGAAGACTGTATAAAAATTGCACTGTGCTTGCAACTTAAGAAGAATAGGATTTTAATTAAAGTTTCTTTAGTCCTTTATATCTTAGGATTGAGTATTTTTAGTTTAATTGTTTTTTCATTTGCCATTGTCTTTTGATAGTTAGGATTATTAGAATTTGAAGTTTTTAAGGATTTTGTTTCATGAGGCTCCTACCTTGTTTTAATTCTCTATTATCTATTTGTGTTTATCTTCTCCCGTCCATTAGCTTGTGCTTATGCTATTCAAGTCTATTGACTAGTTCTATTGTTTCATTTTATTTTATTTTACTTTTGTTGTTCATGTTATTTTAGGAGAATTTCAAGTGTGATGAAACATAATGAGAATTAAGGAATGGCTCAATAACAAATTTAGAGTCCAACCGAGGTTGAGGAAGATGATAAAATGCATTTGTTCAGGGGATCAACAATTAAGAGTGGATGAATTAGTTTCTTCATCAGAGTCCTTGGCAACTCGGGACTATTCTGCAAGTGGATATTCTTCTCGACCTGGTGAGATGGATTCAAAAGTTGATAACAGCAACATTGAAGAAGCAGAGTCATCTCTTCGTGAAAGTAGTTATTTGAACTATGAGGTTTGTTTCACTTAAATTTTGTGTCTCTCTTGCATTTTCAGTAGGCTGCTTTTGCTCTTATTTTGATTTTCACTTGTTCTTGACTGAGTTAGCTTAATGAATTATATCACAGTTGCAAAAATGAGATAAAATTTTTGTGTGGTCAACATATATTCTTGAATGAATGCTTTTATAAGTTGAGAGACAAATCCATCAGTGCTTTAAGCTAAAATTTTTCCTCAATAGTGGCACTAATTCAATGGATCATAAAAAGAAATTGTCTGCGTGAAGTTTTATCCATGTGCTATGCATATGTTTCTGTAATGTTGTTTTAAGGTGGTATTAGCCTAGCTAATGGAAATGCTAGTTGGGTGATCTTGTTTCAAGCAAGTTTTCCTTTTTGTTTTTCGGATGCCATTTTGCCCCTGGTGTTTTGCAAGGATAGTAACTTGTATTAATTAATTCAAAGCTTAGGTTTCATCCTATTTGAAAATTTTCCATTCTATAATGGTAAAAAATACATTATGTAATTCCTTGCACCACTCAAGCTGAAGTTACTTGGAAAATTATGGAAGGATTGTTTACTTCTGTTGATCTTCCATGAGGCTTGAGATAAGTCTTGTTTACATGTTTGGAAACCACTTGTTCATCATTCATGATTGCATAATGCCCTTGGGTTCAGCATTTTATTTGGGAGTTTTGTATTCAATTAATTACCAGAAATGGTTTGGCTTGCTACTACTGAAATCTTTCATTCCATGTTAGTGGCTTCTATATATATATTTGATCAATGACTCACTATTCATGCTGATAATTCAACTATTTGACTAATTTTTGCATGAGAATTTGAAGGATGTATATTGGAATTATCATTAAGCCTATTTTTCCAACTGCATCAAACCATATACTGTAGAGGTCAGTTACAGCAGTATACTATTGGATTTTGGAAAATGGCTTATTTCCATATAGTTTGGGAGGCTGATGATATGTCCGGTACCTTGTGATTCGCTTAAATGAAATGTAATATCTTCACAGCATGTCATAAAACTAAGCAATTGTCTTGGTCTTAGGAAGCTAGAGCATTACTAGGAAGGCTTGAGTTTCAGAAAGGAAACACAGAAGCTGCACTTCATGTATTTGAAGGAATAGATGTTCCATCTGTGACTTCCAAGATGAAGGTTTCCCTTTCAAGAAGATGTGAACAAAACTGGTGCCGTTCTCAAAGTGATGCTTCCTCAGTGATGTCTATGCATGCTGTTAGTTTACTCCTTGAAGCTATTTTTCTCAAAGCCAAATCATTGCAGGATCTTGGAAGATTTAAAGGTATGATGTTCATCTTATTCTCCCTTTCAATTATGGTTATCCTTGCATCACTTTTAAGTTATTGCCCATTCTGTCTTTTATATGTTTTCTGGTCATGAGATTGCTTTGCAAATTTTCTTTCCTGTAGAATTGTGATGAATATGACATTCAAAATATTAAGTAAAAAATTCTCATCGTTTCTTCAAAAAGTTTATATCTTTTGTAATCACCAACTGGTATGTGTTAGGTTTTGTGGAATTCACATTGCAGTAGTCTTCATATGTATCTGTAATTTTTATATCAGTATAAACAAATGACAGATACTGAAAAACAATTGCCTACTAGACGGAAATATTGTTATAACCAAGCATGCCTAATCTTCTTCCTGCCCTGTTTTCTTACTTTTGTAGAGGCTGCTCAGTCATGCCAAGTTATACTAGATACTATTGAGCATGCATTACCTGAAGGCTTTCCAGAAAACTATTCTGTTGATTGTAAATTGCAAGAGATTATAAACAAAGCTGTAGTATTGCTTCCAGAGCTATGGAAACTTTCTGGGTCACCCCAAGAAGCTATTTTGTCATATAGGCAGGCTCTCCTGTATCATTGGAATCTTGACATAGAAACCATGACGAAGATAGAAAAGGAATTTGCAGTTTTTCTTTTATACAGTGGTACTGATGCAAGCCCTCCAAATCTACGTTCACAGATGGAAGGTTCTTTTGTGCCAAGAAACAACATGGAAGAGGCTGTTCTCTTGCTACTGATTTTACTGAGAAAATTTATTCTCAGAAGAACTGGATGGGACCCATCAATTATAGATCACCTTTCATTTGCCCTGTCTATTTCAGGGGAATTATGGGCTCTGGTCCATCAGGTTGAAGAGTTACTTCCTGGAGTCATGGAAGGAAAAGAGCGATATTGTACTCTTGCTCTTTGTTATTATGGAGAAGGGGAATACCTGGTTTCTTTGAATCTTTTGAAGAACTTTTTGAACCACAGAGGAAATTCGGACTGCATAATGGAATTATTGCTGGCTTCAAAGATTTGTGCAGAGAATAGGGTATGCATTGAGGAAGGAATATCTTATTCCCGCAAAGCACTTTCCAAGTTTCATGGGAGATGTGGCCAGATAGTTAGCATTGCCAACTGCTTACTGGGTGTTTTACTGTCAGCTCAATCAAGATATGTTGTTTCTGATTCTGAGAGAACTTTAAAGCAGTCTGAGGCTCTGGAGACACTGGAAACTGCTGCAAGAATGATGAGAGAAAGAGATCCATATGTTGTATTCCATCTTTGTTTAGAAAATTCTGAGCAGAGGAAGTTGGATGTGGCACTTTATTATGCAAAACAACTGTTGAAGGTTGAGGCTGGTTCTAATGTTAAAGGAAATATCCTTTTGGCTCGAATATTGTCAGCTCAGAAGCAGTTTGTTGATGCGGAGACTGTAATTAATGCTGCTCTAGATCAGACGGGGAAGTGGGAGCAAGGAGAACTACTGCGAACTAAAGCTAAACTCCAGATTGCACAGGGCCGACTAAAAAATGCCATAGAAACATATACACATCTCCTTGCTATTCTCCAAGTTCGGAAGAAACACTTAGGTGCTGGGAAGAATCTTCTTATGGTAAATATTATCAAAATTTGATATGCATATATGGCCTGAAATTCTGAGGCAAGCTACCATATTTGACATTGCATCTAGCTGACAGCTTGTATCAGGCGTGACTTCTTTTTTAAGATTAACATGAGCCCAACATGCAAATGACATCGTCAAAAGCTTGCTTGGACAATTGCTAGATTGATTACTTTCTTCATTTGATTTCTTCTTGCAGAAAAGGGACAATCATGATAGGAGTTTGGAAACGGAAACATGGCATGATCTAGCTAATGTATACACAAACTTGTCTCAGTGGCACGATGCGGAGATCTGTCTTTCAAGATCCAGGGCTATCAGTCCATATTCTGCTTCTGGATGGCACTCCACAGGTATAAAATATTCTGTTTACGGTCTTTGACTCTTGCATTCATGCTTCTTTTCCTTACTGCTTAAATGACTGTTTTTGTTGACATCCTACTCAGAGTCCTTGAGCTCATAATGAAAGTATGCTTCCTTCATATAATCAGTCCAATTGGTATTTGCCGCTCTTTTGCTGAATGTATTTAAACTTCTTGAGTAACAATCTTTGCTTTTTGATATCAACAGATTGCATTGTCCACAATAGGCCTTTTTTCTGACTTCTAGACAGTGTCTGGCTATTGCTTCTTTAGAAATATATTGCTTGAACTATTGGACTTTATTATGATTAAAATCTCATGAATACTTTGCTTAAATAACGGGAAAACAGGATTAATTTTGATGATTTTGTCAGGTTTACTAAATGAAGCAAAGGGTCTTCTCCAAGAAGCCCTGATATCCTTCAGAAAGGCCATAGATGCTGACCCCTCCCATGTCCCAAGCTTAGTATCTATCGCCTGCATACTTAGACAGATTGGTGGGGAGTCAATGGTGACAGTGAGAAGCTTCCTCACCGATGCCCTCCGACTTGACCGGACAAACCCTGCTGCATGGTACAATCTGGGGCTGCTGTACAAAGCTGATGCTGGTGCATCAACCCTGGAAGCAATTGAATGCTTCGAGGCTGCTGCTCTTCTGGAGGAAACTGCACCAATTGAACCGTTTAGATGACAAAATCCGCCAGTAACTTCATCAATCTTGGCTAATTTATAGATGTAAATTAATTATGAGTATCTTAAATTCCCCAAGGCTTATAATGGAGTTTGATAATAGGATAAAAGTGTTAATTAAAAAAAGTTCTTGTTGTAATTTGCCTCTGCTTGAATTGGTTTAATCATTTGCTCAAATATACATTCTCATCCCTTTTGTCAGGATGATTCCTCGGGTTGTTGCTCTAGCAGTTCTGCTGTTTTATTTAAAAACAAGTTTTACTTAAAAAAAAATAATAATAATCAAGAACGAACCGAATAACTAACTAAAACAAAAATGAAGTTTTATTTGAAGGAAAAAAAATCAAAATTAATTAGCCTAAACTAAGCCAGTTGTTCCAGCATTTTAACATCAGTTATTTCAAATATATTTTCAGAAAATTTGTTTGGCTTCAGAAATGCCAGACATTCATGCTTTTGTGGTTTTGAGATTAAAAAAAAAAAACGGTAAGGCTTCTGTACTATTTTCGGCCATACTGCGTGATTGCTCTTAATTAATTAATGCTCGGATGACGGCGGTGTTGCTACGATCAGTGATATCACAGCAGAGAGAGCCAGCGAGGTGCGCTGCGGCGGCTCTGATTGAAGCAGTGAGGAGCCTTGGTGAGCAGTTGATTGATGCTAATCCCGTTGGTATATCTTTCAGGTTCAATTTGGTTTTGGCTATTTTTGTGGAACGGTGAGATTCGAACTTGTTCTGGAAGCAACTCGTGTTTTAAGTAAAATGAATTCGCAAGCTGGAACTTAAATCTTTCGGTTCGTTGTCAATTAACACTGGATTTGTCAAATATGATCACTATATGCTGATGATCAGTTATTGAAGCCAATATTTTATTCTTAGAACATGATTTAAGCTTATAATAGACATAATTTAACTTTGATTCAAAGATTATGTTAAAATTCAAAAAAAATTATGCTTTTGTTCTCTGCAAGATTGCTTATCAATTGTTTCTGAAAGCTTCTAACCGTACCTGAGTTTTTGAAACTATCTCCTGGATTTCAGAACAAATATGCTGTGTCATTTGATTGAGGGTAAAAATTGGTTAAGCTACGTCTAAAGTTCCATTATCACAGTCTAGTATTCTGAAAAGTAGTTCTAAAATCAAAGTTTGGCCTTCAACTAGGATTTAAAGATTGGGGGTGATAATTCTGGTTTATACTTGAAATGAATTGGTGTTAGAGCATAGTCTGATGCAGCTCATTTCTGATTGTTGCTGATGTATCTCAATTCTCACAATAAGCTGACTTAAACATATTTGGTTGTTTATAGAACTCCTCTTGTTTTACTGTCATGTGACTATTTGATTGGTCAGAACATGGTAGTGCTGATCAACAGTATAAATCAAGCAATTTACTGTGTGTTAGGGTTGATTGATTACTGAAAGAAGTTCAATTCTCTCTGTTTATCTTTTCCAGGCATAGCTAAAGGGAGGGATGCTTCACCCTGGATGATAAGAAGACTTTAATTTGGTTCAACATTCAAGGTTATACTGCGTCCACCGTGACAACTAAGAGCCATACAGGTAACCTAAAAGGCAAAGCAAGAAAAATGAATTTTATTTTGTCCTATTGCTAGAGAGAGAGAGAGAGATAGATTTAAAGTTGCACTAGTTTTGGCAAGTTAAACTCCATTGTCTATAAGACACAAGAAAACAGATGCATGCCAATGTAAAGTTCCATTGGATATTTGATGGTGTTCAGATACAAGCTTAAAGTATATCTAGAATGTTGATACTGCAATTATAAAGCAATGTGATAGTGATAACTTTACTGTTTTGATATCCAAATTGGTTGTTATGAACTCTCCTGGTTACCTATATCATGTAAAGTAAAAAAGTCATGTTACAGAATTTGTCAGAAGTCCTAGCCAACATACAAAGGACTGGCCAATTATGCAAAAAAGTGGAAGATGTGATGAAGCTTAGCCCCTTTTCCGTATGGACAAGATTTTGAGCTTAATATTAACACACACACACACACACGGATATATATATATATATATTGGTGGCCTGTGAACTATGATATGAACCTTCTGTTCATATCCATTGGCTGAGGGAAAAAAATCAGAGTACCTGATGCATCTTCCAATATGGAAATTATGCCAAATTACTTCTTACAAAACCTAAGGTTAGAATTTCACTCCCTTTAAATGAAGAATGAATTCTATGAAAGTTCCAGTCTTCATTTGACCATCACGGTCAATCGATTCAATAATCATCAAGCAAAGTCCTACTCCCGTTTATAATGCATATTATTCTCAGATGAAGAAGAGAATATGACTTATTTATATGCCACACAGGTACTCTATTTGCTCCTTTAATTTGTGAATTATTTATGAGCTTATGCTCCAGTATCAGATAATAATACAATATATGTCCATTTTAGAATGCAACTACTTTCAAATCAAAGGTATCTGGACAATCCTATCTGCACAATGATGCTATGTCTTTCACATTATCTCTCATGTTACAATCTTGACTTGATCCCCCACAAAAATTGATATATACCTTGACAAAAGATAATCATGTTCATGTGATGTTTTACTTGATGCAAATCCTGATGAGAAAATGCCAATAAAAAAGGAAAAAACTAACTTTAAAAACCTGTAGGCTTAATGATTAATTTTTCGCCGTTCAAATGGAAGAATCCAAGAAAAATAAAACAATACATAGTGAGAACAGATTTAAAAAGACAAGGAAACAGTAAGCAGAGCACCTTTACCAACAACTAAAAGCATCTATTATTCCTTCCGAAGATCTATCCCAGCCTTCTTAGCAACAGCTTCCAATCCGTTTTTCTCTATAGTCTTCAAAGCCTTGGTTGATAAACGCAGTTTCACATAGCGCTTACCAGCTTCCCACCAAACTTTCTTGTACTGTAGGTTCACAAACTGCAACTTTTTTGTTTTGTGGTTTGAGAAGGATACTTTGTTGGCCCTGTTTGCTTTCTTCCCAGTGAAGGGGCAAATTCTCCCTGGAAAAGACGAATTATATTATATATAGGAATTCATGGATCATCAATTCATTGTATTTGTCAGATATAGGCAAACAAACTGATTTAAGGAAATCATTAAGAAAGCACAAAGCTAGATAGTGGATTTCATAACCAGTGAAAATGCAGCCTGAGTGACTATTATATGTATGATACTTTGTAATAAAATTTCGAACAAATATTAGCACACCTTCATCTAATTGTTGTTTTTCAATATAAACAAGAATTATTTGCAATTTTGGAAAGCAAACTGAGAACAACATAGAAAGCAGATGTCACAGTTCCCAATAAACATACCCAGCTTGTTAAGATGCTGAAACATACATTAATTGTCCAACACACTCAAGAAAAGGGGGAACACATCAATCTTCTAAGCTTTTAATGCCCATCAATGATATTCAAAAACAAACAATATCACTATATTAATAAGAATTGCTTATTTTAAACTAAAACACTGCTTCCCCGAGAAGAACAAAAAGGATGAGAAAGATAACGAACGACAGAACTTGTCGAATTCATTTTATAACCATCTACATGACTTGATTTTCAGCTCTGAGATAATCTCTTAACCTCTAATTAACCACTACATAATGAAGAGTACTAAACTAATCTATGCCTTGACAACACATGTTGAAGAAATCCCTCAACTGTGATAATCATACAATGAAAAAATTTTGATAACATCTGATGATTGGAAGGCATACCGATGAATTGCAAAGTATTTAACTCTTGTTCCTTAAGATATGCCCTCAAAACTAAAATCAAGAAAACCAATAAATAGATATGCATGAGCAAATTCTAAAATATTTTCAATAGGTCTCATAAACTGATTAAGTTTACGACAGAACCCCTATTTGCTCCTCAAATTCCTACTCAATCTGACCTATACCCCCTTGAAATTATCATAACCAAAGTCCAAAAGCTTCAGCTTCATATTAAACTAAAAAGAACATGCTAAGCTTTTATATTCTAGAGAAAACAAAACGCAGTTATTGCATTATTTCATCAACATTTTCTTCTCAAAAAAGTAGAGACGAATGCATATTTAAACTAAAAGAAAAAAAGGCAGAAACAATAATGTATGGAAACCAAAGCAAAGAAACCCAGAAACAGAGAATTACGTGCAACAGGTTGAAGAGCCGGAGCGAAAGGGGAGGAAATGGGATTGAGCTTTGCCACGTCAGGGAGGTTGTACGAAATTTTGATGCCACTTAATTGTGAAGTAAGGAAACCCAGGTCTGAAGAGAGAGAATTGGTCTTAGGAGGAAGATGTGGTGGGCGGCGAAAGCATAAGTTGGAAGTGTTCGCCAGAAACAGTGCGGACGTTGCCATTGTTACGTGAGGTGTTTTGGAGAACAAGAAGGAAAAAACAGTGTGTGGTTGGACAACGATATCGATTTTGCAGTGAATCATCTTTTTCTTTGGATATTGCTTATGACAGATGCAGTCAAACTTTACACTTGGGCTTTGTGGGCTTTTTTCAATACCTTCAAAAAAAATTCTAAAAGCTAATAAATTTAAACTTATCTTTACTAAATACGTTCGTAATTTATATCTTCTCTTTCAAACCTTGCATTTTTTCTTTTTTTTTTCTGAATTCGTTTTTTCCTCCATAACTAGACAAAATGATGTGATGAAGTCTCCTTCTTCATTCTTCGTCGATTCTGCATGTCGATGTAAGCCACGGTCTCTTCATTATTCATAATAAAATCTAGTATTATGAATGGAATATGTGTCATTACTCATATTTTCAATGATTTTTTTTTATATATTTAAAAAGTTTTTTTTTTTAATTTTAATTATATTTAATATTAATATTAGATCAAGCTTAGTATATTAAAAATTATGAATATATATTGTTATCCGCATAATTAAATATATTATCAGTTTTGAATAAATAAAATGAAGTGCTTAATGTAAATGATGGAAAACTTTTAAATTTTGATTAATGGCAACATAAATTTTATATTCGATATTGATTAATATGATGTTCTTAATTAATAAAAAAATATATATATTTTTTTTAATTAATACTTTATTTTGTATTTTGCTGCTATATTTATGTACTAAAATTAGAGTTAGAAAGTAACAAAAAACCTTGATACTTTTTTTAAAATTTTGCTTACTTTGATTAATTCTTAAATTTTTTTTTTTCAAAAAAATAAGTAGATATATATATGTTAAAAAAGGTCTTACGGTTTGATCCAAATTGAAAATCGCTCAAACTATAATCCGATTCAAAACCATTTTTAAAGAATTTGTTCAATTTAATCAAACCAAACTATGAATTTTAAATAATTCGATTTAGTTTTATAGTTTTGATTATTTTATGCACAACCTTATATTCAATTACTTCCACCTATGTCAATTCTTTCGACTTATTGTTTATTTCATAGTTTGACAATCTAATTTACTTATTACTAACATTTCTTTTCACAAAGATAGATGGTGAAATTCATGTTACATTCCCAGAAGTCACCCCTCTTCTAGCTGTAGCCATTCAAAAATTCTTGACCTTTTCTTTGTGTAAACATTTACCTTTAGTTGTTGACTTGCAATTTGAAGGTGGGGGGAAGATCTGGTTTCTATGTTAAAACTCCAATTGGATTGTTAAAAGCTCATTTGTAAAGAGTAAATAAATGTGTAGAATATCTATTTTTGACACTCAAAATAGAGCAAAGAATTGAATTCTATGTATCCTACAAATTGCTTTTTGTGATTTGAACTAAAGCATGGTTTTTGGATACTGGCAGTGAGGAAACTTTTAAAAATAGCTAGACGAAAACCAAGAGAGCATGCATATTCAGTCCGAAGTGCAAGCAGGAGCAGAGTATGTTTGACATCAATACCCTCCTCAAACTAGCCTCATATTCACTACAATCAGAAGGTTTGTCTTATGGAAACAAATACTCTGCAACCTGTTTATTTTCTCATTCTTAAATAATATAAAATCGACTTGATAATATATGATGTATTCATGGTTATTCCAATTTAGAAGTTTTTGAAGTTTTTGCTTTGTGGAGTTCAAATTACATTCTATATGAGAAGTCGTAGTAACTTATGAGTTGGGCTTCTGTAATTTTGTCAATGTATATCCTCAGATTGGCTGAACTGAAGAACAAAATGGTGTAAGGAACCCTAATGTTTGTGGGGCTACCATCTCTGCTTTGATATTTTGCATCTCCTGCTTTAATATAAATGTTAGCACCACGAAGATCTCATGCTGCATTTCACATCCTTTTCTGGTCATATTTATTTATATCTTCTAACACACATTTCTTTTTCAGTTCAAACATTGCAGCTTCTGTTCACAGCACTGCGTTCTGCCACACCAGAAGGTATGTTTAAGTAATTATAGTAATAATGTTACGTGCATTAATTTGAGAAAGTGAGCAATATGTCCTGTGTGAAATGAGTACTCATACTCAAATTCAGATCCTGTTGGTGAGCCGGAGCACCATTAGTAATATTAAGCTCAAACTCAAACTCGATCCTAGACTTCAACTCGATCTTGCTAAAACTGAGCTAAGTTCAAGCATGCTCAATATCACGTCTCCAAGTTTGCTTAAAACAAGATTTCAAGCGTTACATGTGTAAACAGACCATTAGTAAAAAAATTCGTCATCTGTCAAATACAAATGAATCTAAATTAAATTAACTTCGCAAATAAAGTTCATATATGGACTGCCCATAATCTAAATCAAGCTACAACTGCAACAACTTAACTCAACTTACCTCCTCTCCCCTTTCATACATCATGCATCCATTGTCATCACCCATTTTACATAGCAAAGCTCCAATTTGCCAGATAAAGCCTACCATCCTTTTGGGGGACTCAAAATCCAAGCTATTCAAGTTGATATTCCATAAAGACTATCAGGGAAAGGGTCAAAATTTGGCAGACTACCAACATGAAATTACACCAACCAATTCTATTTCTTATCTGTGACTGCAATTTTCCCGAGCAGGTTCATTTTGTAAACCTGTTCTTGTAAAGATCCAGGGGAACATATTCAACTGTCACAATCCGATCATCAAATAAACGTCCATGCAAACAATGTGCCGCTGTGCATGACGCTTCTGTTCTACGATATTCCACAAATACACAGCCTTGCTCAAATATGCGTGCAAGATTATTATCCTGCTTCTCTTTGCGACCATTCTCAATTGAAACTGATTGTGTTTCCACACTTTTATCCAATCCCACAGAAGCTTCCTGCAAGTTTCTGTTGACTTCATTCAGATTCAATTCTTCTTCAGCTGACAATTTATTATCCAAACTGATGCCATCCATTTCAACACTACAAGAAACTTTGTCCTCATGACAGCTTGAACCACCCTTCAAGGTGTTTGGTTGCTCAGCTTCTTGAGAAAGCATTTTGGATAGGCTCTCCGGCACGAGGCCTTCAGCAGCTGTGTTACTATCAGGCCTATCCAGTGAGAGTGGCTCTTCCACCACTATGCCACCAATCGGGTTATTATCACTAACTTTGCTGCCTTTGCCTTCCATAACTTCCGTAACTCCTTTGGCGTCGTGCAGAAACTCTGATCCCTTAATCCCGTCTGATTGACTGTCTATAGCTTCTTCTAAGTTTTCTGCTGTCACATTTGTTTCATCACACCTCAAGTTTTCCTCAATTCCAGCAGATGCCACATAGTCACTGACTTCGCACAAGTCTGGGTTGTCAATGTTACTATCTCTGTACTTGACAACATTAACAGATTTAACAGTACCAAACCTGCGGCATTAATTTAAAAAAATAACTATCATATCCATTAATTAGGTTATAGGATCGTGGACAAGAATTCATATGGAAAAAATTTCTTCAACCCACCTTGCACACTCAAATCGCACGTCTTCCAATACTTCTTCAACTTCCAAGTCAGACAAAGATGAAAGGCCTTCTGGATTGAACTAATCAGCATACAAAAAATATAACAATTTTATTTGAAGAATAGAGTAAATTAATCACGAAAAAAAGTGAATATCCGATATGGGAAGAAAACACAGTCAAAATAGTCAAAATAAACAACATAGATATCTGATAGCATACCATATTTTTAAGCTTCAGGACTTCAGTGGGCTTCTCAAGAAGTGGAACCGCATGATCAGGGATCCCATAGAATGGTGAGCTTCCACTATTTTCCTAGCATGTGTTGCTCCTTATAATTAGCACACATTTAAAAGAAATATAAACATATAATGAAAGAGAATTGATTGCAGTCCCCGGTCAAAGTTTATGAGAAAGGGAATTGAAAAAGTACCAACGATGATGCATCTAGAAAAGCTTGAACAACAGTTAGGACTTGACCTCCCAACTTCATGCCATTGAGACCCGCACAAGCTTTCTGGGTAACTGATTGGTCCACATACTGTGTCATAGAGCCCAACTCCCAAGATCAGAAGAGAAATGAGATTTATTGCAAAAGTTAAAAAAAGTTTACAGAGAAGTGATGATTTATATAAAGACAAACAAGAAAACAAATTCAAGGCAGACAGTAGATTTAACAGATTCCAGTTCATAAAACAGAAGCAATCAACCAGAATCGGACAACTTAGCTTAATAAGTTAATTGGCAAACAATCTCTCTCAGAAAGCAAAAACATCAAACATCAGATGAGCACATAGACTATGCAGCTAATCAGTGTACAAATTTAACACTAAGTTCCCTCCAAGAATAGCTAATACCAAATTCAAAATAAGGCAAATCTGACCTCTCTTAACTATATGAACTGAGTAAAGGCAAACCCTGATGGTATAAAAATGTACTATCTGTATAAGGATAAAACTCTCAAAATAACTTCACGAATTTTACCTGTTATTGAACTCATTCTCAAAAAAATATGAAACACATAAGCACAAAGATTCTCTATTACCTCCAGAAAAGCACATAGTTCATCACAATCCTCATTGACCTCAAAGTGATATGCTTTCAAAGGCCCAAAAGCAGAAGCAATCTCCATGATCTAGAAAATCATAATGTGAGTCAACATTACTGGGATTAAAAAAGGGAAATGTTAACAAAAGGAGAAAAGGAGGCAACAGGAGACAACAAGAATAAGTTTGAAGTGAGAGCATGAGGCAGCACAGTAACAGGAATACAGGCAGTTGTAAAAGCAATATCACTTAAAAATTTTGATATCATATTTACCATTTTAGATGAAAAAGTCTTTGAAATTCCACCAATGAATATCTGCACCAACAATGTAAAAAAAAAAAGGGTCAATAAAAGATGTGCCAAATATTTGATTAGACAGCATAAAATCAACAGCATTTCACAAATGGTTCAGGTTCAGGCAGACAACATAATACATATTTGCTTCTTAATAAAATTCCAAGGAAGTTCAATGAATCAATAATATCTCAGGAACTACTGTGACTCAATAATACTTGGTGACCTATATTTATCTGGGAAACGAATTAAACCAGGAGCATGGCCCACATTCACATAACAATTGTTAGGCCACATCATAGAGACGCTTTAGGAACAATTTAAGAAAATGGGGTGACTTAGGAAACTAATAATCATTTGTAAGTGATTTAGGAATTTAATAAAGGTTAGGATTTAATAAATTATCAATTAGGTTTAGGATTATGTTAGGTTCCACCTGCAATTCTCACCCGAACATAGCAAGATCACAATCCAACCACAACCAAACACACACAAAACAAAGGACAATGATGAATAAAGATCTGATTTTAATTATATCACTTAGCAGGATAACAATTTAGATATTCACTACTATAATCAGTCTACTACTCACTACCCAAAGCAATCAGCAAATGGATAATTCTGATCATTCGAGATGTCGGAAATCTCCACTTCTGACCATTCAAGAGGCTAGAAATCTCACTAATTTTTCTAGCTTTTGAAAAGCTAGACTTTCTCCCTCAATCAGCCAAAGGCTGCCTAAACAAAACTCAATTTCTTCTTCTCTTCCTTTCTCTCCTTCCCCAATCTCTCTCTTGTGGTTGCTCATTTCATAACTACTCATACATGTTTCATAATTGTTCAATCCCATTTCATAATAGCCCATACATATCATACGTGTTTCATAACAGCTCAATCCCATTTCATTACTGCCCATACATCCTATACATGTTTCATAACAGCCCATACATATTTCACCTAAATATCAGTCCTAACATATTATCCATTAAGGTTAAAAGTCTAATTCGAGTTAGGATTTGAAGTGAATAAATAGTAGGGTTTAGGAAATGAACTTTTGAGAATCCAATTTCAAAGTATCACTGTATCTAGGGGATTGTAACATCACCAGTAATCTCTTGGTGCAATATAAAAGATACTAGGTTTTTAATTGTCATTTTGACTTTTCAGACAACAAAATTCAATTCATTCAAACACAAATTTTGATCTATTCCATTTCAATCAACAAGTATCAACCAATTACAATTCAAGGTCCCATCAACAGGTAGCAGAGCAGGCAGATTTGCAGATAATCCACGCACATATGGTCAATAGCTGAATGGAAACCAGCTTGATTCACTAGAAAAGGAAGTCAACGACTTCAAGGAACTATGGAAAAAAGAACATGATGAACATTTCATCAACAATCAGTTTTAGTTTCTGGATGGGCAATTATCAAAACTTTCAACTCTTAAAGAATTTTTGGCTTGCTATGAATGAAAAATTGGACAACTGGATGGAAACCAATGTCTCCACCTTGGCCAAATAGAGATCAGTAGGAGAAAGCAAAATGAAAACATCAAATTTACAACCCACAGCTCAGACCAACAAATTTTACCTGCAATCTGACTACCAACCAACCACCCACAAATTGACCACCCAATATTACTCATAATTTGACCATCAACATATCACTTACAAGACCTTAGGGGTTGGCCTAGGTGGTAAAGGGCAAGGATCACCTAAGTGTCTAAGTTTCAAGTCACAATGAAGGTTTGCTCCTAATTTACTTAGTCTGTGATTATAAGTCTAGGTGATCACGGGTCCCTAAATTTATCCTGTCCAATAAGCCAAAATTGACTGGTTGGTATGAGTAAAGGTTCCCAAAAAAAAAACAAAAAAACATACCACTTACAATCTAACCACCTAATATCACCCACTATCTAACCACCAATACACCACTCACAACACGATCAATCAAATAACACCTCTACCCTACTCAAACAGCCGCCAAATTTCTCCATTGGAAGGAGTAAAACCAATCCACTTCAGTCCAACCAATGCCTCCACCTCATCATCCACTGCACCTACCACCCACACATCAACACTTCACCTTACCCACCATGCATTCCTGCAAAAATTTAATCCCACAATTCAAACCATACGGAGACAACCAACAACTTACCATTAAAAGGCTGAAGTTACCCAATTTCAATGGCTACAATCCAGTGGAGTGGATCTATCAAGTCAAATAGTATTTTGACATGCACATAAAAACCATCGAGACAAAAGATCCAACTGACCTTCATTGATATGGAGGATGTGCTCATCCATTGATTGCAATGGGAGAGAGCAAAGTCATTAGCGATGAACTAGAGTCCCTTTCAAAGAACTTATTCGGCAATTTGGGAGAGTGCAAGCTAACAACCCATATGAAAGATGGAAACTCTCTGACAAGCAACCACGGTGGAATACTACATTCAACAATTTTAGTGGTTGTTATATGAAGCATACTTAGGTAATTTTATCAACAGGCTCAAGGAAGAAAATGATCGAAGGAGCTCTGTCGTGTGATAGAGATTGCCCGATATTTTGGGAAGAGATAGAAGGGGAAGGCATGGATTGGGGCACAACTCAAGTTTTCCAACCAGCACTAAATGAGCCAAGATCAATGGGTTAAACCATTGAACAACACCCAAATTTTTAGCAATTTCAACTGAAAAAAAAATCTAGAAATTTTAAGGCCTTTAGTCGAAAGAAGCCAAATTCTTGGAAAATCACCTACCAGCCAACCAACCTTTTGCCTACCTCCACCATAACTCAATTGCGACGATCTCTAACTATCACCAATTGAGACGCAAGCTAGATGAACTTGAAATCAATGATTTAAGTGTGATGAACAATACTCAACCATGTTTGTTCAGATACCCATCTCAAAATCTTAATTGCAACACAGGATGAAGAAACAAAGCCAATAACAGCTGAGAAGAAGAAATTGAAACTAAGCAAATAGCATGTCACACCACGGAGTTGAGCCCCGGGCTTTTTAGGATAAATTTTTGTATTTCAACCCTAGGGACAAGGCTATTGCTAAGGGGGATGGAATTGTCAGGCCTTGTCATGGGGGTAATTTAGGATATTGGGGTGATTTGGGAACAATTTCATAAATTGTGGTGATTTAGGAAATTAAAAATTATTTGTAAAAAATTTAGAAAATTAATAAAGGTTACAATTTAATAACTACCAATTAGGTTATGATTATCAACTATGATAAGGAGTTCAATTACGATTAGAATTTGAAGTATATAAATAGTAGGGTTTAAGGAGGCTTAGAATGAACTTTTGAGAATCCAATTTATGATAGATATGTATTAAGGGGGTGTAGCATGAGCGGATTGTAGACAAGTTGTAAAATGGGAGTGTGTCGTGGATGGGTGTGGCACTATGTGGCATTGCCATGTGGGGCAAAATTGGCAAGTTATTGGGACAAGGAGTGCATTTTTGTCCATGTGTTGTAGTTTGGGCAAGTTGGAGGCTATTGTGACAGCTAGTATAGTGAGCATGGAGGCTCCTGGGATTTCTATTAGTAGGGTTTAAGAAGGATTGGAATGAATTATGGGTATCCAATTTCAGAGTAGTTATGTATCAGGGGGATACAGCATAGTCAGTCATCTCTTGACACAGTGTCAAAGATATTGGGTTTGTAATTGTAATTTTAATTCTTGATTCAGTAAAATTCAATTCATTCAAATACAAATTCTGATATATTCCATTTCAATCAATAAGGGTCAAGCCATTACAATCCTTAGTCCTATCAGAAAGAATCTATTCAAACAACGACCTTAAATACAAATGCATTAGGCAACTATATGTGTAACATATGACCTTCTTTTGTTCTCTTTCTCCATATACACTCTTACTCTTCTCACTAACAACTTATTAGACAAGGATATCCTCCTCAAGGAAAACAGATAATTGCCAATTGTAACTTTATAGTATTCTCTTAAAAACTCCAATCTAGTATCAGCTCAAAGCTTGGGAAACTTGTGGACCTTCAACATGTTGTAAGACAAAACACCTGTCCTGCAACTAACATATTTTACTTGCATTTCTTGCGTCTAGGCCATCCTTTGTTCTATTGATTGAAATACAAGTTTTCTTGCTCAAGCATTTTATAAACTAAGTTTTTTATTCCTTTTTTTTTTTTTTTTTTTTGGTTTCTTTTTCAGATTTTAGCCTCCTTGCATGTTGTCAAAAACTTAACTATAGTTTTCCATTAGAAAATGTAAAAATATTGTGGTACTCCAATTAGAATTACATTGACACTCAAGAATTGTTTTTCATTAACAACAAGCAAACAATGTAAGCCAGAAAATTTTTCTTAGAACAAACTAAGAAAGTATTGTTTAAAGAAACAAAATAGCAAATGTCATGCCACTAATATATTAGAAATGAGAATGGAAAAGAGAAAGAAGGATACAGTACACTGAATCTTAACTCTTTGTTTATGAAAAGGAAAAACTACAATAAGCTCAAATCTTCGCTAATGCCTAAGGAATGATATTATCCTACCGACAGACAGTCTAACCACAAATAAAGGAAAATAAATAGAACAAATTTATGGCTACCGAGATTTAGGTACATCCATCATACAAAGACCGTAAATATGAGTTCCCAACATCATATCTAACTTATGTTACTTCAAACGCATACCTTATTAGGTGAATCTGTCACAGTATCGCTTATTACATCAACCGCTGTCACTGATTTCTCTTCTTTGCCATTCTGCATGAAAATAGCAACTGTCTGAAAACCTGCTACATGGATAGTAACCACAATATACCTCAGGAAGTGCAAAGCAGCAGTAGAAAGAACTAGTTGAATGAAATACTTCTATAATGGAATAGAAACCCTAAACATAGCATATTAATCACTAAGAGAAACAAGTGTAAGAGGAAGTGAAATTTTGATCAATTATGAATTCCATTGAATATTCATTATGTGATTGAACAACACATGCATGGAAAATACCTTAAGGTTTGTTAAGATTAAAGATAGTGGAGAATTAAATTCCATAAATATTCAGCTAGGTGTCCAATGACAAGGATAAGACACTATATTTTGAATTTCAGATGACTTCCGTAAACGTAATAGAAACCCATCTATTATGCTAAGATAAAAAATCAGAAGGAATTCATCATGACATGAAAATATGAAACAGGAAACAGTTTCCCTCCAGATCTCATAGATCTCCCTTATCACAGATTTTTTTTTTTTTTCTCTTTATCAATGTTTGGGTAAGGTGGTAATTTTATGCAAATACACTAAGGAGACAAACTGCATACATCAACTTCAGACAAGAAATCAAACACAGAAACAAGATCCTTAGAAACCTAATATTAACGATATTTAAGGTTTGGGGTTAACTTTGAAAAACCTGGTGCACGCACATGCAAGAGGATAGATAATTGACACAAAACAGTAATTGCTATATCTGCTCAGTAAATATTGGACTATATAATCAAAAACATTGGCATTCAGACAACAGCCAAAGAATCAGTGGTTATCAAAAAACATCTCAAGATCAAATTAAATGTTCAACATCAAATTAAGCAGATACTGTACCACATATCATTAGAAAAAGTTACTGTTGAACAGCCTAGATCAATGACCCAAAACCATTGCTAGAAAATAAGCTTGAAGTGCATCAAATTTGTCATTACACCAGGGAATCTTCTTATTTAGTAGACAGCTTCATCACCATCCAGACGTGAATTACAACACACCCAACAAAAACACCCTATTTAAGATTCCAACATGCCAGTCAGAAATATCTCATGTAGCGGGGCAAACAGATTATTCTATGTGCAGTAGAAAGCTTAGTAAGCTACCAGCAAAAGATCCCAGCTTGAAGTTGTCAATCAATTAAGATTCGCTTCTAAAGTATAAAGAAGTCAATACAAAAACTTAGAATCTCAGTCAGAATTACAAGTCATTCCCCTAAATTCAAGGACTCTAACCAAGCCACTTCCAAATTCTACAATTTCAAACATGCAAGGACATGGACTCAAAGTTTTGGATGGAAATCCATTATCCAAGCAACCAAGAGTATTTAGAACAAAATGAAGTCTGTAACCCATAGCTGTCAAAGGTGCACCTCTAGGCAATGCTTTTACTCAAGGCAATGTGGCAATCGCCTTGAGTATGGTCAAAGCGACAATTGGTTCAAAGGCAATCACTTTTAGCGCATTTTTGGAGCCTTTGGAGAAGCTTTAGGCATCGGAAAAGTGTGCTTTCTTATCACCTAGGCTATCTCTGATTCAATCAAAGGGCTACCAACAATTTCTAGACGATTTCCAACATAGTCTTAGGCTTTCTATCAGGTTTTGGGTAATGTTCAGATAGATATGAGGGTTATTGGCAATTTCTAAGGCCTCTGCTAAGGCTTAAAGTTGTTGGAGAGATCACCAGCAAGTTCCAAGGTCATCAAAGAGGTTTTCAACAAGTTCTAACACTGTTGGAGAGGTTATTGGAGAGATTTAAGATTGTCAGAAAGGTGGTCAATCACTAATCCCTTATAGAGTTGCTAGATAGGTCTAAGCTTGATAACTAATTGTTGGTTTGATCTAAGACTACCGATGAAGTTACCTGTTACCAATGTAGTATAATTTACTTTAAATTTAATAGAAATGGGAACATTTTTAATAGAATTCTTTCAGTGCTTTAGGTAAAAAACGACGTCTTAGCCTTGCCTTTTTTGCTTAGGCAATAGGACACCTAATCACCTTTTCGTGCTTTTCGCCTTTGACAACTATGTTGTAAGCTTCAATGCATATATTGGTTTCAACTTTGAAAATGCCAAAGTTTTCCTAGCACAACAAGGACTTATTGGTTAAAACATTTTCAAGATCCAATCAGTCAGCCTCAAAATTACTCCTAAAGATTTTAACAATAAATCTTTAAAACACTAACAATTGTATAAAACATAATTTCAGAATAAAAAAATTGCCTCACACAATTCAAATTTGTATTATATCTTAGAGCTCAAAACTTGAAAAGGAAAAGAGGGTAAGAGAAAAAAACTATCAATAAATGTGATGCCACAATTACCATTATAACCTTTTTATCAATTAATCCTATCATATGCATATTATATCTCTCAATTTTAATTTAAATTAGCTATTGTCAATAATCTTTTGGAAACAGTTTATATACGACTCCAACCTAAAAGAAACTATGTAATTCAATCAAACCATATCATAGGCCACTTGATGCAGGGCAACCTAAAGACAACAAGGATCTACGATTTGTTTTAATTTTCTTTCCAAGTTTAGATAAAAGAAGACTTCCTTGTTTATGTTGACCCTCTTTCCTATTAGGAGGAGATTTTATTTCCTCCTATAGATTAATTCATTTGCTAGTTATTTTTCTTATGTTATTCTTATTTAGATATACAAATAAGACCAAAATTACTGTTGATTTAGCTCTATAAAATTAGTTCTCCCCTTTCTTGTTTTCTCTCCATCAAATCTATCATTTATATTACTTCTTCCTTTTCTAGCTTTATCCATTTCCTAGTCCCCATCATTTGTTACAAAGCCTAATCTTCATTTCATGTCATACAACAAAAAAAATTCAAATCTATTGACTTTCTACAAAATGAAACCTCTCAACTTAATTCAGAATGCAGTTTCAAGATTTGACGTGAAGTAATCTCTTTCAAAAAACCATTCAAGATCAACTTTAGTGTTCTCTTGCTTGTTAGGAACATTCGCCTGATTGCGCAGCTTCTCCAGTCTACACACTTGTTAGGAGAATAACTTAAATCTTGGCAAGTAAACTAGAGAAGTAACTCAATCTGGTGCATGCTGATAATACACAAAAACATCAAAGTTGATGTTGAAAAGTCATTTGAAAGAGATTACTTCCTCGGTGAAAAATTTTGAATTTGCATTTTGAATTAAGTTGAGAAAATTGCATTTAATAGAAAGTCAAGGGGATTGAAATTAGAATAGAAAAGAAATTAGGCTTTTATACCAAATGATAACAATCATGTGAGGGGGATAACATTTTGTAAGTACCTGTACCTCATAATGTATGTGACAGTATTGTCCACAACTGTAATTAACACCAAAAAGCCTACTAATAATGTGACAAAACCCAACTTTAGCTACATCATTTTCACAGGTGAGCAAAAATCTGTAAAGTTCACCTGTGCACCACCACAAACCAAAAAAGAAGAGCAAGTTCTTGATGAATTCAAAGAGAGACCAGGTATGTATACACAATAACTACAAGCAGTCACACAGAGAACTACAAGAAAAATTGTGACAACTTAAATCAACCAATCACCATATAGTTCCCCCTAATATATTAGTGTAAAATGTAATCAAATTCGATAATGCACAAAATAAATCAAAATGGTGTCTTGCTTCTTTTCAAAAAAAAATAAAAGAAAGAAGAAAAAATGGGTATTGAGCTGGTAAAACTAAAATAAATAGAAAGAGTAATAAGTTGATAAAACCATTATTCTTACTGCAAATTCAACAAAGTCTTTGGGGCGCCTGATTTTGAGTATGGAACCAAAGAAGGAACTGCCATCAGAAGAAAGTGCTGCAGTAGCATCCTCAGGTGTAAGAAATTCTATAATAGCTTGGCCTTTGTCTTTCTGTATCTGCATTAAAAAGATTGTGAGCCAAATCAGATTGCAATGTATAATAACCTACATTACAAAAATAAAGAGTACATCCCTGAATAATATATTCGACACTTACAACACAGCTAATACAAGGTTGGGATCCATGACCCTGATCAACACCAGATGACAGCAAGAAATTATTAAGAAATTCAATCACAGCTTTCTCAGACACTGACGCAGGCACATTATCTACATAAAGGCTCCTCAAAGGCCTTGTAGCTTGTGTTAGCTGAATAGAGTCCACAGAGATATTTTGCTTTGTCAAAGAAGCAGTAACTGAAGCCACATCGAGAGGCTTCACTTCAGTTAAAGTGTGCGGAGTAGCTCTGGCCACTTCATGTGTGTTTGATAATGCATTTTGGTTTGACATCTGGAAAGTGAATGGAATTGAACCAGAAATAGTGTTTGAATCTGATGGTGCAACATCCCACTTGGCACTTTTCTTTTCTGGGGAGCGATTAACAGGCGAGGGAGTCTTAACAGCAGCATCAGTTCTTCTCTTCCTTGGAGAATAACCACCAAGGCCACTTTTGGATCCACCATGCCACCTATAGTGACTATTTGAACCATTACTGGTTATTTTAATCCTGTCAATATCAGAATGATGTCTTCCAGACCTGCCTTTAGAAGAATGTGCAAACAGCTCTTCATGCTCTCGTCCGTGATAAGCTGTATGTCTGTGTGCCTTTGGTGAGACAGAAATGGACCTTCTACTTCTTTCCTCACGCTCTTGACTCCTTGATCGCATCCTTTTCAACCTTGATTCCCCATAATGAGATTTTGGAGATTCCTTCCTTTCCTTCCTCTCAAGAATCTCTAAATCATGCCCCTTACCTAGATCCCGTTTCTTCACAGCATTTCTATCTCCATTTTTCTCATCATTTCCACTTTGATTTTTTCTCTTGCTTTCTCTTTCAGACTTCTCTCCACTTCTGCCCTCATGTCTATCCTTTCCAGTTAAATCTCTTGGATACTTCTTCATAGCTTTGTCTTTGGAATTTTCACTCAGCCGCTCATAAATTTTTCCCTTGCGAAGAATTTGTTTGTCATCCTTGCCTTTATCTTTGGTGAATTTCTCTTTCATTTCAGCCTTCAGCTTGGATTCTGATCTACAACTTTCTCCACTATTGTTCTCTTTTGCTAGACTTCCATCCTTCAATCTGATTTCTGATCGAAGAACTTCTCTATGTTTATGTTTACCAAAACTGTCATCTCTAATTTTGTTTTCTGATTCACGGTGTTCTCTATCTCTCCTTCTCGCTGAGTTGCTACCATTAGGGGGAATGGTATCTTCTTTTCCCCAGGAACCGAGCTTCACAAATTCCTCTGACAAGTGCTTCTCAACACCATCAGAAGAATGTTTAATGTGTTTGTGATGGCTTTCAGATTCAAAATGTTCAGAAACATTCTCAATTGTACAATCCCCTGATACATTTCCTGCTCCTCTAGTTGCCTCTTTGACTTCTTCAGGTGTTCTCTTGCTTTTCCTTCTAAGTATTATCTCATCAAAACTGAGAGGCCTTGTTCGAG
Organism: Anacardium occidentale; assembly: GCA_026122585.1. Lineage (NCBI taxonomy): Eukaryota > Viridiplantae > Streptophyta > Magnoliopsida > Sapindales > Anacardiaceae > Anacardium > Anacardium occidentale. The sequence continues at coordinate 509,777 of JAJEJH010000111.1, read as the reverse complement.
CAGCGGTTCCATCATTGCAGTTATCCAAGGAAAGGTCACCACTTCTTCCATATTTTTCTTTTTTCCGACCAGATCTGCTCATCTTGGCCAGTGCACCAACTATTAATAGTCAAGCATATAAGGAAGTAAAGACAAAAGTGAAGGAGGACAGTTTAGCACAGAGATTTGCCAATAAAGCCTTGAACTTTTGCTAACTGCCTCTGTCTGAATATCACTGCATCCAAGGGGAAAGAGAGGTGCTCTTGGTCGTAAGAATCAATCAATTTATCAAGTGTTCTATCCGTTTTTAACAATTTTGCATCCTGTTTCTAATGAAGATAGTCAAAACATTGAAATCAGGTAACAGGCTGGAAACCGGCGAGATCATAATCTTATACACCATAATAACAGTTTGAAATAATAATATACTTATCGTCAGTATGTCAAACTAGCAAGAACAACTTTCATAGTCAATCATATCAAATTCAGTACAGCAAGCAACTCAATTAGCCAGAAATTACAGGTGCAAAATAAAAATAAATAAGAGCCCACTACCCTCCTACAATGTATTAGTTTCATGGCAATTGTATCAAAATTATGAAAAACTCAATAACTTTACAGTTTCAAAAATCCTCAGAATCCATATTACATTTTATAGTATAAATTTTTAGCCAAATTACTACCTCCACTGATCAACTACCTATTACAACCTAACATTCTTGTTAACAAAGATCAATTTTCCAATATTAGGGACTCATACAACTAACCCAGGTAAAAATATATATATATATATTGAGCAAATCTAAAGCAATAACTTTAAATTTTACTTCCACCCAACACCCCAAAGAAAACTTTTTCTTTTCACTTATACTTTATTTTCCTCCATTTTCCAGGAAACCAACCAGAAAGCCAACAAAAAAGAAGAAGAAGAAGAAGAACTCAGCAGGTGAACAAATTCCAATAAATAAACCCTAAAAGTCATCACAAATATCAGTTGACATAGTTCGATAAATTTGCACAGACACGAGTATTTAAGAATAGGGAATTGAAAATAAACAGTGAAAGAGTTACTGCAAGTAAATTTGTACCTGGAAAATGCCAATATAGGGCTGAAAGCACAGACGAAACCTAGAACTGCAAAAACCAGGCGACTGCTGTGGGAAAGGCTTCGTGCTATTATTACCCGTTGGTCACTCGTTTAGATACTTCACAATCAGCAGCATGACACGTTATGTGCTTTTACTGCAACCACCCTTTTTTTCTTATATAGAATATTGAATAATATAAATAAATAAAATTTTCCCCCATAGAATGTAGAGGTGTTAAAAGAGTCGGATCGGTCTACAGCATAACTCAAGACACAGCCCAAAAGACCCAGCCCACCTGGTTGCTACATAAATTATTTTTTATTATTTTACAATTAAAAATATATAAATTATAATATATTTTATATTTAAGAATATATAAAATAATATATTAATGATACTTTAATATTATTATTTAAAAATCACTTTTAAAGCAGCATAATGCGGATTTAAAATCATAAAAAAAAATCCCAATTTAGGATTTAAGAATACATTACACATATACATTTATATTTATTATTTGTAAATTTAATATTTGGACTTAGAATCTGACAAAAATGTTTTTCTTTATCCAATACAATTGTGAGTATGTAATGAAATAAACTTTTCTAAAGAGATAAAAATATTTTAAAAAAAGAAAGTAATTTAATTTAATTTTTTCACTTTTCCAAAAAAAAAAAGTTAAAATTATGAGAAAAAGTTATATTTATATCATAACTTTGGATCTCCCATTCAAACATATTTAAGTTTAATAATATTAATTTAGTTTTATATTTATTTGGGTTTAATAATTATTAATTAATCTATCATTGTTAATTCACTTTTCGTATTAAACACCCCACTAAATCTTGATAACCCTAAAAATTGTTACTTTAAACTAATATCAAATTACATCGATTGGTGTACAACATGTTTTGGTAATCTTAAGCTTATGAATTGTATGCATCATCGTTCATTAGAAGATATATTTCATAGACATTAGAATAATCATTTACATGAAATCCTCTTGTGGGATTCGTCATGATCCCAACATACATCTATGTGTTGTACTAAATTGTAGTACGACCTTAACACATGATATGTTTTCAAATCCTTGTTCACTTGTATGTTTAGAGACATTTTTATCAAGTGCCACCTTAGTCCCCTCGCAAGTGACCTTTCAAGCAATTCTAAACACCTTCAAACCCTCCATGATCAGCGAACGAGTTCATCCAAGTTTTGCCAACTCATGTTCTCAACCCTGCATAACAAGTTCAACACCTTCAATAAAAGCAAATGCAATTTCAATCCGTGCATTTAAATGAAGTTTAGGCAATTCAATCCCTATTGATGGCCTTTCAAAGAGTCCAAGTTCATAAAATGGCTACACACAAGGTCTCAAGCGAAAGGTGAAGTCAAGTTATGTGAAGAGAGACCGAGAAAAGCAAGACAAAATTCTACCTTGCCTAGCGGCGCAGCACGCCCATTCTCCCTAAAATCAAGGCCTCATTGTAGGACCTGCCGCCCCTAGTACCCCTGCTGCTGAAGAAATACTGTTCTTTTATTTATTAAACTGGAAACCGAGCACCCGAGACGGGAATCCTACGAAAAGAAACTCCTGCTGAACTAAATTACATTGTAAGCGGAAGCTGAACTGAAAATAAAATATACAATGAGCCCAAACTGGCTTTTCATATATATATATATGTCCTTACACTGTTCTGAAAATATACAAAATACATGACCTCACAGGTCCATACTGAAAATAAAATACATCTGGAAAATGTGTGTGGGGTCCCCTCTCGCAAGCCTCAGTCCACCCGCTCCTCGCCAGCAGCACTAACCTGAAAAGGAAGGAAGAAGGAAAGGGATGAGTGATAAAAATCACCCAGTAAGCATTCCTTACTTCCCCCGCCCAAACAAGCGACAAACACACACACAAGCACACACTGAAACTTGGCCTCGGCCCTATCCATACATCTAGTCGCTTGCTGGCACTGAAACTGATTATTCTGCTGTTATCTGGATTACTGTTATCTGATTACTGATTACCTGCTTATTAATGAGTCATGGCATGATGGATGTCATGACATGCTGAACTGAAACTGAAACTGTATGCTGATGCATGCATCTGAATCTATCTGACTGTACCCGAAGGTACCTGCTGCTGATCAGGCTGATGAACACAGGGATTCGGCATCCTGGCCAAGTGGGCTGAACATTCTAGCTACTGGCTAGAAAGCTGAAATAATGATCTGCTAAAATGCTGCCGAGCTGACTGACTGGTGTCAGAAAGCTGGATCCCACAGATGCCCCCTCAAGTTCATCCCAAAACTGAAACCCATACATTGGGTTCTGACTGCTGAAATCTACTGAATTCAGATCCCTGGATCCTCATTCAATCTATATGCTATGCTCTGAATGCATATGCATCTGTTCTTAGCTGAATTCTGAATTATCTGATGTCTGATAGCCTTTGGATGGATTACCAAACCTTTAATAAGTCAATTTCTGAATTTCTGGAAAAATCTGAAAGGCACACGACCGTGCAAGGAAGGCACACGGTCGTGCATGCAGCACACACGGCCGTGCTGGGCAAGGGCACACGGGCGTGTGCCCCAGCACACGGGACCGTGTGCTGGCCGTGCGGCTGGGCGTGTGTGCTTCTGGAATTTCTGGGCCATTTCAAGCAAAGATGAGACACACGGCCGTGTCCCTCAGGACACACGGTCGTGTCCCCGCGTTTCCTGCCCGTGTGCACTTCGTGCACACGGCCGTGTCCTTGCAGAAACAAAGGCACACGGGCGTGCTCTTGCGGGCACACGGTCGTGTGTCTTGTTCTGCTCAGACATGGTTCGCCTGAAACTGCAGGAAACTCAACTGATTCTCATCCAAACTGCAATTAAACTTAAACACACATCAATGGCACTTCAATCATCACATATACATCATCAATTTCATCATCCATCCACAAACACTGAATCCACCATGAAAACTCATACTTTCTCTCACAACACACACACAAACAGAGCATGCATGTTTCTGGGTGGAAAATAAGTATAGCCACTAACATATAATCATCATCTCATCATCATATACATATACACACATAACATCTCAAGCTGGAAATAGAAACACACGTTTCCATCCCCATCAAACAAGCTGGAAAACTGAAAGAGAGAGTAAGAAACACTTACCTCTCGACATGGCTGCTGGAAGCTTAAACTCAAGCTATTCTCTCTGATCCCTGACTGGATTGGGAGCTGCTGGAAGCTGGAGATCACGCCTAGGGCTGGGAGCTGCTGAAATGGAGAAGAAAACTGGCTGAAATGAGAGAGAAAATAAAATAACTCCCGTCTCTCTCTCTTTTAATCCCACCTGCACGGGCGTGCAGGCTTGGCGCACGGGAGTGCGCCTGGGAAAATGGATAAAAATCCATTTCCCGCGCTTCGCATGATTAAAACCTCCCTAAAGGCATCATACGAAGGCCACACAACTCTGAAAAATTACCAACTCACCCCTGAATTCTGCTGAACTCCCAATCTATCTCTGAATTCTATTTCTAACCCCAAAACTCTACCCCTAAGGGCTTTTCTAAAAACTGGGATGCTACACTCATGATGCCGTAGTGCCCATTTCCCCGCTGCAGCACCAGCCCTAAATCTGCTTGTTTTTCCCTTGTTTCTTTACCTGTGTTTTGTCTCCAAAGCTTCTCCAATTGAAATGCAATAAAGCCTTGAAGTTTCCATGGTCCTTAATCATGTTTTAAATGTAGATAATCTCCCATTCAAGACAGTTAATCAAGAGAAGATCAAGCTCATATGTCTTCAATTCAAGAAAAGATAATGTGAAAACCACTAAGCATATGAGATGATATATTTTGTATTTTAGTATGCAATGTAATTAGTATTAGGTTATCCAAAAAAAATTGTAATTAGTATTAGGCAAATTACTTGTTTGTTTTTTAATCTTTTACTTTATTTAGATTGATATATGTAATTTATAATATAGTTTTAGGTAAATTAGAATTTGGTCATTTTAACCATGATTTTTATCTTGATTATATAAAAGCAACTAAACTCATTTGTAAGGGTATTTTGTTGAAATGATATATTGAAAGTTTTGTACTTTGTTTATTTCATGTTGTTTAGTTAACTCATGTGAATTTATCCAATCTTTAACAAAAAATGGTTGGTGGTAGAAGAATTCAAGTTGGTGTATTCAAAATACAAGTTGATGGAGAAATTTTTTAGACTTGGTTCAACTCAAATTGGTAAATCTTCATCCTTTATGCTTGAGGGGTATTTATCTTGCAAATTATCAATCAAGTTGGTTGAATTATAATCAAGTTGATGGCTAATTCCTTTAGCCTTGAATTTTCTACTAACAAAAATCATTTCAATCAAGTGTTGGTTATTTGTGTTGGATTTAAATCTCCTTCTCCTACCTTTCTGAAGTTGATGTTTAATGATATTTGAAGATTGAACATTGAAGATTTGAACTTGCATCTGTGTTGAGTTGAAGTACCTTGAATATAGATTAAATATGACATGAAATGTAAATGAAGATGCATGATTTTAAAACTTCTTCAATGGTGGAACTTTGAGCTGAAAGTTAACGCAAATTTCAAGACAAAAAATATGGGATTACAGCGTTAATTTCATCTCAACACGTGAGTTTTATTACTAATTTTCAATGCCCTTGTTCAAAATATTACTAAAGCTATGAATACCTTTAAATCGATCAGCTAATATAATCATAAGGTTATCACCATACGAGTACAAATATTACAGATTTTTTTAACTCCAGGATGCCACAATTTGGCTTTTCAATGTTTAAATAATTTATTTAGGAAAAAGCTACAAGAGAAATGTTAATGATCCATTTTTAGAATTGTTCACGATCGCAACCTTTATAATTATTAATATCTAACTGTTAATATTATATATATATATATATATATATCCATGTGCACTACAGTATCAAGCTTCCACAAACTAGGAAATAGCATAGCATTAGGAAATTTATCAACATGCCCATTCAAGCATCCCGAATGATGAGTTATAATATATTCAACTCACAAGAGCTTAGGAAAGAAGAAGATAGCGTCCGATAATTCATAAGAGTGCAAACTACTAGAAAACCATTAATCCTTACTTGAAGTTCAACTATTTAGTTGCCCAAACAGGATGATGCATTTTCACAATCACAAACCCAATTGAAAAGCTTTCACTCCTTGCCTCCAACTCCAAGATTTATCTATACAACCATCATTCCTGTCTTGTGTTTCACCGCATGTTTTCTCGGCGACGCACATATCGGGTTCTGTCATTGTATCTTGGTCTGTCCTGTGCTCTCTGGGGCTGTGGTTCCACCCTCCTCTGTCTCTCAGGTGATCTTTGAACTATCTCTCCATTCACAAATAACTCAGCTGCAATAGGCAAACATAAAAATTGTCATCCTGAAAGAAAAGTAACACCAGAGCAAACCACCAAAAATATAACACCTTGTGATCAAAATTTAAGCATACTAGAAACAGGGCAACAAATTAAGCAATCAAACCTCTTATGAATTAAAGATTCAAACATTTTACCATTTTAATGATATATAAAACCTAAACAAAAGAAAATGTAGGTATGTTGCTGAAAACATTTTGGGGGAACTCGAAATCTCATGTTTACTGATTGATGCCTAAACAAGAATTTTTCCAAAACAATCAACCATATATGTATCTCTCCACTGATTCTGAAAACCCACACGTAAAGCTCAGAATAAACAATGAGGGAAACTTAATATTAGTCCATTAGCATTCAAAGCCAGGCATCACCCATTTGAGGCTACTAGCTTTGCCAAGATGGACTGGTGATGAAAAAGGAACAATACAAGTTATTCAACACTATATGTTTTTTTGAAATTAATTAGAACTCAAAGCATTACAATTGATAAGCACAATACAATTTTTTTATCATTATCTTCAGTGTCAGTGTGGGAAAGTGGTCAGTGTATAAAGTATCCCACTGAAAAAAACTACATAACAGTGAGAGCATGGGTTATTTAACAGAAAAAATAGGTATCTATGAATGTGTGATTCAAATACCATTCATCAAGTTTCACCTCTACTGATCTGAAGCTATATGAAATATATAAAGTGCAGAACAGTTAATAGAAATATTTGACCTGAGTCCATTAGCATTCAAAGCTAAACATTATCCGATATGACTCTTTAGCTTTGCCAAGATGGACTATGAATGAAATGTGCATAAACTGTCACCAGTGACAATCATTTCAATTGACACGTCAGCACACCACTGTTGGATTTATCTTTTAAAACATGATTGTTAATTATAGAAAACTGCAGAACTCACCTTATATCCCATTACCGATGGATAGATAGCGTGAAGGTGAGAACAGTACAATGTAATCTACATACAACAACATTACCATTTTTCTCCCCTTCTGATCTAAAGCTCCATGCTTCATCAAATACCGAAAGCACAGAACAGTAAAGAGGGGCATTTGATTTTAAGTCCATTAGCATTCAAAGCCAAACATTGTAGCTAAGACTATTTATCTTTGCCAAGATGGACTTCAGATAATCATTTCTGAACGAAAGTTTGGCAAGCCACCATCATCAATTATATGCAATTCAGAGAACACTTCAACTACCCATTTGGATGCAAAATGAGCAAAGTTATAATAACCCAACATCATCAACGAGTGACTCTAAAATTGTCTTACCTCCATAATCTTTGTTTTCAGGATCAACGTAAGAGTCCGGAAGCACAAATAGAACACCAGGCAAACCTGTTAACAAGTAAATACTTAACAATCATAACCTCAATTAAGCAACAAAACATTAAAAAATCACAAGATGAACAAGAGCAAGTTCAAATATACCTTCAAGCTTATTTGATGTCTCCTCATCAATCTCACAGCCAAAACCAAAATATCTTTCGCACGAAACGTTGTAAATCTTCTTCTTTGCTTCCTCTTCGCTGAAATAAAAACAAGAAGCATGTGATCAAACAGAAACGAACAACAAAACGAAACAGGTAACATCCCCAACCTTTGTGGTAATAAAAAGTCAACCGTTACCTTCCAACGACTTTAGCCAGGGTTTGAATATAACAATCAATCATTTGCTGTTTAGTTGCACCTTCCCCACCCGGCTTGTCCATGACAATAAGCCAGTGTTCGTAGTCACAGCCCGGAAAAAGCGGCGCCATTTCAGTAGGAGGGCGGTCGCTGAAGTTGGAGCCAGAGTTGAGAGGTGAGTAGGCGGAGTTGCCAGAGCGGTTGACACGGCATCGTATTTGAGAGAAGCGTGCGGAGGGACAGATTGTTTGGACAACGTGGGAGAGAGGGGTGAGAGAGCGACGGGTAAAGAGGGGAGAAGGAAGAGGCAAAGGAGCGGTGATGGTGACAGTGGAGTGGAGACGCTTGGAAAGAAAGAAAGTGAGTTTGGAGTGGCGCACAGAAAGGGCGGTGATAGTGCGTGCTAGGGTTTGGGCCATCGTTAGTTACACAGATAAGATGGAAACGAGGGTTTTGGAAAGACGAATGCGGATGAGGGTTTTGGAAAGGTAGAGTGTGGATATAATATAGCCGTATTTATCTCCTTTGGAAGATCTCTTAAATGTCCTTTTGTTTGGATTTGGGCTTTGCTCTTGGACTTAGGCCAGAACCTGTACTTTTTATGTTAAAAATATGTAATTGGACAGTGAAAAAGAAAAATTGAATAACAGGTGATATTTTTATTATAATTTTTTTTTAAACGGGGAAATTCAACCAGTGTTTCGCTGATACATAGCTCAAGCCCTGACCTCAGTCATATCCACTTGGCTCTGATTCATTCATAAAACTATAATACAACCAATATATCCAACCAATTCATTCATTTTTTATATATCCATAGATCTTTAAGCAACTACTTGGAGAACAATACAGATTCATAAAACCATCTTTGTAAATATTTATGAATCCACAAACAACAACATAAGTTGGAGTTTCTCTCCCTCATATTCATCAAAAGCTCTTCCCATAATACAGATTCATAAAAATATCTAAGGATTAAAGCACAAACAACTATATAATGGCAATCACTACTGATTTGTCCCATAATCTTCTCTTCGACAACTTAAGAAATGGAGAAAATTACTCCGCATAGTTCAACAAGGCACCAACTTGATTATTCTGAACTCATTGACTTCAACGCTGTTGTAGTCTTGAAACCATGTGCTCCGACTTCTGAAAGGAATTAAACAGAGATTTAGATGTATTTGTTAACAGTTATAGTTGACAACTATAAGCACCGAGACTGACATGATATATTGGCATAATATTCGGCAACCAATATTCTATCCGTAGACATAGATTTGCATAGTTATTTAATATTAGAGTAAGTACTAGGATTCTTTTCTCTTTCGGTACTTTTTCTGTGTCTACTCTAATTAATTTCCTCTATGTTTAAGCTGGCAGCTGATACACTGTTCTTACTGTTTGATCAGATTTATAAGTTTACCACCAACATGAGTCAACTTTCGGAGCATATGAAAAGAATGCAATAAGACATTGTCAAGATTTGTCCATAGACAAAGTTTGCCTTAGAACACTCAAGACAGAAACATTGTCATTCGACAATGTGGTGCTTATATTTGAAACCTGAGTGAGTGCCTTAGCAAGGTGAAAAACATTTGAGGCAAGTCTCTCATTAAGCCAACAGTCCACTTCAGCACATTCAAAAACATAAAAAAAATGCTGAAGAGTTTTAACAAGGTCATCCTCCAGAGCAGACAGATTTTAACTTCTAGCAGATACAATCTCATAAATATAAAGAAATAGTCTTTCATAATCCACAAATAAAAACTAGCTTATACTTTCTAAGAAATGACTTAATATAACTCAATTGCAAGGTTTAGTTGAATAACTACCTATGTTTAAACTATCCATATCTAATCAAGACGAAAAACTTTAACTTCAAAACTCTCTGCGGCTGGCTACATTTGAGCTCTTTGTTTTTTATCTTAAAGCTCTTTCAATTTTATTTAGTTGCTGTAAAAAATCAGGAGAGCTTCAAATTCATGCTTCTTTTATGACCACAGAGCATTAAGAAAACTGACCTGCTCAGAGTAAGGCAAATATTTTCCATCAAACGTGACGACCACACGATCTTTCCCATCCACACCCTTAACTTTGTCAACAGAGCAGTAGAAGTCTATAGCCGACATACTAACCAACAAAGATAACAAAGACAATGAGTAAAAAACTGAATACCAAATAAGTATATGAACATACTAACTCAGCACACAAAACATGAAAGATAAATAATTAAGCTGAATATCAAATGACTATAAAATGATATTTGATGCCAACAACGATTAATTTGGAGAAATAATTGAATGTTATTTTTAATACATTTGACTAAAACTTTTAAGTAAAACAAAACTCCAAACTGCCCCAGTCAATCATTCTTCATCAAAAATATGGAACCATCTCAATGGCCGACCTCAAATTGGCTCAGCACATGCCAATTTCAGCTCATGAATGAATAATTTACTAGTATTGTATCTTAACCTGAAGTAATTTTTCAAAAGCTTATGGAATAAAACAGTGTAGAAAAGTGTTTATTTTCACCCCACCCTTTTTTCTCCAATATCTAAGAAAAAAAGAAGAAGAAGAAGAAGAAGAAGAAAAGTAAAAAATAGTTAGAATCTGTGATTAAAATACATTTTTCTAAGTGCTAATCTAAAGACACAAGGTTCAAAAAATGGCCTAACTTCAATAACCTCCAAAGTGTTCCTTTTTAATGGGAGCGCTAGTATGTCACTAAAACAGGAAGATCATGTCTCTAAAACAGGAAGACTAACCATCCAAAATAAATACACTTCCCTTCAACCTCAATATCAGCAAAAAGGCAAACGCATCTGGAACCAAACATCTATGACCTAAATTTCAAGAATCAACTGAAGCACATATTTTGACAGAAAATTCTGCTAAAAATAATAATGTTTATCAATATTTACCCACAACACAAACAACAATTCAATCATATTTTAATAGCAAAACGCCAAAAAAAGAAAAACCCACAGACTGATCACAACTTACATCCCATCACCAAACTCCTCATTGATAATTTCCTTAATACTCTCTCCAAAATGCATAACTGCTTCATTTAACCTACAAAAATTCAAAAAAAAAAAAAAACCAACATGAAATTGTTTGCCACAAAGAGAGAAATTAGGAAAACAAAAACTGAACATAAATATTTATGAACCTGTACACGGCGGGCTCCTGGATCAAGTTCGGGTCATAGGACCTCATGGGCGGTTTCATCATCTCATGGAGGAGCTCGACGGGGATGTTGGGCACGGCCGCCTTCAGTTTAGCAGCGGTGTCTGGCTTGAGTTGAGCCTGGCGTCTGAAGAGCTGGGCCACGAACACATTGGTCAGCCCCGTTTCTTCAGCTATTTGACTATATGACTTCCCCGACTGCTGCTTCAGGGCAAGAAGGCTTTTTGTTATGCTCGACTTGCTCGTTTCTCCTTCCATTTCGCAAAGTGCTGCGGCTCCCGACGCTTCCTAGTTTTCAGTAGACGGAGGAGAAGATAGACATAATCCACATGCGAATAAACTGACACGTGTTAGATCAACAAAAACATGAATAATATCTTTATTTTTATTGAATTTATTTTTAATTATAACAAATTTGGATACAATTCTGTTAAATTAAAAGACGAATTTATTATAATCACATAATAATAAATACAATAAACATTAATTATATATTATGACCAATATTTAAATATATTATACAAAGATTTTTTTTTTTACAAAATGATTATATATTAGTAAAACATAATAATATTTGTGACCAATTATTTGTGGTAACATTTTAAAATTAATATGATATATAATAACTTTATTATAACAATTTTAATATTGTAAAAAACATAAATGTCATCATAACTAATTTAAAACGACGGACTTAATGTGCTATGTGCTTATTATAATGAAACAGTAACTTATAATTAATATTAAATTTGTCAATAATTATTTTTAACATGACAATAAAAAATAATAATTATAACAAATTTAGTGTGTTTGGGGTTAAGACGAAGTAAATAAAGTTGATAAAATTGAGTTTTAGTTTAATTCAAATGAGTTTGAAACGAGTTTAGTTTTTGTGAGTTTAAATTCGAGTTTATAACAAATTCAAGTTCATAACGAGTTTGGTTTATGAAACTCGTATACCAATAAAAATTGTTAAAATTTATTACAACAACATTGTTTTAACCAATATATATCAAATGATATCGTTTTGGGGCATTTTATACATTTAACAAGTAAAATCGAATCTAACTCAAATTCAATTTATCTCAACCGAATCAAAGTCAAGTTTAAAGGAGTTAAGCTCAACTCCTGTAAAGCCAAACTGAATTCAAACTGAACTAAATTGGAGTTCAATTTAATTTAAATCTAACCCTACATGTAACACCTTAATTTAAATCGAGCCGAACCGAATATAAACAGTAACATGTTCGTGTTCGGACTCGTTTCGTACTGTTTGGGTTTAGATTCGTATTCGTATTCGTCGAATATTTTTATAGCAAAGTTCGTATTCGTGTTCGATTCATATAACTAAGTTCGTATTCGACTCATATTTGTATTCGTATTCGTATTTGAGTCATATAATTTGTTTTTATATTTATTAAAAATTATAATTAATACAAATAATTAATAAAATTCAATTAAAAAATTATTATTTTAAGTTCAGGTTCGTGTTCGGTTCGTATAGTTCGTATTTGGACTCGTGTTCGCTGAATTTTAAAAATTACAGTTCAGGTTCTTTCGGTTCATTTCAAACTTGTTCAAATTGAACTCAAAAACGAATCTGAATATATTCGATTCGAATCTGAATATATTCGATTCGAATCTAGTCCTAGATGATTCTGATAATAAGAAAGAGAAACAATAGATAAGAGAAAAGAATAAGTGGAAAAATAGAGAGAAAAAATAAAAACTACAAGGAATTGAAAAAAACTTGGTTATTTTAAAAAAAGTCCAAATAAAAATACCCACCTTAATGATAAAAAAAATATCGTTTATATTTTACATAAAAACTTTAATAATACAAAATAGCATCATAGATATTTTTGTTTCAACAACTAATAAATATTTATGCAGTTTTATTTAAATAATATAATATGAGTGTAATAAATTGTATTTTATTCTCGTTATTTAAAATATTATAATAAAGTCTCTATAATACTTAATTGTGAATATAATTGTAAGGGTATAATTGTCATTTTGAAAACATTTTTAGGACAAATGAATATTTTTTCTATCTTATTTTATAAATTATCATACTCTTCTCGTATATTTACAAAATCTAATACAACTTCAATAATTTATATTATAACGTTTACATCCTTAACATATTGCATTTTATTCATTTTTTAAAGATGTAATTGTTATTTTCAAATTATTAGAGAGTATATTAAAATTTTAAATTTTTAAAAACACTCTTAATATATTTTTTATTTTTGATTCTCTTAAAAATTTATTAACAACCTTAATATTTTAAACAATTATAGTTTACCTCTAAACATAGGAATAAACATCATTAATATTTTTATCTATACGTGTTAATATTTTTTTTATTATTTTTAATTAAAATTCATATAAATGAAGGTTACAAAATCAAGAATAAAGTGTTATTAAGTTTGATAGTTTTTTTTCAATCATTTTTATAAAAAATTTAACAGATATTTATTTTTAATTTTAACAGACAGGTTGAAAATGAAAAGTTGTAACTTAAAGGGAGGAAAATGTAATTATATCAAACCTTGGGTGGGCAGCATGATTGGGCCTCATAAATATTGGTTAACATAAAAACCTTGGGTGGGCAATATTCAAAATCCTAGTTTAGCAGTGGCTCCAAGGCCCAGATTTGAAGCCGAGCATGGAAATGGGAGAAAAACTTTGGTAATAAGGAAATAAATTCAGACAAAGTACAAACCTAACCAGAAAGTGAGAAAGATAATTGAATTCCGAAACCATTTTCTCAAAAATTTGTGGTTTCAAGCCCACATAATCGAAGTCCATGGTTTCAAATTAATCTATATATATATAATTACATGAATACATGTGATTTCATATGAATGTTAATAAGATGAAAAACTTAATCTCACTCAAAGTTTTCTTAAATGATAAGTCTCATTCTTTATTATTATTTTTTAATCAAACACTTTTATGTTAATTAAAATTAATAGTTAAATTTAATAATTAATAATTAAATTTAATTGTAAGTATTAAATGTTAATAATTATAAGAGTATTTTTATCATTTTGAAAAAAATTATAAATAAAATAAATTTTAAAAACATATTCAAATAATAATAATAAATTTTAATTGTAATAAAAAATTAAATTAAAAAAATAGTTACAGTTATCAAAAGCGGCAATTATGGCCACCTCTAATTGATCTAGTTGAAAATTTAACCAAGTTGGTTTTTCGACCACTTGATTCGATTTTTGACTAAATTTAATCATTTTTATTTTAATGAAAATGGTCATTCAATTGTTTTCAGTCATCATTAATAGTAAAAATAATCGAATTTCGTTGAGATTTAATCAATCTAGTCAAAAATTGAATCAAATGATTTTTTTCGATCATCTGATTCGATTTTCAATCAAATTTGATCATTCTTATTTTGACCAAAATTACAATTTTATCATTTTTAGTCCTCATTAACAGTAAAAATAACCAAATGTAATTGAAAGTCATTAAAAGTATTTTTGTTATATTATAAAAAATATTTATAAAATCAAATAAAAATTTTTTTATACATAGATATTTAATTTAAAAAAAAATCGAAAGATAAAACCTCATCTTACAGAGAAAATTTGGATGGGATTTAAGTTTTCTAACCTACTAATAATAATTTAAGTCTATGTCCTTAATTTCCCTTACACCTATGACTTCGGCCAATTTATCGTTCAACCACAAGACGTATATATTAAATTATAGTCTTTTTCAATAAACGCTATTTTGTCACATCTTAAATGTCGCCCTTTGTCTTTTCTTCATTTTCAATAATCCTTCGTCATTGCTGACATGGTTAAATGAATTTCACACTTAAAATATAGACACAGTCTTGGGTTCCCATTTCAATTATTGGTCCAAAACTAGACAAAATTAATACTTGACCAATTGTTTCACGTCTTATGTGTATTCTTTTCAATCACATCCTGACATGAAATTTTGAATTCATTGACATTGTCTCGGTGCATTTTATATTAGGCCAAAGACTTGTTCCCACCTATGGTTAGTTTGAGGCGGAAAAAAGTATCACCCCTAAAGTTTTAAAAACTTAATTTTTTATATTTGAAAATATCTTTTATAATTTTTATATTAAAATAATTAAAATATTTATAAAAATTTTTATATTAAAATAATTAAAATATTTTTTAAAAATAAAAAATTTATAAAATAATTTTTAAATAAAAATATTTTTAAAAAATTTAAAACAATCACCACCACCAATTCTGACAGTAGTGGCCACCGATAAAGGAACCAGATGGCCGTTTTCAACCATCTAGTTCTAAGAGAGGCCAGATCTGACCTCCCTATTAGGTCTAGTCACCTCTGCTAGAAAGAAAGCTCGAAAACAACCGATAAGACCAAAGACGGTTCTTTCCAATCATTTTCGGTTTATTTTTTTAGCGGAGGTGATCGAATCTAGCCATTTTCGCTTAAACTGGAGGCGGTGGCCACCGTCGTTGGCATATATCGCGATGATTACTTTAAAATTTTTTTAAAATTTGTTAAATATTTTATATTTATATAAAATTTATTTTATTATTTTTTAAATTTTAATCTTAAAATGATAAAAATGTCATTGAACTATTATTATTTACTAATATATTTAATATTAAATTTGATCAGAGGGTGGGAAACTGGATTTTTGAAACCTTGGCGTTGACACTTTCCCACCTCAAACTATGGGTGGGAATAAGTCCTTTGCCCTTTATATTATTGCATCACTTATCAGCCTTCTTAACATCCTGGGAATTTTCAATAGAAGAGTCAACAAAAATCCTATGTTTGATTTATAATAAATTAGAATTCAAATCATAATCAATATATTACAGTAAATTTATATTATATTTTAATTAAAATTGTAATTATGGGTTAAACCATGATATTCTAGAAGATTTACAGATTTAAACGAAACATGTATTAAATTTGTCTTAGTCAATAATTAAAAAAAATTATACTTAATCGAATTATTTGTTAGTTTCTTCGAAGTCTTATCTTTGTTAAACTTACCTTAATTTATTTAATATCTTCAATACCTAATATTAATATTTATAACATATTTTGACTAAAAGCATAAGCATCTAAACCTAAGGCATTAGGGGTCGGTATGATTTGAAGAATCTTTTATCGCTTAAATTGAAAAATTATCAGAAAAATAGATTAATAATAATGTATTTAAATAAATTGATACGTATAAATAATTATTTACGTAATAAGTGATAATTAAAAAAATACTACGATATTATTTTATTCAAATATCTTTAGTAAATAATTAATGTCTAAAAATAACGAGGTGATCAAATTATTTTTTATATTATATCTTATATTAGTTTAATAATAAAAAATTATGATAATATTTTATTAGATAATAAATTAAATAAAATACTATAAATAATAAAAATAATATTTTATTATCTATAAACAAGCGTACCCAACTTCCAATCCATGTGCTTATGTATTAATGTGATATTAAAATAAAAGTTTATTTATTAATATCTAATTAGACATTTAAAAATTAAAACAGCAGATCAACCAAATAATGTAGGTCACCTAAACCAATAAAATAAAATAATAAATATGGTTTTCGTGGATTCATATAAAGAAAATTAATTAATTTAGTCATATTTTAAAATTAAAAAACAAAAATATTTAAAAAATCTTGTTTTGATGAATCTATTTAAAATTATGTTCATGACGAAACACACACACACCCCCATGTGTAGGGCTAGATTCAAGCTAAACCGAACATAAACAGACACATGTTTATATTCGGACTCGTTTCGTACTGTTTGGGTTTGGATTTATATTCGTGTTCGTCGAATATTTTATAGCAAAGTTTGTATTTATATTCAGTTCGTATAACTAAATTCGTATTCGATTTGTATTCGTATAATTCGTTTTTATATTTATTAAAAATTATAATTAATACAAATAATTAATAAAATATAATTAAAAAAATTTATTTTAAGTTCGGGTTCGTATTCGTATTTAGTTCATATAGTTTGTGTTCGGACTTGTTTGGTTCGTTTTGGGCTTATTCGAACTGAACTAAAAAACGAATCCGAATATATTCGATTTGAATCCAACTCTACCCATGTGTAACATGCATAATCAACATATGAATGATTGATTAGATATTTGCATATATTCAATATGTGTATATAAAACAAATACGCGTAGTTAAAGAAAAAAGACAATCAATTTAACAACCGTTTTTTTTTTTTTTATATTTTAAAATTCGTAGACATGATTCATAGTCAATTGGTGGTGATTTTTGTTTATTTGAGATGATTCAGAGAAAAAATTATATAATATAAAATGTAAAAAAAAAACTTTAGAGATTTAGAGATGCATAACTGATGAACACATGTTTGAAGCTAATATGCGTGTTATATGTTATAACCACATGTAAGTAACTTGATTTTTTTGATGATTTATTTACTATACGTACTATGTATAGTACACTTATCTCATTCCGTGTAAAATTTTAGATAAATTCATAAAAATAAGATTTTTTAAAACATTTTATTTTTAATTTAAAAATAGGACTAAATTAATTAATTACTCTTTATTTTATCGATTTCCCATGTAATTCTCAAGTTTCGAGTGTCCTACTAATATAATAAAAAATTATTTTTATTATTATTAATGTTAGAAGATTCGTCGTTGCAAAATATTTAATCAATGTCTTCATTTATCTTGTGTGTGAAGGCTATAATCTTTGTCAAAAACATAGACCGAAGAAAAATCCGTGCGAGTCAGAAGGGTGACTTGCACATTTTAACAGAGTCAAGGTTAGGTCGAAACTTTAGAAAAAAATTGGCTTCTAGAACCAAGCGTGTGAAAATTTGACCCTCCCTGAAATTAAATGTCGCTTTATGACCTCTGTCATGGAAAAAATCTCGCCAAGAATATCACATTTTGTTTATTTATAAAGGCAACATCCATATCACCCACCCAAATTAAGACAAAGTTTAAAAATGTTAAACTCTCATTTGAATACTAATACAGCTAACATTTTTATGCTATATTTAACAAGATGTTCTTCTTAATAGACTTATAAAAATTTATAATTTCATTGAATCATTAATTATCAAAATACCCTCCTTAAATAGAAAATTGTAAATGACTATTATACCCTCATGAGAGCCATTTTCTGGTAACAAATTGGAACACATCAAATGGGATGCCTTTGTCATTGCGTAAGCCTTAGGCATTGGCGACCCAAATGCCTCATTTAGCCTAGACAATATGCTTGGCAATAAAGAGGCACTACAACTTCTTATAGACCTTAAGTTGATATAAGTTGTCTCGAGCTTGCTTTCATGGTGGTATAGGATGATTTGATGGATCGTGGGCATCGTCGTATATCATTTTGTATTCTATGAGTTAATGTCTCACTGAAACATTAAAGCTAAGAAATGACCCATTGTATGGGAAAGTGAGAATGACTTCAGTGCCCAATGAGTTAAGTAACCTAACCAGTAAACTATGAATGTGAGACAGTGATAACATAATAATGATAAAGGCTAAGTTAGATAGTTTATATAGCAATATAATATTCAAAATAGAGGAAACCAAATTAAGTTGAGTCAAGGGCATTCAAGCAACTAGTTGTGTTAGAGGTATGAAGGAAGAGTGGCACATCAAATGCATTTTCCACAAGACTTTTGACGATGTGAGGATCTAGATCAATCTTGGTGGATGATGGTAGCCTAATTTTGGAATCAGAGTTGTGAAATGTGGTAGTCGAGTGAGGGATGTTGAGCTTGGAAGCAACAACTTGAGCCACTTTGTTGCCATCTTATGGTATTAATAGAATCTTTGATTTTGAGTTGGAGAGATAGAACTCAAACTCCTTCATTGATTAAGTCGCATTCAACAACATTGTAATGACTCAACTTTAAATAATCATAGAAAACATAACCACAATAACATTAAATTATTATATATTCATAACACAATAAAATCCTAAAATAGGTTACGTATCCAATAATTTCGAATATAGTTTCGATGAATTAGATTCAAATTCAAAACTTAACTCGATAAACTCTTTCAACTCTTCCAAATTAATAAAGAAATGAAAATTTGAACGTTTACAAGTCTATTAAGGAGGGTATTTGAGTAATTATAATTTGTAAGGGTATAATAGTTGTTTAATCAAGATATAAAAGAAAATATTAAGTAATTTAGCATTCGGGTGAGAATTTGGTATTTTTAAACTTAATAAGGGAGAAACTGTCTTTTGTCATAATTAGGGTGGGTGATTCAGCCATATCTAACAATAGCGCGTATAAAATGATTCCTCATATCTTAATCTTTAAATTATGTTTAAGAATAAGAAAAAGGTGATGAAATTTTTTTGATGGAATAAAAAAGATTAATTATGAATTAAAAATGATCACGTAGCGTTACCCCGGAAAGATATTTTGTTCGTGCCTCCAAATTAACAAGTTGACTTTCTTGGGATGCCTAATCTCAATGTGCCACCTAATTTTCTTCCTTTTCTTATTATAATTTAAGAATTTTTATTCATTTTATTTCATAAATTTAGATATTTATAACTATTTAAATTCATAATAACAGAGACTTGAACACTTCAAATGATACACACTTTTACTATTTGATCAAACCCTTGAAATATCACCAACTCAAACCTGCTCATTTTAAATAATTTTTGCATTTTATCGCTAAACCAAACCTTTGAAGTTGAGATTGATGAAGTTGAAGGAGAAGTAATTGCGGTACGACAGATAAAAGAACAGCCCTAGGGGTTGAAATTAAGATGGACATTCATATTTCAAATGCGCCGTCAAACTTGCAGTAGAAGACGACTTAATTGTCTTTATACTACCCACTTGCGAGTTCTATTGGCTATTTTCTAAGTATTTGGAGCTTCGGTACTTGTATAGTCAACTGAAGCTGACATGGTTGAACAATGGCGTATTGGTAATTATCCCAAGGCACGCCCTGTGGAGAATAAATTTAGATCTATAAAAAAGGTCCCATGGATGGACTGACATTGGTAGGTTTCCAGTAAACTTCAATATTCATGGCTATTGAAGAAGGCTTTGAAGATTATACACAGGATGGCACAGTGGATCTTAAAGGGAACCCAGTTCGCAGATCCAAGAGAGGCGGATGGCGAGCTTGCTCCTACGTTGTTGGTATATATATTTCTCTCGGCACTCTCCCCTTCCCGCATTTCTCCTCTCTGTATTTCTGTCTGTCTGTTTCTGTTCAGTTATTTTTCCAGCGTTTGTCCTTGAAACCTGGAAGCTATGGCTAGCTTTTCTCAAATCTGTGAGGTGGATAGTTCGAAACTGAAATTTTGAAGAAAAAAAGTTAAAAATTATAACAGACCCCATCTCATCTCCTAGCTATCTCTTCCTGTTCAGGGCTGATACTGGAGAGTGGCTGGCCGACCGGCCGACCAATGACAATTAATGCAGCCCATTTTGTACATTCATGGCATTTAGAGTTCAACACGGTTCATTAACCTGTTTCTAAACAGGAAAAGCAAACTTGATTTAAATGATTAGAGACAATTTGCAAAAGCTAAAGTTTTCAAGGACCCCATTTGACGCAAAATTTTACCAAGAGGTACTGCTAACTGTGACTTAAAATGAATAATTTTGCAGTGTATGAGGTCTTCGAAAGAATGGCGTATTATGGAATATCGTCAAATTTGGTTGTGTATTTGACGCAAAAGCTCCATGAGGGGACAGTGAAGTCGTCCAATAACGTCACCAACTGGGTCGGCACCATCTGGGTCACTCCTATCTTGGGTGCGTATTTAGCAGATGCCCATCTCGGACGTTACTGGACCTTCGTCATCGCTTCTATCATTTACCTCTTGGTACGTATAAATAATTAATCTTCATCTCCATGCATTCATAGTTATGTACATAGGCAGAATGACTATTTTTCATTTGAAATTTGATGAAATAAAGTTTTTATTCTTTTAAGTTTGGAAGTTTGTTTTTTATTAAATTTATTAATAAAATCCATAAATTTAATGATGGAAAGACAAAAGAATGTTTTTTGTCTTTGATAAAACTAAATAACAATTTGTCCCAACAAATTTATAAAATTCTTATAAAAATTAATCCTAAAATTTATAAAATTTTATAATTATAATAATTAAAAATTAAAAACCCCTTGCAAGTTTAGAACCTTGTTATTGTTTGTTGAGAATGTTCCTTTCTCGTCGTGTTATTTTCTTTTAAGATTGCATCAACAAAGAACAAACTTGTAATTTACCCTGAAACCAGATAAAATTTAAGGTTTAGGGTTTTTCCATGGTGGGGTTGGGAAATAGTCACACCACACAAGCGAATACCTCTAATCTTCTTCCCTTGTTTATTCAATTACAAGTTTTTTAAGGTAAACAATTTAAGTCCCAAAGATTTTTAAGTCATTATTATATAATATATACTTTTAATATTTCTATTCTAAGCATTTATATATATTTTAATGATTGTTGGTCACCTAAAGCAAAACCAGTTGTAAATTATCTAGTGTGAGGTCTTGGTCGGTGTCCTGTCAGATTCCCGAACAGCATTTCTTAAACTTAACCCGTCAAGTTTATCAGTTTAGATTAGATATTTCAGATCAGGTTAGCTTATTATATAATTTATAAACATTTTAACTGCTTTTTCTAACAGGGGATGAGTTTACTAACGCTGTCAGTGTCACTCTCGGAGCTAAAGCCGCCTGCCTGCAATGACGCCAATATGGAAAACTGTAAAGAGGCGTCGACATTCCAGTTGGCAGTCTTCTTCGGTGCACTGTATATTCTAGCTTTGGGAACTGGTGGAACCAAGCCGAATATCTCGACAATCGGTGCAGACCAGTTCGATGATTTTGAGCCCAAGGAGAAGGCACATAAGCTCTCCTTTTTCAACTGGTGGATGTTCAGTATTTTCTTTGGGACACTCTTTGCTAACACTGTTCTTGTGTATATACAAGACAATGTAGGCTGGACATTGGGCTATGCCCTTCCAACTCTCGGGCTTGCTATCTCCATAGGGATTTTCTTGGCTGGCACACCCTTTTATAGACACAGGGTTCCAACAGGGAGCCCATTTACAAGGATGGCAAGAGTCATTGTTGCTGCCTTGAGAAAGTGGAATGTGAAACTGCCTAGTGACCCCAAAGAACTCTATGAACTTGACTTGGAAGAATATTCAAAGAAGGGGAAGTTCAGGATAGATTCTACTCCAACTTGGAGGTCAATCCATCTTGAAAAAAGCAATCATAATTAGCTTTATTTTCCTATGATCATATGTTTATATAACCATTTTTAGTTATGTATGCAGGTTTCTTAACAAAGCTGCAGTGGAAACAGGCTCAACTGATCCTTGGTTGCTATGCTCAGTGACACAAGTAGAGGAAACTAAACAAATGTTGAGAATGCTCCCAATCTTGATTGCCACATTTGTTCCAAGCACGATGGTTGCACAGATCAACACCCTTTTTGTCAAGCAAGGCACTACTCTTGATAGAGCTGTTGGCAGCTTCAAGATTCCCCCTGCAAGTTTAGCTGGATTTGTGACTATCTCAATGCTTGTTTGTGTTGTTTTATATGACCGATGCTTTGTTAAGATTATGCGAAGGTGGACAAAAAATCCAAGAGGGATCACTCTCCTTCAAAGAATGGGAATTGGCCTTTTTATACATGTCATTATCATGACAATTGCATCTCTAACAGAGAGATATAGGCTAAGTGTTGCCAAGGAGAACGGAGTAGTTCAAAATGCAGGCCAAGTTCCTTTAACAATATTCGTTCTACTACCTCAATTTGTGCTTATGGGAACAGCCGATGCATTTCTGGAGGTGGCTAAGATTGAGTTCTTCTATGATCAGGCGCCGGAGGGTATGAAGAGTCTTGGAACTTCTTATTCAATGACTACTTTAGGAATTGGAAATTTCTTAAGTAGCTTTCTTCTTTCGACGGTTTCTCATGTAACTCAGGAGCATGGCCACCAAGGATGGATTCTGAACAATCTGAATGCTTCTCATTTGGACTACTATTATGCCTTTTTCGCTATATTGAACATCTTGAACTTTTTCCTCTTCTTGGCTGTATCAAGATCATATGTTTACAAGGCTGAAGTTTCAGATTCAATGGAGGTGCTTACAGAGGAATTGAAGGTTATGCGATTAAGGGAATCTGGACATGAAGTGTCTGGGATATAGGACCATTGAATGATTCACACTGAAGAAAAATCCTAGCAGGACTCAGAATTAAAATTCAACTATGTGAATTAAAGCTAACTTGCTGACCAGACTGCTGAGCTGATAGAATTTCAATAGATGGTTTGTTAAAGTTTGCTGAAGAAATGTTAATGGTCTGTTCCTGAAATAGAGATGAAGAAAATAATAATGATAACAATAAAGGGAAAAAGTGTAGAATTTATTATATTTTATAGTATGAAGGTCTGTATATTAAGGTGAATCATCATTTCTGAAAAATTTGAAGGCCGCAGTAGACAATAAACAAAGAGAAAAATACCTGACTTGTACAAACATCTTACTGTACCGTATCTTTGATTATATAAATTCCAGACCTGCACTAAATAAAAAAAATACCTAGAGCTATAAAAATGAGGACCGAAAATTCTATCTTATGATCTTTCAACCCCCATTAAAATGTTCGTATTGAATTTGAGTCAACAGAATTTTGATACAATTTGCCGCCTATAATATATTCATCAGGTTCCATTTTCAGTAACATGATTAAAAATCTGTACTAGAATGCACACAGCAACTATGTAATCCCTCTGATTGGATTATAGATCATCTTCATCTCCTTTTTGCCAACTGGAACGACTTCTTTAGGAACTGATTTGCAGCTCGATCGTTTCTATGGCACAATATTCTTAGAATAGTGTTTGGATCCGATCGATTCCACCTTCCTGTTGTTGGTGGCATGGGTAGCTTGGCCCCTGTGCCCAGAACTCCTATACCACTTGTCTCACAGGAAAGAATACTGAATTCTTCTATTAATTGCTCAGTTTGCTGACCCATCAATGCTACCACCCCTTCAACTGTCTCCGCCTCTCGGTCCACCACATCTTCAGATATCAATCCTTCTCCACATGTGCAAAATACCCTCTTCAAGCTTTCTAAATCCTCTGTAATCATCTGATGATCACTCCGGTAAAACACCCGGGAGCTTCCCCCAGCAAGCAAAACCATAAGGTATGCCTCAAATGCTGCCTTTATAACTTCTTTTATAGCCAAAGCCTGTGCTCGGTCATGGAGAATCGCACTCAAAAGAGTGAGATTCTGCTTCAGTGTGCGCAGTGCAGGCTTAATTCTTGCGTTCGCAACGTCATACTGATAAAGGCTTTCATAAAAGACAGAGCTCGAGTCAAGGAAGACGAGGCGATATGCAGCAACTTCTGACACATGTTGGCAGGCTGATTGAATAGCGTTTGTTGCATGTTCAAAGTATGAAGAGGAACTACTATGGCGCCTCTGGTTAGCGTAACGACCATGCACTGAAGGAACAACTCTTGGAGAAAGGGTTAATTTTTTTTCAAGGGACTGGATATGGGAGAGAAGATAATGCAAGGTGTTGAGACGAATATAAAGCCGTTGTGTTCCTCGACTTGTTGATGGGCGTGGATGGAGAGCGTCATTTGTTCCTTGAACTTGACTTACATCATCTAATGTAATCGCACAAGGGCTCGCTTTTTTCCAAAGTTTGGCGAACTTCGAATCTCGGTTGCATCTTGTGAGAGGAGGAAGTGTGGGCAGATAGCTCTGTCTTGCTCCTGAAAATATAAAAACTTTAGCAATATATAATTGAAACTTGAAACAGAAGCAACTCAATTTGTTGCTTTGAAATCTTACCACATGATGCAACAAAGGTAGTGTATTCTCTAAAGAGTATCTGTAAACCATCTGCAAGATCATAAACCAAATCATCTGTAATTCCTATTGGTATTTCAAAGAAATCATCAACAATTTCCTGTGCCATTTTCATTAGCTCCACAGCCGACTCCGCATATGGCTCTGATTTTGACTTGGGATTCCATGTCTACAATGCAAAAAATTGCAGTCAATCAATTAATTTATCATCACAAACCAAAGATTATCTTTAAATTTCTTAACAGACTAACAAAAACATACTTCTGAATCTTTTGTTCTGAGATAACATTCTTTCGCTCTAGCTATCTTCTCATCAATCCATTGTCTCAAGAACCTTAAAATAATGGAATCCACTTCGTATGGGATCATTTCTCTGACAATGCCTTTGCCTCCATCTTCACAGTCTGCACAATCGTCAACCACCATTTGAACTAAAATTTTTTCAAGCTTTCCGGCCCTCTGCAGCACCCTAACAGTCTCATTTTTTAGTGTGCCCATTCCACCTAAATATTGTTTCAGAACAACTCCATAGCATTGGTGAAGTGTCACAGCCGCAATCCCAGCTGCCATGCTGAGCCATTTCTTAAACACTGGACTAAAACTTTCCCTCTCTCTCAATGCCAAATCCTCCGTCTCTTTTGCCAACTGAAGTAGAGGTTCTGTTGCCTCCGTGTCTTTCCCATCAACATTTTCAGTCAGATTCCCATTGTCAATAATCTTTGTGAAAGCATTTCTCACAGAGGAACGGATATAGTGATCGATCCGATTCGCAGTCGAGCCCATCACAACCTTTGTGTCTCCTTTCTCTTTACCTACTCCATCAGTAAGTGTAACATTTTCTCCCATGATGTTTGATGCAATCAAAGCCAGAGGCAGAAGGTTCTCAATTTGACTAACAGTTCCTCTATGGAAATAATCATGATAGCTCAGCAATCTCTTCTCCGCCCACCCTTGCATTACAACCAACATTGAAGACAACATCTTTACGTACAACGCCTCTCTTTCAGATTTCTTAGCATCGTTCGCCAATTCCGCCAACATCGTATGCGCGGCACAAAGAAGATCAGGCTCTGACAACCCAGTCACAACGTATTGCTTAAACAAAACCCATGTGAAACACAAATTATGAATTGGCCTGTTGATCCCCAATGTCGACCATGTCTTCTTTATAAGCTCGAGAAGCTCGTCAACCTCATCCAGAACCAAAGTCTCGTCTCTTGTATCGAATATGGATTGAAGAAGAGAAATATAGAGGTGGATATTGAGCGGGTAGCCGTCAGCCCAATGACAGACTTCTGTCGGAGTTCCGTTAGAGCTTCTCCAGGACAAGGAAACTACAGTGTTGCATAGCGTTCTCATTGTGTCAGAGTTTTTGCCAGTGTCTATCGGTCTGATTTCACTGGCACGGATAATCTCTCGGAGGCGCGTGGCGAATGAGTTCGATTTGTCAAGTTCAATTGAAGGGTGGAGAAGAAGTCCGGCTTCTAGAATTTTTAGCTGCCGTCTTTGCCAACAATGGTACTCGTTAGAGTCGTTGAATTCTGATGGTTTCAGATGACGAATGAGCTCCAATGGCAGTATTATCGTCTCCGCCCGTCTACCCATCTGCAGCCACATATAATTAATAAATTAACCTTTTTCCTTCTTATAATAATATGTCATTTGTCATGCAAAATTGCAATTCAATTAAAGTATTAGCATATAATTAATGTTGTTATTATTATTATTATTATAATAATTATTATGATTGTGATGTATTACGTACTTGGCCAACAAGGGTTCTCATGAGAGTCTTCCTCAGCCTATTATCACTCTGCTCCGTCACCTTCATCTGTTGCCTCATAATTTCCGCCGATGTCAACGGCCGTCTTGGTCTCGCCGGAGGGGGAATCGTGTTGTGCCCATTTACAGGGCTAGTCCTCTCGAATCCATGTCCATTTCCGGGTGATGTTGGCCCCATGGTTCCACCACCAATGGCGGACATCCTCCTCGACGGTGACCTCCTCAGCATCTTCAACCCTAAAGCCCGCTTAATCCTACTCGTAGGCGTCATCTGCACCACCCCATTTACCCTGCCCACCCCGCTTGGCGACCCTGCACTCGACCCACTCCCACCTTCTCCATTACTACTATCATTTGAAGAATAAAAAAGTATCGCATTCCGTCCTCCAAAACCTTTTGAAGAAGACAGAAAAGTTAGAAGTATATACATATATACATTTTTTCATTTAAAATTAAAAAAGGATTCAATGCCTTCAAATTTTTTATACTAAAGTAACAAAAATAACATATGTTTCATAGCTCATATTCAGGATTGTGCGTGTAAAAAAATCAATGTTTTATAAGCAGGTAGGAACCTGGAGAGGATCTGCAGGCAGTGAAGAAGAGCTCATAGGCAGTTTCACGGATGTCATCAGCATCAATGTTGTCGAGTTTAGCAAAGGGAAAGACGAGGTCGGTGTCAGCAGTGGCCGGGCCGGCGAGGTTGCCGGAGGGAGAATCCCGGCGGGTCATTTAAAAGAATGAAGAGGTTGAGTCAGGTATGAATTATATGTGGTGGTGGGGGCTGGAGAAGGAGTGAAGAGAAGGTGTGTATTGAAGATGGTGAGAGAGAGAGAGAGAACCTATTTTGTGGTGGGTTTTAACATGACAGCGTTAATCAAGAAGCGTATAATTCGAGGAAGATTGGGTGGCAATCCATCCTATATATAGCTTTTGTTGAATATTTGTCAACTAATTGTATACCAGAAAATATCATTTTTTATTATATAATAATTTCCATTCATGTTGGAAAATATTCGTTTGTTCCACCTAACCTTAATTGTTCAAGAGATTGCAATGGTTTGGTTTGAAACAAACTGAAATTCAGGTTTAAAAATGCAAATGAGAATTGGGGTCTTTTTTAGTTTTATGTGATGAAGATAATAAAGAGTATGTATAAATTGAATGTAAGGTATAACAAAGATAACGAAAAACGTTATACATCAAATAGATTTTGAAATCTTATGTTTAAAAATATTTTCTTGTTATCTCCGTTAAGGAAGCTTTTGGTATGAAACATCAAGCTTGTACTATTATATGCTTTGAATAAAGATCGATATCCATTACGTTAGGGCATCTAGTCGTTGCTCATGTTGGAATAAAGTAAATTATAGTCATATAATAAGTTGTGAATTCTAATATGATTAATAATTGTAAAGAATCAATGTTTTTGACCTTGTCGTAGAAGAAATATGTTTGATCTTACTTTTTCATGTGACATAAATTATCTATTTTTGGTGGGTTAAATTTAATTTCTTGAGAGTTATATATGAAATAAGGTTCGACACCACTCATATATTGTGTAAGCATGTTTTATAGACATGATTATTTGAAGTCTTTTCTGTCATCTTTTCGTGGAAAGTCTTATAAATAACATCTATGGAGAATTAACAAATTTTGAATTTGGTTTTGTTTCTATATTTATTCGATCAAAAGAATGACGTATATAAGAGATTGATAATATGTTAGCTTTTTTAGTGGAAACACTCCTTCATATGTCAAATTAGTGTTGTAACTTTTCATCAAAATATGAATATTGTTAGAAGGAGAGAATGTTGTAGAAAATTTAATTACTTAATGCTAAAGAGATAACAATAATAAATTAATTTGTTTCTCTATGCATTAATTGTATGGGTTGGAAACACTATAAATAAACACTTGGCCTAGTTAATTTTAGGATACACAGAATGTAAGCCATTCAAACACATATGTTATCCTATGATAACGAAACAATTATACAAATTTTCAGAATCGGAAGCGTACCTCCTGCCATGGTAAATTTCTGCGATTCGAAAATAAGCTGCTGTGATTCTTGACCGAGAAGATCGTCCTCGTCAATATTGAAATCCAGTGCTTCCAAAATGCGCACTGAAACCTTTGATGGGATGGGTTCTGAATTCAGTGGATTTTGGGGACCAGTTTTCTGTGTTTGTGAATGCTTGAATGTACATGTGTTTCCATCAAACACAAAGTTGGCCTTTTATATTAATTGTCAAAAAGACAATTATGCCCTTATAAAGTGTTAGACCATTTTACCCTTATGAGAATATTAAAATTACCTTAATTTGCAAATTCAATTCTAACATTCTCCCACTTGGTCTTACACTTTATAACATTATCCACTACAACCTTAATGTTTAAATAGAAATTAAAATTGTGCGAATCATAGCGGTAGGTCCCTATAAATCAGGTATTACCTTCCATGTATCACAACACAATTCCTCTTTCTAAATAAACTCAAATGTGGATCCAAACTTTATGAATAAACCTCAAATGTTTATTCCTGGTCCTGCATAATGTTTGTTTTCTCTCAACATAAATGTATACAACTCAATGAGAAACAAACCAACAAAGTCAATTACATAAATATGTAAATTACAACTCATAAACATAAATTGTTACGAAGTCCCAAAAGTACAACATGATCTCTGAAAACCTTAGGTGGCATGCCTTTTGTCAGAGAATCAGCAACCATCTGCTCAGTCCGAATGTGTTCTATGAGCACTTCCTTAGCTTTTATGTGCTCTCTGATTGCTAAATACTTAATGTCGATATGTTTGCTTCGACTCCCACTTTTATTGTTTTTAGCAAAGAACACGGCAGCAGAGTTGTCACAGTACAACTTTATTGGCCTCGAAATGGACTCAACGATTTTCAGTCCAGAAATGAAACTTCGTAACCAGATACCCTGTGCAGTAGCCTCAAAACAAGCAACAAACTCAGCTTCCATGGTAGAAGTGGCAACCAAAGATTGTTTTGCACTTCTCCATGAAATGGCTCCCGCGGCTAGGCAAAACACATAACCGGATGTTGATTTACGAGAATCAACGCAACCAGCGAAGTCTGAGTCTGAATATCCAACAACTTCTAGATTGTCAGATCTCCTGTATGTAAGCATCAAATCTTTTGTACCCTGGAGATATCTCATAACTTTCTTTGCAGCTCTCCAGTGATCCAGGCCAGGATTACTCTGAAATCTTCCCAACACCCCAACTGCAAAAGCAATGTCGGGTCGGGTACAAACCTGAGCATACATCAAACTTCCTACCGCCGAAGCGTATGGAATGTTTGCCATTTGTTCCTTTTCAAAATCAAACTTTGGACATTGTTCTAAGGTCAATCTGTCACCCTTCACAATGGGTGCAACACTCGATGAACAGTCTTTCATCCGAAATCTCTCTAGAACTTTATTGATATAGGCTTCCTGAGATAGCCCCAAAACATGACGGGATCTATCCCTATGAATCTTAATGCCAATGACATAAGACGCCTCACCCATATCTTTCATATCAAAGTTTTGAGAGAGAAACTGTTTCACCTCATGTAACAACCCCAAATCATTGGTTGCAAGTAAAATATCATCAACATACAACACAAGGAAGATGATTTTGCTCCCACTAACCTTGTGATATATACATTGATCCATGATGTTTTCAATGAAACCAAATGAAGAAATAACATCATGAAATCTTAAATACCACTGTCGTGAGGCCTGCTTAAGCCCGTATATGGACTTCTTCAACTTGCACACCAAATTCTCACCACTACTTGAAACAAACCCATCAGGTTGTCTCATATATACTTCTTCATGTAGATCCCCATTCAGAAATGCTGTTTTCACATCCATTTGGTGTAAATCAAAATCAAAATGGGCAGTCAATGCCATTATGATGCGGAAGGAATCTTTCTTGGAAACAGGAGAAAAAGTCTCCTTATAATCAATTCCTTCCCTCTGAGTGAACCCTCTGGCAACGAGACGGGCCTTGTATCGCTCAATATTGCCATTGGAATCCCTTTTGGTCTTGAAGACCCATTTACAACTTATAGGTTTCTTTCCAATAGGCAATTCAACAAGGTCCCAAACTTGGTTATGTGCCATCGAATCCATTTCATCTTTCATAGCATTATACCACAAATCAGATTTATCACTATCAATGGCTTGTGAAAACGACTCAGGATCATTATCAGTAGTGATGTCATAGTCAGATTCTTGTAGATACACTATATAATCAGTAGGAATTGCCGATTTTCTAACTCTAGTAGATCTCCTTAAAGTTGGTTCAACAGCCTCTGGTTGAGTCTGTTGCACAACAGGTTGATCCTCTTGAAGAGGATCTTCACCATGATCTTCTAAAGTTATTTCCGGAAGACGTGGCTCAGGTATAGTTGGTTCCTCTATGTTCATTCTTGTTGGACGAACAACCAACAACCTACTTGATGAGGGAGCACTTGTATCAGGGATCGTGTCCCTGGTTCGATCAGAATCCTCAGGGATCAAGTCCCTGAGTCGATCACTCCCACTAACCACGTCATTCTCTAAAAATTTTGCATTCCTTGATTCGACAATCCTACTAGAATGGTTTGGACAATAAAACCTGTATCCCTTGGATTTCTCAGCATATCCAATGAAAAATGCACTTATTGTTCGTGGATCCAATTTCCTCTCATGTGGATTATAAACTCTGACCTCAGCGGGGCAACCCCAAATGCGTAAATGTTTTAAACTCGGTTTCCAACCTTTCCATAACTCAAATGGCGTTTTGGGAACAGCCTTGGTTGGAACTCTGTTTAAAATATACGCTGCTGTTTTAAGAGCTTCAGGCCACAGAGAGTAAGGTAATCTGGAGTTACTCAGCATACTCCTTACCATATCCAACAATGTCCTATTTCTTCTTTCTGCAACACCGTTCTGAGATGGTGTGCCAAGCAAGGTGTATTGAGCAACAATACCTTGCTCCTGAAGAAATTTCGCAAATGGACCAAGTGCTTGTCCAGAACCCGTGTATCTACCATAATATTCACCACCACGGTCAGATCTCACTATCTTTATTTGTTTACCACATTGTTTCTCTACTTCTGCTTTATATATTTTAAAAGCATCCAACGCTTCGTCCTTGTTATGAAGCATGTAGAGATACATAAATCTAGTGTGATCATCAATAAATGTGATGAAATATTTCTGACCTACAGAACTCAAATCAGGGCAACAGATATCAGTATGTATGATTTCTAATATCTCACTACTCCTATTGGCATTTTTCTTTGACTTGTTAGTCTGCTTACCTTTAATGCAGTCTATACAAGTATCGAAATCAGTAAAGTCAAGATTTTCCAGAATATCTGAATTTACCAATCTCTTAATTCTATCAATGGAGATATGACCCAATCTCCTATGCCATAAGAGTGACGAATTCTCATTCATGACACAACGTTTAATACCACCGATTCATGTGAAGCTGCCAAACTATATGGAACATTACTCAAATTTAATTTAAACAGACCATCACACAGTGTACCACAACCAATAACATTAGAATTCTTAAACAATTTCATAGAATTCCCAGAAAAGTTAAAGGTGTATCCAAAAGGTACAAGTCGTGATACAGATATCAAATTCCTAGAAAAACTAGGAATATAAAATGTTCTGTCTAAAATTAAATCATATCCAGTATTTAGAATCAATCTACATGTTCCAACAGCTTCAACTCGTGAAGGCATCTGATTTCCAGAATAGATGCAGCTTTCACTTTCCAATGGTTTCCTTTGGTTTAGAAAACCCTGCAAGGTATTCGCAACATGGATTGTAGAACCAGAATCAATCCACCAGTCATTATGAGAAATACAGATATTAGATTCATAACAGACCAAAGATTGGAGATTACCTTTCTTCTCGAGCCAAACCTGCCTTTTAGGACAGTCCTTCCTCACATGTCCCTTCTTTTTACAGAAGAAACAGCGCAAACCATCCTTTTTAACAACAGTAGCAGGCGCATGCATCTTCGCTTTTCCTTTAGTTTTCTTGCTCGAAGATGCTTTGCTCGATCCAGTAGCCAAATGCACACCCTCAGTCTCCTCCTGTAAGAGCCTCCCCTCCTCTTGAACACACATGGTCAATAACTCATTAATAGACCATTTATCCTTATGTGTGTTATAAGAGATCTTAAATGGGTTATACTGATGAGGCAGAGAGCTAAGGATGTACTGCACCTGGAAGTCATCAGCAATTTCCATCTTTAAGGACCTCAGCTTACTAAATATGTCCCTCAGCTGCATAATATGCTCACGAACGCCCTTAATGCCCGTGAGCTTCAAAGAAGTAAGTTTATTGATGAGGGTAGCTCCTAATGCCTTGTCAGATGTCAAGAATTGAGCTTCAATAGCATTCATCAGCTCTTTGACATTCTCACACTCCGGAATCGAACCACGAATGCTAGTCGTAATGTGAGATTTGATAAACATCATGCTCAATCGGTTGGATCGCTCCCACCGTTCATATAACTTAACTTGAGCCTCACTACTAGCATTTGTCACTGCAGGTGGCTCATCCATACGGAGTGCATAGTCAAGGTCCATACACC
The DNA here is from genome assembly GCA_026122585.1 of Anacardium occidentale. Lineage (NCBI taxonomy): Eukaryota > Viridiplantae > Streptophyta > Magnoliopsida > Sapindales > Anacardiaceae > Anacardium > Anacardium occidentale. The sequence continues at coordinate 476,134 of JAJEJH010000111.1, read as the reverse complement.
CCAAATACAATAAAACTTGCTCTTTCCATACAGCATAATTATCACCATTCAACATTGGAACATTATCAGTCATATACATAACTTGTCGCTCAGCTGTAATTTAAAAATACAAACATGCTTACAATTAATAAGAGGCATATCCCATCAACATTAATGATTAATCTACTAATACAAATTAATCTGAATTAAACAAGAATCGCATATCATAATATCTCCCTGTGGGCAAAGACATTACATATAATGATTCTTAACAGTAATTGATGAAACTATAAATTAATAATATTCCCTAATGCCTGTGGGCTAATCAAGGAATAAAATTAATTTACATTTCACCCTAATTAATCATGAAATACAATGTTCCCTGTGGGTAAAACATTGCATTACCATGCTTAACTAGAATTTCGATGCCATCACAAACATAATGCATATATTTCAATAATAAAGATGCTGTGGCTACTCTAAATCATCAAAATATACACCGATAAACAGTATAAATGTGAAAAATTAACAAATATGAGCACGTTTCAACATATAAACCCATAAAAGAACATGAAATTCGATATTCAGAAGCAAAAACGCGCTGCTAAGGAGGTGCACGCGCTTTCACGCACCACCAGAAGAAGCACACGCGCCTCCACGCGCCGGTCACGCGCTGCCACGCGCCTACACGCGCACACACGCGCTTCACCCTTCCGGTCAAAGATGTTGACTGGTCAACGGTCAAAGATGTTGACTGGTCAACGATCAAACGTTGACCGATCAAAAGTCGGACCTGGATTCCGGTTCGGGTTGACCCGAATTGAATGGGTCGGGTTGACCCGGTTTGACCCGAAAACATTGGGTTGGGCTGACCCGATTCGGTCCAATGAGTTGGCACATGCATGGAGTTAACTCACCGAGTCAACTCGGCGTTTTAACTCACTCAACTCAACAGTCAACTCACCCAAATAAAATAATTTAAAATATAATATTATTTTTATTAAAACTATTCCACTGCCGCTTCAAATTCAAATGAAACACAAATAAAAATACTGCAGCTTTTAATTGTAGCAATGCGTTCCTTATCTCAAATTGCAGCAGCCGTTTTTCTTTTATTAAAATTGCAGCAGTTGTTTTTCTTTAATTAAAATTTATTTATACATTTAAAATTCAGCCGCCACATTTATTCAGCAAACAGTCGTTACTTTTTCAAAAAATTGAAACGGCAGCAATTTTGGGCACGCAAAAGTCGGGTAACCAATAAACAAACCGGGTCAAACTAACGGGTTAAAAAACCCAGCAAACAAAATTCGAATTTCAGCCAAATTGCAGCATATTCCGACCACGATTCCGGCAATTGGGTGAGGGGAAATAATGCAAATGGGCTCGTAAATGAAACCCAGCAGCCAAAATTTCCTAACACCACCGTTTGAGCCGTCGTTTACGGTGGTCAGAACCAAAACGCATCAATTCGGGTTCAATTCGTGCTCGGAAAACAAAAATTTTTCACAACCACACTAATTTGATGTTGAATTTCATTTATATGGCATCAATTTCATTCAATCAACATCAAAAGCACAAAAGCCCCAATTTGTCTCAAGAACCCTAATTTTTCCAAATCAAAAATTAAGGCAGGAAATTGAATCCAGGCAGGAAATATATGGCTCTGATACCAAATGTAAGCCATTCAAACACATATGTTATCCTATGATAACGAAACAATTATACAAATTTTCAGAATCGGAAGCGTACCTCCTGCCATGGTAAATTTCTGCGATTCGGAAATAAGCTGCTGTGATTCTTGACTGAGAAGATCGTCCTCGTCAATATTGAAATCCAATGCTTCCAAAATGCGCACTGAAACCTTTGATGGGATGGGTTCTAAATTCAGTGGATTTTGGGGACCAGTTTTCTGTGTTTGTGAATGCTTGAATGTACATGTGTTTCCATCAAACACAAAGTTGGCCTTTTATATTAATTGTCAAAAAGACAATTATGCCCTTATAAAGTGTTAGACCATTTTACCCTTATGAGAATATTAAAATTACCTTAATTTGCAAATTCAATTCTAACATTGGGAACACCCTATCACCAGAGGTGGCTGCTGGATTACCACCCACAGAAATTGCAGCTGAACTATGGGAACATATTGGGGAAATGTATGGTCGTCGAAGATCTTCACTTTTCGGCAAAGTCTCGCCGAGATCAAACAGGGGAACCAAACCGTGACGACGTATTATAGTCATCTTTCAACCATATGGAGTAAACTTGATGCCGTAGAGGAACCCATTGTTGGACCTCCGACCACTCTTCGACAGGTGCAAAATCTCAAAGACCAAGAATGGTTAACGAAATTTCTTCTCGGTTTGAATGAGGGCTTCATCCCTTTTCGAACCCAAATACTTGCAGGGAATGGATCACTTTCTCTCAAACGGGTTTATCAACTGGCTGTGCAAGATGAGTCACAGATACTTGTAAATTTTGATGGAAATCGGGAATGTGTTGATGGTGTCGCCGGAAAAAAGAGAAAATCGAAGTGCTAGATGTCATTCACGGCGATGAAAGAAAGTGGATATCGAGCCTTTTTACCAAAATTTGAACGGTCTGGATTATTCCAAAAAATCCAACGACTCTTAAAACTTTGGGCCACATTCATTCCAGTCCGCACATGTTTGACTCCTTACGTGTTACCTGGAGTTATGCAGTTGTCCCCCCAACACCCACAACCTAATAATAATAACAGTCAACCCCTTACAGGTAAAACTCTATTGTGACTTTTGCACATGGTGCAATCACACCTGAGACACATGTTGAAAATTACACAGGCAACCAGGATCCATCAAAACTAAATCTAAGACTCATACCATTAAGCAAGTAGGAACTAACAAAATGGTTTGACATAAATGGGAATTAACCCTGATCAATATTAATAATTGGTTATGTAGTACTTCTTAGTGTTTTAATACTCAATTGTTTGTTAATGTCTAGGTCATTGATTTAGGTGCGAGCGACTACATAGTATCTTCACTTGAACTTTTTCTAAATCACAAACCTATGTCACAACCCACACCCAAAAAAATGTCTAATAAACATACAACTCATGTTATACATAAAAGAACCATTCCCTTGGAAATCTTATCATTAAAAATGCATTGTATGTTCCAACTTTTAATTTTAACCTAACTTCGATTGCTAAAATTTGTACAAACAATAGTTGCATTCTAAAATTTCTCCTAACTTTATGCACCTTTGAGGACCATTTGACTGACAAATTGATAGACTTGGGTAGGCTACAATAAGGGTTATATCTCTAGACTGAAATTCCAAAGGAATCATTATCCTTGAATAAAGATTGTATTACCTCAAATACTCTTTGTAATACAGTTAAAAATAATAAAAATTTGCTTGTTCAACATCAACATTTGGGCCACAGTGCCACTATTCCCTATAAAAATGGTCTATACGTCCAATAGCAAAATAGAACTGACCTCTTTTTCCCATTAGCTTGTCTCATACCTACAAGCCATTCAATGTGGTCCACATGGACATTTGGGGACCATACAATACCCCAAATCATGATGGATCACGTTTCTTCCTAACAATAGTGGATGACTTCTCCCGAGCCATATGACTTTGTCTCTTAAGTTCAAAGGCCCAATCACACTCCCATATATTTCATTTCTTTCAATGGTAAAAAGCCAATTCATAACCCATGTGGAACAAGTTTGCATAGACAATACCTTAGATTTTTCAAACCATGAGACCATTATCTTCTTCCTTTAACAAAGTGTACTTTATGAACATTTTTACATATATACACCTTAACAAAATGGGGTAATTGAACATAAACACTATCACCTATTAGAGGTAACCTATGCCCTAAAACACCAAGCTCATGGCCCTATATACTTTTAAGGGGATTGTGTGGTCACAACAACATGCTTAATCAATCGAATGCCAACTTAAGTGTTAGAAGGTAAATCACCTTATGAACTTTAGTTTGGCAAATGCCTAGACATACAACATTTACGAGTATTTGGGGGGTCTTTTCTTCTATTCCACATTACCTACCATAGATAGTTTTTTGGCAAGAGCCACTCACTACATTTTTATGGGATACTTAATGCTATAAAAGGGGTACAAAGTCTATGATCCAAAATAAAATCGGTTTTTTGTCAATCAAGATGTCATATTCCATGAAGATGTTTTTCCATTTGCCATAATGATGGAAGATTCAGAATACTTTTTCAATCGATCTAGTTCTTTACCATATGACTTCTTGACTACCACACCATAGTTTGTTGTTATTCTTATAATTGACAAGACTACCCCTTCTAGCCTAGTGTCAAAAGATGTCTTAGGCTCCATCGATATGTCAAGTCTACCAACATCCACTAAATTCATTAAAATAAGATCCTTCACTTATTCCTCTGTGGTGGTTTTCTCCAACCTTTAGACCACTAATTTGGAGCATTGATTATGTTTGTCTATCTCAAGCTACATCCCTAGATTAAAGAATGTCTTTCATTTAAACTTTTCTCATTTGAACTTCTCTTTTATTTGAAACATACTCTAAAACTCTTTGTATTCTTCATTTTATATGAGCACAAATTTGTGACTAAGTGTTATTTATGGTATAAGCAACAATGAAAAAGATGATGAAGATGAAGGTTGATGACAGTTGCTATAATGGTATTTAAAAGTAATTAAATCATAAAAGAGGATTGATTGTGTAGTTGCGTTGGTGTGTATTTTGGTGTTCGAGGTATAAACATCAAAAGTGTTTTATTCAATGAGGTTATGTAATTGCTTATCCTTTAAGCTAAATTTGGTTTTCCTGTTACTTATATTGTTGAGTTTTGTATGCATTTTTTTGTGTTAACTGTATTAGAGGTCTTGTGAATTGTATCGGTGTTTTTCTATTTTCATGTGTTTAGCCTTTTTTTGTCATACAAATTCTTAGTTTGTGTTGGGTTTCTTTTTGGTTACTGTAGTGCATGAATTGGGTTAAGGTTTTTGTTGGTTACATCTATTCTTTGCATAGAATTAGTGTAAAGGTGTCAAAACTTATGTTAAAAGTATTTTGTTGAGGTATGGTTCTAGTTGTAATGTAAAATAGTTCTGCATATGTTAGGGCTTATTTTTGGGCTTCAAAAATGTAGTTTAAAATTTTCTGTGAGTATTAGTACTATGTATTAGTTGAAAGATATCCTCTTATTTGAAAAATTTCGTGTAAATGTTGAAATGTGTATTTACATTAAGGTTTTAATATAACAATTATTAGCATTGATAATTTGATTTCTGAGTTGATAATTTGATTTCTTAGTATAAGTGTTGTGAGTAATGATAATATATATTTTCATTGTTAGTTAAAATTATATTTGTATAATAGGTTAGCATAGTTGGTTTATTTAGTGTTAAGTTTACATGCTACTCACATATACTATATTGATAATATGCCCAAAGATATTTGGTTTATGCAGTTGTGAATATATACTTTATTTATATTGGTCTCTATTGTTATACGTTATTGATGTAGGTTGTATTGTGTATTGTTATATGTTGTTAAGGTAGGCTATATTATGTGTTGTTACACTGTATGTTGCATATATGTTATTAGGTTGTCTACTGAATAGTATATAGGCTGAAAACCTAAGGGTGCAACTCTATAGGTGTGAAGGAAGGATAAAGCCTTCATCACTCTAGTGTAGCAATGCCACATGCCTTCAGTTGGTCAATGTGTTCATTGTTTATATTGAATAAAAAAAACACATGTTTACTAACTACTTATACTTATTATTGATATTTAATGATTAAAATGTATGTTGCATTATGTGTTGGTTGTAAATATGTTTTATTTATAATATGATATTTGAAGTATGTTGAATGTTTACATTAGGTATTACATATATGATGTTGGGTTGTATATTGAATGGTATATAGACTGGAAACTAGAGGGTGCAACATTACTAGTGTGAAGGAAGGATATAAATTAGTTGATTCAAATAAATTCATTTAATCAATATTTTATTAAACAGTCTGACTATGTTTCTCAAGCCAATGACTTTCACTGTTAGACTTAAGAAGTCTTAATGGACTTCTTAGTAGATCAAGATCCCATTGAATTAGCCTAACCTTTGTTTTGGATAATAAGCCAAGTTAACTTGAATAAGTAAGTTATCAAACCAATTAGCAAAAGCTAATGATCTCAAATTAGGTTTTACCCTAATAAATCTTGTAAACCTTTATTGTGATTCTTGGTATTAGTAGGTATTACATATCCTATACATCGACAAATACGTCCCCACTTAGCTTCTAATAGATTTCAACTTTCTTTTGACAAACAATTTACTTTTTATTAGTCAAGTTTGACCTAATATAACCAATGACTAGTCTTCCACTAGGTAATAGGCTACCTTTCGCTTTGGCGAATAAGGCCATGTCCTAGTAGTGCTATATTAGAAAGCTTCCCATTATGACAATATTTATTAAAAGGCTTCTTAATTAGGTCTCATCAATTTTAGTTTGCATGTGAGGTGATATTTTGACAAAAATAAACGCTAGCATCTATGCTAAATGAGGCATAAAATAACTGTTTACGTATATAGGTTTTAACTAATGTTGAACCCCCAAGTTAAGACTTCGAATATGTTCCCACTTCTCTTTTACAAATCTTCAAGTGATTATATCACTTCATCTCCTAGTTACATAATTTATATGAAATTAATCAATTATCCTATACTAAATTTTACATTAAAATTCAAAAACCTTGAGTTACATTCAAGGGGATAAAGATGAAAAAAGAATTAAAATGAGAAGACATAAGAGAACCTAGGATTCACAGGTCTTATTTAAATAATTACAAGCATATATTCCCAAAAATCTAAAAACATTCGTATGCAAGTCTCTACTCGTATACTAGACACTGTGCATATATATCAATCAAACATACATACAATTAAAATTAATTTTAATTAGCCACGGGAAAATTCTTTTAGTCCTTATAATTTTACCAAATTATAAAAATCCAAAAACTTTGTCAATGTTACAAATTGACCCTAGACAGTTAACCCAAAGTCAAAACATAACATTCATGTCAATCATAGGTGTGAGCATCAACTTCACACACGTGAAAAAAGGTCTCATGGTTATGACTGCTTTATACACGATTATGACTATGTTAAACTCTAAAATTAGGGCAAATTCCAAAAGCTTGTATAGAATACATCATGGGGTGAGCACAAACATGTATATAGGCATATTTTACTCTATATATGATCGTGACTAAAACATGCATGACCACACATCAAGTCATAAGTTGAATTCACTAGGTTATGACATTGTAAATTACACTTAGTCATGCCTATGACTTCACATGGTCATGATCATGATAAACACAATTTCTAAAACTTTCAGTGATAGAACTGGCAAGAAATCAACCCAAACAACGTACTTAATATTGTAAATGACCAAAATGGCATGAAATGCCAAAAGTCACTTTCGAGCAACATGCTCAACATGTAAAACAAGCACATTGAGCATGATTTTATGTGACAATGCAAAATCAAGCATTCAACCCTTATACATCTAAACCAACAAACATATTTGCAATTATCAAGTAAAATTTACAAGAACTAAAAGTCTACAACATTTCGAGTTTATGTTCTTAACAATTTAAATCATGGCACCTATATGCTATCAAATTTCAAAAATCAAACATGCAACCAAAAGCCCTAAAATAAATAAAAACCTTTGAAAATTGAAAATGTTCATTGTGATACCACTGTAAGGTTTTCCCAAAGTCATTCGAAGGGTGACCAAGTAGCAAAAATTTAAAACAAATCATAGCCCTAGGAAAATGACCACAAGATATGTATTTTTTTGAATTTTTCAAAAAACTCATGCATGATGAATATTAACATGCATAGGATGTTCATCGAAACACCTACCTCAATTGAAGCTTTTTGAATGTCTTTACATGGCTTAGAATCGTCCAAAAGTGAGCATTTCTCCATCAAAATGGCCAACGACACTTGAGAAAGTCCATAATAAGTAAAAAGAAGGTTAAACTATGATAGCAGTATATTAGCCATAAGCATGAGTGTATGGTTAAACGTATACTCTTAGAAGATGTAAGGTCTATCTTAGAAGAAAATCTCATTTTTTTTTCTTACATAGAAAGTTAGTCATAAACGCGACTATAAAATATGTATGCCTATGGCCACAATGTATGCCCAAACACAAAGTGTCACAACCTATACATATATGTCTAGTAACTATTATGGTTTTATACATATTATGTATAATTTATAACATTTACACAATCGAATAACCATCAAATAACTCTATGTACACCCATACAAAAGGCATGCATACTCGTAAGTTATCCAAATTCAAAATTTAAATTAAACAAACTAACTCTATCTAAACACGTTAGAATTTTATCAACTACCAAGATGCACTCTCATGACTCATAAGATGCACAATTGTGCATCAAAACAAATCTTTGATCTTGACTTATCAATTTGATCTGAATAGATTTGACAAGTCTAACATGATATCACACTGTGACATACTTACTAGGACAATAATCTTGTACCTCGATTTATCAACTCATTAGTGTGTAACATGTAGGCCACCTACTATATTGGTAGTATCTATTTTCAAGCTAAATCTAAATATGGACCATGAGTGGCCTCTAACAAGGAATCATGTTCACCTGAATAGTAAAGTTTTAATAAATAACTCAAGGCTTAATCAATTTGATAGTTAATATGCACTATGATTCTTTTGTCACCATGTCTTATGAGACTGAGATACAGATACGTGTCCATCTTAGATATCCCAATCTAGGCATAAATCTAAATCAAGATTGGATATGATATTGACTGATCTAATTATGGCCACAGACTTATAATTTTGGATAACTCAACTAAAATGCTCATTTTATACTTGAGATTGATGAATCATATATCAATCTATTATAGTCTTCATAATAATCATAATATGACTAATTGCTCACCTTTATAACACCTTAGTTATAGTTTTGCATTTGATTATGTCAAATGGTACCACTCTTAGTATGAAATGGTTTGATATACTTCAAGTCAGATGACCATATTTATCCGTTAAGTTATGAGAATTGATTCATAAATACAAGTAGTACCATCTATATAGTACCATCTATGAGAATTGATTCATCATTAGGTCTATCTATTGAACATAACCACCAAATCATATACTTATGTATGGCACTAGGCTACAAGTAATAGCCTCGATGCTTGAAAACCACTGCCACCTTTTAATGGAATCGTACACACTATGATAATTCTCATATTATTAGTCGTATCCTCATTTCAAAGTGATGTTAAGATTATAGATTGATTCTAATATAGCCACTATATAGATGTATGAAAAGAATAATCAGACATCTAAATCCATCATCTTAGTTTTACCATACTAAGGACATAAAATATGTTTAAAAAAATAATATATCTAAAATACCCCGTATTATTTATATCATAAAATATACAAGTACAATCATATATAACAATAATACACAAATGAATACAAACAAAGTATAATTGACATGTGGCTATAGAGTACCAACCTTAGCAAAGGCTACACACCCAAGTTCAAGATGTCTAACTTGGCCAAGTTTAATGGGACGAGTGACCTAAAGGCACATCTAAGGCATTATACCACAATGATGAGAACAACTAAGCTAACCAAAGAGTAAATTATGGCATTATATCCTCTGTCACTAGAATGGGTAATTAGTACATGATATAATAGCTTGAGCAAAATTGACAAGGTTGATTGGAATGAGATGGTGAATTGATTCCTATAGTAATACTCACACAACACTTCTTTTGATGTAATAACAAGGGACTTGAAGACAACTAAGCTAAAGAACAATGAGTCTTTTGCTAAATTTTTAATAAGGTGGAGAAAGAAGGTTGTCAAGATGACAATAGACCTCTTAAGAGAGACCAAGTGAAAATCATGATAAAAAATCTTCTTCTTGCCTACTATGACAAGATTTGTTATTTCCCAATCTCATCTTTAACATGTTATAACCAGGGTATAAACTGATGATACCCTCTATTCACATAAGCTAGGAAAGGTTATACTTTCAAGAAAATGAAACTAGAAAAGAAAATGATAGAGCAACTAGAAAAACTGTGGATGTAAATGAGGTGGCACTTAGGCCAAGATAAATTTCTAACCTTATTATGTTATTTTCAAGAGTGTTAGATAAATTGATAAAAAAAAAAAAAAAAGGGACTACTATAACCAATGGCACCTCACCTACAACTCGTAAACTATAATCCAAGAGCATACTTTCTATTCCATCAAAGTTATGGCCTTCTAACTAATGACTAATTGATGAGTGTAAAAAGTTAAGACAAGAAACTCAGACCCTTATAGATAATGGAAAGGTGGGTGACCTTGAACCTCTTACCTAAAGATAGAATCTTATGAAAATTTAGGGAACTTTTAAAGATAATTAAAGACATATCTTTTAATTGTATATGTTTTTTTCCATTTTTTAGGTTTTTGTGTCTTTCTTTGTAATGACTTTAAGAATTCATAAAATTTAAAATTTGTAACAAAATGTGAACTTGTGTTTAATTCAACTTGAGTATTAATTTTAAAAAACAAGTGAGCTAGCTTTGGTAGACTTTAAACTAACAAATGTGAGTTTTTGTGTCAATTAGGGCTGGATTCGAACCGAACATGTTCGAATTCGTTTTTGAGTTCGGTTCGAACGAGCCCGAACACGAACACTGTGAACCGAACACGAACACGAACTCGAACTTAAAATAATAATTTTTTAATTAAATTTTATTAATTATTTGTATTAATTATAATTTTTAATAAATATTAAAACGAATTATACGAATCGAATACGAATACGAATACGAATACGAGTCGAATACGAATTTAGTTATACAAATCGAATACGAATACGAACTTTACTAAAAAATATTCGACGAACACGAATACGAGTCTGAACCCGAACAATATGAAACGAGCCCGAACACGAACATGTTACTGTTCGCGTTTGGTTCGGCTCGAATCCAGCCCTAGTGTCAATGATCATATACTCCTTTATGATCTATAACATCTTTGTTGAACATGTTTAGTTATGATTTGTTTCTCTAAAACTCGCTTTTAATACTAGTCAAAATCACATTAAGTCTGATGCATTCATAAATATAATTATGACACTAGAATTATAGCCACTTTAACCTAAAAAGCCAACCGTAATGACTATTAACTCTAAAGACTTTAAGCTTAATTCAACCATATTTCTTGTCTAACCCTACAATATAAGTTGTGACTTTGATTTGTTCATATGTTTTACCCGACCTTAAGGCTAGTAGAGCATTTAAGGTTATTGAGATGAAATATTAAAAGAATAAAGGTATTATACTTCAAGGTATATAAGGAAAACAAAGAGGACAAAAGTGTTAAATCAATGTTGCATCAATACAAGTGTGAAACAAAACAAAACAAAAAAATAGAAAGAAATTTCATGCACAAGGGGAAAAGAAAGAGAGGAGTCGTAAGTATGGGATTAAGGGCTTTTAAGTCTTAATTTCTTAAAAGCAAGCTTCATATGCTCTATTAGTTCCTTTGGTTCAAGCACCCACCATCCGCAATAATTTTAACTTGCACATTAACCCTGTTATAACCTTGACAAGACAATTAAATTCATGTTTGGTATGTGTCATAAGCAATAGAGATTAGATGTACAAGCAAGCTAATAGTTGTTACTTCTCATGAACCAAACTTAAGTGTAAACATTTTTCTTTTACCTTTTTAAAAACTTGAGTGAAATGAGAGAAGTCTGAGTATCTAAAATACTAGTTAACTTTCTTTTTATTGAAAATCTCTTGTCATAGTAAATTATGGGTTTGTGAGGCAAGCCTATTTATGAATACTTATTGGAAAAGTTAGTCGAATCTTAAATGAAGAATAAGAAAGAAAATAAAAGAAAGAGAAATAGAAAAAATTCAACCATGCAAAGTTGAGAACCTAAAAAGGCAACATAGGCAAAAAATGAAAAGCACCAACTAAGTCAAAAACCTATAAAGGCAACTTAGGCAAAAGTTAGGCTAATGAAAAAAATGGGCTACTAGTCATGAGTTAATGTTCCCTTGGCCAAGGTTTCTTGTCTCCCATAACTCTATGTTCCTAAAACTACAAACTTATAAGAAAAAGACTATTTTCTAAAACACATGAATTACATTTAAAGTATAAAATGCATCATGCATTTAGGACATTTAAAGGCCCCTTCACATAATATGACTGTAGCTTAGGGCTTTGGTAAGTATACTGGTCACCAATATTTTGGCACTCATTACATCATGGCATACACATAAGTCATCATTTTCAATCTCATAATTGCATATAAAAGATCATATAAGAAATAAAATATCCCTTAGAATATTGCATACTTTTAGAATGGTTTCCCAAAAGGGTAACCCATTGTTAAGCTCACCTCATAAAGGGCAATCTCATTTCTTAGTTTGCCCTAAAAGGTAATCTATTCTTAGCTCATCATATAAAGGGCAATTTGTTCTTAGTTCACCTTATCGATACAATTCATTCTAACGTTCACGCTATAAGGGGCAACTCTACAAGGGGTAATACTATGTCAAGTTTACCCTAAGGGACCATTCATTGTTTATTTCACTCTAAAAGGCAATTTGTTCCTGGTTCACCCTACAAGGGGCATTTTATGTCTGGTTCACCCTATGGGACAAATCATTCTTAGTTCACCCAAAAGGGTAACCTGTTATCAAGCTCATCTTATAAAGGGCAATCCCGTATCTAGTTATTTCTAAAAGGTAATTTATTCTTAGTTTGCTCTATAGGGGACATCTCGTGTTTAATTCACCTTAAAAGGTAAGTCATTAGTAGTTCACCCTAAGGGGTAATTCATTGTCAGTTCATCTGAAGAGACAATTTTGTAGTTGGTTCACCCGAAGGGGTAAGTCATTGCTGGTTCAATTAAAAGAGCAATTTATTGTTGTTACACCTTCGCCATAGAGGGTAATAGGTTACGATAGTAGGACATGGTCATTTTAAAGTCTACAACTTCACCATAAACCATATCATCCATCTTGTTTAGATAAGACTTAACTGTTCTAAAGTCCATGACTTCGCCATAGACTAGATCATCTACCCTGTTATAGAAAATACTTAGTCATTACAAATTTCATGGTTTTAACATAGATTAGATCTTTCACCGTATTGTAGAAAGAACTTGGTCGTTGCAAATTTTGTGACTAAGGTTGGTTCTTTGTCATAAATTAAATCATCCATTTTGTTTTAAATGTGATTTTATTGATAGTACGATGTCTATATGTTATAATAAGATTTGTCATAGTGCAACACCTATGGAGTTTTTTTTATTATAAGACACCTATATGGAGTAATAGAGGTTTACCGATAATATGATGCCTATATAGAGTATGTGGACCATATGGAGTATATGGACTAAATAACTAAATAGACTATATCGAGTATGTGGACTAAGTATAAGTGGACTATATGGACTAAATACATAGAGTTTATACAGTATGTAGAGTATCTAGGAGTCTATGACTATAGTTGGTTCTTTTTTTTGTATAGTATGTGGAGAGTTCAGGAGTTCATGACTATGGTAAATTCTTCCTCTAGTGGATGATGTGGATTATTTATGCAAATTATGTACAAAGCTCTCGATCGTGGTTGATTCTTTGCCTAGGTTAGGAATCTAGAAGGAATTACCTTTGTTTAATATAGATTTTTATTTGCTATAATTTTTTATGTTGGCATTGTTAGGTCTTTCACTTGGTGTATATTACACTTTGTTGCGTTTTGCATATGTTTCATGCTTATCGCATTCACTATATACACACAAACACCATAAAGTATGAGATAACTATAAACATCTCATTTTAACCTAACTAGTTATTCCCTAATAATGATAATAGGTTTTTATACGGGATTTTTTTATTGACAAGTCAAGGCCTAAGGTTTGAGGTCCATGAATAGATAATTGATTTAATGTGTACACTTAAACCATAGCCCTAAAGCCCATTAAACACCTCATAGGCCTATTTCCTTTGAATTGTAACCTTAGGCCATGTATTGTGTATAAACGCCCTTCACTTTTGTGCGGAAACCCTTTGATCTATGGATGGGCAAATACCTCATGCATGTCCATGCACAAATCTTGAGATGCACAAACACCCTTTGCCTGTGCATAGATGCCTTTTGCCTAACACCCTTCGACTTGTGCACGAACGCAAATAGCTACCTGATTCTAGAAAATTCTATAAAACTTCCAAATATTTTCAAAAGGAAATATCCTTTGAAGGAAATTATTCCCTAAATGAAAGAAATCTATCCTAAAAGGAAGAATTCCTTTAAGGAAAAAAAATCTATCCTAAAGCGAAGAATTCCTTTAAAGAAAGAAATAAATCCTAAAAGGAAAATGTTTTTTAAGGAAAGAAATCAATCTTTAAAGGAAGAATTCATTTAAGAAAAGAAATCAATTCTAAAAGGAAATTCAACTTGGGAAACCATTATAAAAAGGAGCCCAAAACCATTGGATTAGGGACAAAACAATTTGACATAAAGAAATTATATTTTGGGAAAAGGAAAATTATTTTAGAAAGCATACTTATGCTTTAAAGAGAATTTTGGAAACATGATCATACACCCAGAGAGTTTTGTTATGAGAAAACTAATCTTTTAGTGAGAGAAATAAAACAACCAACCTAAAAGAAGTTGCAATTTGTTCGTGGGGTCTTGAAGCTTTATTCCATAATTAGAAAATTCTCTTAAGAAGACATAGATATGTATTCTTGAGGGGAATGCTTATTATTTTCTTGTAGTGTTTGATTTGTCATAATATTTGTTCTCTAGCCATAAAATTGTTTTATGATCTTTCTTTCTGATTAAATTTATATTTTGGTCCATGGACACTTATAATCTATAGGCTATCACTTATCCATGTGTACATTTACCTTCGACTCAAATGCATCTGTGGGTAATTTTGAAATGGTATCTGTAATTATTGTTATGCTTATTTGATGTTTAATCTGGATAATATTGTAATCATATCTATCATGCATATTGTTGGGAATGTATTCATTTACTTATTTAGATTGCATGATCATATTATGTGTGCTATTGATCATATTGTTGATGATTAGGATTATATTGCTATTAGATATGTGTTGCTGATAATATATTTGCATATTAAAATTTATTCGGTGTGTTGATAAATAATGTTGTTGAGGTTACATGGATTTCAGTGATAAAATTATATTTACTGTTAAGGTTATGTTTGTGAATTGGCCAAAGGACATGTTCCCACTCATAGTTTGAAGCGGGGACAAAATCTCGCCCTCTAACTTTTAAAATCCTAGAATCACACTCTCTAACCAAATTTAATAGTAAATATAATAGTAAACAGTAATAATTCAGGGGTATTTTTTTTTTTTAAGATTCAAATTTTATAAAATAATAATATATATTTTATATAAATATAAAATTTTAAAAATTTTATAATTTTAAAAAAATTAAAGTAGCCATCGCCGCTTGGTTGCGGATAACAAAACCAGGTGGCGGTCTTCAACCACTTGGTTCCATGGCCTCCCCTTAGTATTGGTTTCACCGACTGTTTCTGACTATTTTTTTTTTTTGTTGGCCTCCTCCTCCAAAAATGGTCGCCTTCACCAAATAGGGAGGTCAAATCTAGGCTCTCTTGAAACCAGATGGTCGGAGATGGTCACTTGATTCCGTTATCAGCGATCATCGCTACCAGCATCAGTAGCGGTGGTTACTTATTCTTTAAACATTTTTTATATTTAAAAATTATTTTATAATTTTATTATAAATTTTTATTTTTTAAAAGGTATTTTATTTGAAAAATTATAAAAATGTTTGACTTTTGGTCTAAGAGTGGGATTCTGAGCTTTTAAAAGTTAGAGGGTGAAATTTTTTCTCGTCTCAAACCATGGGTGGGACTAAGTCATTTGGCCTTGTGAATTATATTCTACACGGCCGAGTAGGTGTCCAGGTCATTTGAAAGCGTCCACAGAACCTTCAATGTGGTATGCGGAAGCGTACAATTGATTAGCGTCCACCGGTCAATGTGCATGTTCACCTACCATTTTTGGGCACCTATGGATAGTTCTCACGTAGTCCGAATATAATTATTTTGCATGCTAGTTAAAATTAATGTTTAAGCTGCAGTGTTTAATTGATTATCGATGGCGGAAATTTCCTTTTTTAGAAAAATGTAACCCCACCCCACCAACCCCCACCCCAAATTATGTAATTTAATTTATGTTTTATTTATTTTATTCATCATATTTTCAATGAATTTTAATTGTCATATTTGAATGTTTAAATATGAGAGATTGACGAACAAAAAAATTTAATTAAAAAAAACCATAAAGTAGAGGCCAACCTTCGAAATAGATGGTATAAGTGTCTAACACTTTCTTATCGCATCTAACTCTCTGAATCCAACTATTAAACAAGTCAGGATGAGATTAGATCTTTAATAGGAGATCAAAAGAGTCATCTATTGTTAAAATAACTTAACAAAAGTGACAAATCCTACCTAACTCGATTTAACAAAAACCTGTCACATGAGCCTTGATCACCTAAAATTATCTCATCAAACGAGAAGCTTACATTATAATATTTCTCGAAAGCTTAAAGAAGGTCAAGAAAAATTGCACAATTATGTCATCTAATGTTTAACAAGGCCTAGTGATACACTTGCAAGTTGTGAGTTAAGGTTTTATCTTTTACCATAATTAGCAAGGAATCAATTGTCTTCTTATTTACATACAAATCAGAAAATGCATCGGGAATATTGCATGCAATCGGAAAAATAAGTTTTTAATCACATAACTTGTATCTATTCATTAAAAAAAAAATGAGTGATATTATGTGCACTTATAATGAACATCAATTTAAGTATCAATGATAATTTGATTAAATATTAATTTATTTTTAACTTGAATAGCACATGATGATATATTCTTATTAATACCCAAATTGCAAATTAATAATCATTATAAATACATATAACATTGTTAAAAGAATATGAGGGTTTATTAACAAACTAAAATTCTAAAGACGCATATTTGAAATTTGATCAGTTGTAGAATTGAAAAAAATGAAAATAGGTATTTTTGTTTGTGATAAGAAAATAATTTTAATATGAAGATATGAATTTTACCTCAATATACTTTATATTTAAAAATATGTTTAAAATATAATCATATACTTTTTAGAGTTCATATTGATAGAAATCTGAAAATTTGGGTTTCATTTTTTTTATTTTTTAATTCTACGGTATATATGTTCTAGAATTGTTCCCCAAAAACTGTTTTCGAAGTCATTTTAGTGAAATGTATTTTCGTAAATTTCTCATCTCTTCTTTAATAACAAAAACCCATATGTTTAAGTTACATACCAACTATTTGTTATTAGAAAAAAAATTAAGTTAGTGACTGCAAATATATGTTATATAAATAATATATAATTAAAATGCAAAAGCATTTCAAAATTAAAAATATCAACTTTAGAATTGAGATATGAAAATCTTCAATGCGGCAAATAGAAAATAGGTAATAAAAAATTATAAAAACTTAATTAAATGTTGAGATTTGTATAATTCACAGTTTTCTTAAAACAAATTCGACTTATTCACTCGGACGCTCGAAAATATAAATATTGTTTCTTAAGATAAAATGACATATGAATAGTAACAGAAACATTATTCTTTTATTCCAACGAATTGAATCAAACTTAAACTTCACTGTAAGATAACCTAAAGAACACTTAGAAATTAAGAGAGAAACCAGAGAAAGAGAGAAAGAAAGAACTCAAATTCTTGAGTTGTGAAAATTGAGAGGAAAAGCCCTATTTTTATACTATTTCAAAGTGACAATACATTGAATATCAAATTGATTTTACTATAAATCTAAACCTTTTCACTTTCTAATTGCATAATTTTCAACACTTTTTTAACTTTCCACTCCGTAACCTCTAAAAAAAATTAATAAAATTCATTCAATCTTATAACAGTATCTCCTTAATTATGTTTTTTAAGTTTTAATAGTCTTTAAAAATACAGTTTGCCCACTAGATTAGTTTTTTTATTTTTAATTTTAAAAAATTAGTGCATATATAGATGAGATCAAAAACAGAAGTGAAGCTAGTAATTAAAGTGGGGCATTATGTTTCAACTTTCTAGTACTACTGTTAAATGGTTTATATGATAACTATCCAAGCATGCCTTCAACATCAATATCGGCCTTCCCCACAACATTATTAGACCCATCAACAAATAAGGAACACCAATTATGTCCTTCAATAAATTGAGTTACTCCAATAGGAATTTGTTAATCATAATGTCTATTCTTTAACTTTGACAATTGAATTGAAATTAAGATTCGATTACAATGCATATATGGAAGATATGATGTCTTTTTTATACGTTATCCTTTGAATGTTATAATTTAGAGTAAATCACATTTTCCACCTAAGGTTTGGCCTGGAATCACTCTTCCACCCGTTGATGAAATAAATAACACTTTTCCACTAAATATCAAACTTATAGTATAAGATAAAATAATAATTTTATCATCTATTAATTAATTTAGAGAGAAATAAAAAATAAATAAAATTTTTACATATCAAACTCAAACCTTTTAAACATGACACTTTACCATTAAAAGGTTTGAAAACCCATAAATTAATCCCTAAAATTTTTTGGAATCCCTAACTAGAGTGTTACTAAAAAAATTATCAGTTCACCCTTATATTTTGAAATTATTATTATAATTTTGATAATTTATAATATGATATTTATATATTTAATTTATTTAATTTTTTAGATATAAATGTTGTTTTTGAAACTATCAAAAGATAATAAAATTTTAAATTTTCAAAAATTTCTCCATTTTTTTAATTTCTATAACTTCCTAAACAATTTGTGATACCCCTAACATCTTTAAAAATTACAATCTACTTCTTAAACATACAATAATATGTTATTAACACCTCTATCTATGTTTTTATTGGTACAATTACTACTATCACTTGTTATTATTTCTGACATAAAACTAAAAAAAGATAAAGAAGGGATGGAGGTGAGAGAAAAGAGAAATACATTGATTCCCATGTGATTTACATATTAAAAGAGTTTATTTTAATTTTTTGTTAATTTAGGATTATATGTTAATTTGAAAAATGAAATAATAGGGATAAAATTATAATTTTATTTTTTTTAAGCCACATAGGAATGGAAAAGTGTCTTTAAACCAAACCTTCAACAGAAAAATGTAATTTACTCTATAATTTATTTCTTCCCTTGCAAATCTCCTCTGATCGATCATTCATGTAGAATGGTACATACCAAATTATATATGGATTAAAATTAATATAGTTGGTCTAGCAAAAGGAAATTCAAATCCTGTAATAATCAGAAAAAAGGTTTGATTTTTTCTAGAATTTTCTTTTGTAAATTTATTGTTTATTGTCATTGATACTATTAGCCTATTATAAAATTGTAGGTGAGATGACAAATTTGACACATGAAATTGAAACAAGAAATTGACAATTAGTCAACATATGAAATCTCTCAAATTAAAAAGGCAGAGAGAAAGGGAAAAAGAGAGTGATAATTTTATGCAAATTGTTATATATTTATTTATTTTAATTTGAAATTGATGAAATAAGAACTTTTTCTTCCTTGTGGAGAGCAAAACTTTAAGCTTTTCCCCACAACATGATTCTGTCGAAACAAAGTAATTTATGTTTCCTTTGCACTAATAATACTATTGTTACGAGGTCAAAACTCTTTCTAGATTAAATTTACAGACAAAATATTCATAAGAGAGATCAATAACTAATAGATGAACATTACACCAGCTTGTAAGTCGAGGGATAACCTCCCAACTCAGAAAGATATATAGAGTACAATACGATTTCTTCTAAAAGTCAAAAACAAGAAATAATAGTCCACATCCGTATAACTTCTACAATCACCTTGACAATAAATGTTTTCTATTGTCTTAGAACAATTCTTTTCAATTTTAGCAATCATTATTAAGGTGTAATTACTTTTATTTTTACTTTAGGATCACGACGATGCAATCAAGCCACCAATCTGCACATTTCCACAATTGAAGATTTAACTCAAACCTCCATTAGTATAATTTTATAAGTTACGGAATCAGATAATTACACTATACTACCATAAATGTAGACCTTTGGTTTTTCTAGCCGAACTACGTTAAAAACAAACTCTTCCTTTTCTTTTGTGAGTCATTTTATATTCTTGCATCAAATTTCACCAAAGTTCGGTGTACTTTTCGTTGGTACACTTTTTTAGACTAACATTAACAACTATTAAGGTCCCCATCATCATAGAAATAATGTTATCATATATGACGG
Source organism: Anacardium occidentale (assembly GCA_026122585.1). Classification (NCBI taxonomy): domain Eukaryota; kingdom Viridiplantae; phylum Streptophyta; class Magnoliopsida; order Sapindales; family Anacardiaceae; genus Anacardium; species Anacardium occidentale. The sequence continues at coordinate 455,668 of JAJEJH010000111.1, read as the reverse complement.
TGTGTTTGATTTTAGTGTTAAGTCTTAATCATGGTTTATAAAGTTTTTGTCTTTTGAAAATATCTTTTGACCAATTTGAGGCCCAACTTAGCTTTTCTAGGTGATTCTTTGTCTGTCATTTCGGGTGTCAATTTCATCTATGACTTAATTACTCTTTTCTTTAGACTCTTTGATAATCATAATTATGTTGGTTAAATTATTAATTAGTGGAATTTTTTTAACAAATAATCCAAAACCAAATCATCATTACTTCTATTTCTAGTTGCCTTTGTTCAATGTTCACGTTTACCCATTTTAATTTAAAATTTGTAAATCTTCTTGTTTTTCACAAGAGTAACATGTATTAATAAAATGGATACTCAATATACTAACATTAACGTAGTACTTAATCATAACTAAAGGAATTAAAAGTGGTATAGAGAAACACTGGCATCGAGGTTAACATCGAAGAGCCTTAGCCTTTGCAAGTAAATCAAGTGCGTGCTAATTTAAGTTTGAATTAAAACTTAAAAAATTATTTTTTATTTATTTTTTATGAAATTAAAAAAAAAATTATTTTTTAAGTTTGAATTTTATTTTTTATTTATTTGTTAATTTATTAATAAAATATGATAATTTTGTACATTTTAATTTAAAAAACATAAAAATGTTTATTATCTGTACTGAAGCTAAAACACAGTTTGCGTGCAAAAATTTATAAAATTTTTATTCACTTTTAGTTAATAATTATATACACTAAAAATTATAAATGGTCACCTATGAGACTGTTTCTCTCCTACTAACGCCATCCTTGCATGGTTGTCAACCAATTTCTCACGATTGTGTAATTGGACCCTCATGCTACCGTCGCATTTTCAGCCATATGCAACTTTCTGATGTCATCACCCTTTACTAATTATCAATTCACTCTTAATCTATTGCATCTCTCTTGGATGATATATCACTTCTCGTTTAGATTTACCATTGAAAAATTCTATTGTGGCTAAATCTTCTTGTTTCCACCAACTTTGAAACATATTGTTGCTTACACGAGTCCCAAACATGTCTAAATTCATTAGTTCCCTCTTGAATGATTTTCAATGATTAAGAAATGAGAAAGGAGAAAGAAAAAAAATGAAAATGAGAAATATAAAATAGTTAAAATGACAATGTAATTTGTTTATACTAGTAGGTTGTAAGTGATATGAACCCTATTATATATTGTATCAAGTAACAAAAATATTCTTTGATTGTTAAAATTAATATCTTATTTTGACAAATAGGTGCAAAACGAATTTTCCAAATTCAGGTGGATAATAGTAATTTGACATTCTTGCAACTTACACATCAAATTAATCAAGTAAACTTCAACTATAAGATAACTATTTTTCTGACAAAAAACTCATTGAATGAACAAAGCTCAAACCATATCTAAAGTTGCTTGGCATATTTAATCATTTCATGTGGAAGAAGGCATTGAGAGCGTGATAGGGTAAAAATATGGTGCTGATTACGTTTTAATTCTAGTTTAAAATTCCCTCTGCCAGTTAATGAAAAAAAAAAATATCACTAGAAATTAATAAAGTAGAATTTAATTAGTTTTTTTTTAAGAGGTTATATTGTAGAATTTAATTTTTAAACCCAAATCAAAAGGAAGTCATCCCCATATCACTCTTACAACATAGTTTGATTAAGTTGATTGGACTACAATTCAAATATTTACGTGGAAAGTAAGAGTAATGTTATTTATAATTATAATGAATTATAAGGATGATATGCTATTATGTGATTGTGTGATTTTGAATTAAGGATTAAGTAATATTAAATCATATGATAATAATCATTACTGATGCTTCAATTAATATTCATTATAAATGTATATAACATTACTTATAAAGTAAACATAATACAATTAAGTTATTATAACTACTTTTCTTGAGATTCAATTAGTTAGGGGAAGTTGGGATTATAAATCAAGCCACACTTATAATGAAATTAAATGACATGGTGACAATTAACAATAATGTGTAATTATATGATTGAATATTATTTTATCTTTAATTCAGAATCAATCAATCAATCAATTATATGATTGCACGTCATCATCAATACATAAATCAATACTCATTATTAATATATATTTATACATTTTGGGATTAGAATTCTTACTTAGAACAAAATATATTACACGAATAAAATTTAAAATCATGGTCAATAATTAATAAAAATGGGAAATATAATTTTAACCACTGATTTTCATTAGTATATGATGCCACTAAACCTTGAAAAGCTTATGAGAGCTCACAGGAATGATCTTAAATCTACTCAATCGGTCGGATCATTTCAAGTTGTACAAATACTGAATCTGTTTATGCTAGAATGGAAAGAATTATTTATTTAATTTGTCAAACCTAGTAGATACATGTTCTGATAAAATTGATACTAACAAATATTAATATGTCATATTATTATGCGGTTAAATGATATAATTATATACTTTATATATAATTTAAAATTATATAATTAGATGATGATATATCAACCATTAGTACTTGATTGAAAGATGAATATGTACAGAAATTTTTTTTTGGGTTGAAAAAATAAATAAATTAAGGAAAGGAGAATAAAAAAAAAAAAAAAAAGGAAAAGCAGAAGATCACCGGCGCAAATGAAGCAAATGTAGGTAAAGAGAGAACATATATAGGAAATTTATAAGGGGTGGCCTACATTAAGATTTTATATGTCCAAATTCAGATTGATGTGTTAAGCACCAAATGAAATATATAATCATGGGCGGTGTTCTAATTTGAACTTTATTGACCTAGAAAAGTAAAACTTTAAGTCTAGTATGACTGGCTTCCATGTGATAATAGCTTTGTACCTATGATAAATTGTTCACACTTCTCTAACATCAATTTATAGATATACATATCTACCAATTAAAGCCCAATTGTTCACTTCATCAATTAAAGATAGATTCGAATTGAACCTAATCAGACTCAAATTCACATTGGGATCAAAAGAGCTAAATGCAAGTTGGAGCTTCAACTTAGCTCGTTTGGCCCCCCCCCCGTGGCATTATTCACCCCATCAACAATATTGCTCACCTCTCTTATGATACTATTTATCTTTTAGCAATATTATTCATTTTTATAATGATATTGTTTATCATGTCGATAGCTCTCTAACAATACTATTCACCAAATCAAATGAGTTAACGTTAAAACTAAATATTATAAATTCGGATTGAGTTCGAGTTTGTCTTTGTTTGAGCTTGCTCAATTTGAATTCATCTCTACATCAATTAACAAAATGTCTCACTTAACATTATCATGCATAATCACTTACAAATTGTATACTAATAGTATAATTATAATTAGTGACAAGAGATAACGGTAATCAACATGAAATATAGAGTTGTCACTAATAGCTTAAATTCCTGTAATATTGAAAACTGAGTGAGTTTAATGATACATGTGTGTTAAAAGACACTATATGTAAAACCCTAAATAGAACTTTATTCTCAATGTCAAAATCTTAAAATTGATGGCAAAGTAACATCTGATAGAACAATATATATTAGTGTTGAACTTTTACCTAACTATCTATTACAGATATAAGTTAAATGGTTACTAAGTAGTACTAAATTGATTAAAGAAGGAGCAAGAGACAATTTAAGACAAAAAAGAAGGAACAGGAAATTAAGGGCCATGGGCAAAATATATATTGGAAGCTGCGGGTTGAGTTTGAAAGTATAATTGGAGGTGGCTTTGGTTGGCAGAAAGAATCCTTAAGATTAAATAAAATCCTCAGGAGCAATAGGGTACCAGACAAGCCTACCCTTCAAAAGGAAAAGCAACTTTCAGCTTTGTTAAATAAGTGAAAGTAAAAGCTATTGATAATGCTTTTCAAACTTGCCTGTTCTAGCTTGTTTTGAAAAGAAAGAAAGGGACCCCGGGAGCCCTAATATTCCTTTTGAGTCACTAGCCTTTTTCTCTATCTCGAATCTCCTGAGAAGAAAATCAAAAAAGAAGACAAATTACAGGAGAAACTTCATCCTCTTGATGGAAATATAAAGAAGTTTATATAATTTTAACCAACAATAAGAAGTTGTATATGGAATATATGTTAAGATAGTGACGGTTGCAGAAATTTTAACTATGAAAGTTTAATTAAAATATATAAACTTTCAATTAGACTTAAATATTTTGATAACGAATAAAATTTATATTTGTAAAATAAATTTCAATTGAAAAGTGAAGACTATAATGGTGTTTATAATGGTAAACAAATTTAAACTTTTTTCTAAAACAGACTTATAAATTGTAGACTATGATGTACTCTCTCTCATCCCATTTAATTAGCTAAAATTCATATTCATCAAATAAATTTCAATCAAAGAGCAGAGACTATAACGGTGTTTATAATAAACTGTAATTTCAATAAATACAATATTAATATTCAGTTGTTTACCAATCTACTTTTAATATTGTATAATACAAACAAATAAATAAATATTAGATATTATCATGCTTCTATTTTGGAGATTATAGAAAATTAATTTTATTGATACAATATAAATTGAAACTCTAAATATTGAATAAATATTATAATTAAAAAATTTTAATTTATGTAAAAATTGACTTAAACTTCAATATTAAAATATAAAGAATAAAGTTTGAGTCACTCTATATTTCACAAAACTAAAAACATCCTTTAAAATTAAAAATTTATCTTTCTATTACAAAGAAAATTAGTATTTTACTGTTAAAATTTTTTATTTTTTTTTATAGATACATGAGATTGAAATTTGACCTTAAATTTTATAAAAACAATGTTAAATTTAAAGATTTTTTCAATAAAAAAAACTCACATGTTAAAAATTAAAAAAAAAATTCATAATATAATTTAAAAATTAAAAAATTATTAGAAAATAAAATTTAAAGGGTTCAATGACCCCCGTTTGGCCTCACATAGGGTCGTCTCTATGTTGAGAACTCGTTGTAAATGTAAATCTAGTTTTTTAATTTTTTGTTAATGAGAATTGACTTATACACGTATACATTGATAATTGCAAACTATTTTTGAATCAACATATAGGAATGATCCAACATATGTAAAACAAATTATCAATAACTATATTTATCAATAAAATTGTGTGTATTAATAATAAGTACAAATTTATATGCAAACAAAATATGTTATTATATGAAATTATTTTAAATTAAAAATAAAATAATACAAAATTTCATGATAAAATTTCATTGTTGGTGTACATAATTTACTCTATTTTTACTATATTTTTAAAAGGTAAAATGATGTAGAATCATTATGCTCAGTCAACATCCCAATATAGAATTTTCTATAATTTGTATACCTAAACAACAAAAATCTTCTAGAAAAGACTAATTAACTTGTTTGCAAATGGACTATAGAAAAGTTTCAATTTATTTTCTTTACAATGATTATCATTAAATTTTAGAATATATATATATATTCCTTTGATTCATTAATATTCCTTTTCAAAAAAGGAAAAAGAAGAGAGGTGAGTGTAGAAAGATGGAAATGAAATTGTGGGGGTTGGTGAGGGGAAGGTGGCCATAGTGGAATTATACATTTAAATTTTCAAATTATCTTTTCATAATAAATGTGTATAAAAAGCAGCAAAGGAAAGTGGGTTATGGGAGATTCCGTCTATATAGTAAGAAAATCTACCTTTAATTGTTTTATACAGTAAGAAAATCTACCTTTAATTCTCCTAATATCTATATATAGAGGGGGCTCTCCAGGCTCACTTCAACCAGTCACCTCTCTCTCTATCTCTATCTCTATCTCTCTTTCACTTTCTCTTCATTTCTCTCAAGCCATCCATTTTCGTTTTCGCCCCATAAGTAAAATGCATGAACAACAAAGTGCCAGCGCCAGCACACTGACTGCCTACCGAAAAGAAAAAGAGGATGTGTAAGAATGAAAGGTGAAATGGGTTATGCCTGGCTCCCTGTATGCCACAAGCAGAGATCAATCCTTCTCTAGATTGCTCACCGCTGGTGGCGTGCGAGGAGCCAAGCATACCAACCTCTACCCTCTCTCTCACTCTCTTCATCTCTTTTTGTATCTTTTCTCTCTTCTGCAAGAATTTATGTAGTTTTTAGAATGAAATGTTAACAGATGATCATTAGAAACAATTTGCTGAAATATCTATCATTTAAAAGATAAAAATTTCCTCTCTTGCTAATTCTTTTCAAGTCATGAAACAAATTAACTCAAGCATATATATTTACCTTATGGACACTATCTAATACTAGTAAATATAGATATAGTGCAAATCTTAAATTTTCTTCGTAACAATTATGTTTTTTTTGCTTGTTTTGTTTTGTTTTTTATCTGTAACTTGTTTCGTTGATATATATCTATTTTGTTTACTTGATAAAGTTTCTGCATTTCATTTACAAGTGTTTCTCTCTGATTGTCCATTCCGTTGTAAATTCTGTGTAAAGAAGAAAGGAAAGTTGATTCATTTTCATTTTAGAGCCACTAATGTTTTTTCACTTTTTTAATTGTCTTTGCCAGAAGTATTTTTTTTAGATCGAATTTTAATTTTCAACGCCCTCAATCACGTCAGCGCTTATATCAAACAAAGAAAAGATTTTCAAACTATACATGTTCCAAATTTGAATTTCAAAATATATTACTTTTCTGTCAAACATACAATTCTAATCAAACTTTTCAACCTTCCTTTGAAACTGTTATACATATATAAATTTACAAATGAACTGAATTCATTCTCAATTATAGAGGTCATCATGAAAATTGGATTCATTGACTTTAATTACATATAATAATGATGACAAAAATTAACAATTTTTCACCATATTTTTTCTTTTCAGCTTTAGTTCTTAACATAACTATTGTTGTACAGTATACTCCTCCCTAGATTAACTTACAGAAAGACACTCAAAAGTGAACCAGTCAGATTAATTTGGCAGATTCACATGCTCCCTATACCCCAATATTAACAGAATTATTTGCATACTTTCATCTTGTATCTATATAAAAAAATAATTGTCGCCTGCCAAATCAAAACAATTTCCGTACAAGTCAAAATGGAAACAAAGGTCTAAATTCTTTGTACTAGGACTCGCACTAATGCTCTGATCCAATTTATGGAAACATAAATAACAACATTATGAAAATAGGCCCACAATCAGTAGACTAAATCAGGTTAAATTTCCTGTGTTTAATTATTTTGTACACAGAATTACACTTTCAATTGAGCTTTTGCATAAGATCACACCTTTGGTGTTTCATACTTTTTGTTGTTACAAATTTAGAAAAAAAACCATAATCGTTTAATGTAAAGAGGGGTGATTTTTTTCGTTATTTTAATTTAAAGTATATCTGATTTCTTTTCCACTTTTTTAGAAGAACGTGAAGTGTGGGTTACTCACACTTTAATCTTATAATTTGAACTATATTACACTTTTCTGTAGTAGTGTGGAATACAAACATAATGTGTAGTTTAGTATGGTAAGATTTTGCAATAAAAAGTCTATAATATCCACTGTGTTATGAGCGTGTTAAAAATTTTAATAATAAAAAAATTATATTATATATTTAAAAAATTATGTTTTTCATAACAGTAACTATTGGTAGCCGCATTAAGTAGAGACCATTTTTAATAATATACATCCTCGTTGCAAAAACTCTGTAAATAAGAGCTTAATTAGATTAAACTGTTCATGTACCGTAATATTAAAAATGAGTATAACATTCTCAAAATCTTAAAGATCAAAGTATATAAATAAACGAAGGCTGTGCGAAGGCAGGCAAGAATATAAGTTATTTATTGGTGGTTTCCAATATTACTTTAATTTGCAAAAGAATAATTTACGGTTGTACTCATATCCTTCATATTTGACTTTAATGATTCCATAAGTTAATTATGCTTCCAAAATTCAATTCGAAGATAATGTTCATCCAACCTCTCTTATGTCTCTGATGTCCTCAATTTATACAAAATATCACATTATAAAATACAGCAAATTAAATTTGGAAAATGCTTCGTACAGCCAAACCTTAAGTCATTCATCGACTCTATTGTGTATATCACCTTGTAATGATCTTAGTGATGCCAATAACGAATAAAAATATCTTGTTTGTTAATTTATATATCTATTTTGTTTCTTTCTAAAGAGATAATAATCGCAAATTGCCTCTAGAGATTTAGCTTTGGGAGTTTAACGGTCATTTTCTTCGCTAGCCACCTCTATAGGACAGGATAAAAAGAGTAATACTAATTAATTTGTCATAAAAACTTATAAAGTCATCTAAATGCATTAATACATTTTTGTGTGGATAAATTAATAAGAAAATTTATTTAGTAAATGTAATATTGGTAAAAAAAAAAAAAAATTATTTAGCCGATAAACTATCCCTCATCCTCTACAAATAAAATAAAAATAACAATAATTATTATGACAATAAATTATGTGTAAAAAATATTGTCTTTTTCACACATTACATATTTAACCTTTTATCAACAGTGATTCTTATTTTTTTTTTATATTTTACATAAATTAAAAGTCATGATTTTGTTGATAATTTTCCAAGAAAAGACATTTTTACGTGTTCTGTAGTCAAAACTTCTCAAAGTAAGCTTGTGGATACAACTTAAGGTTGCAACTAACAGATAGCAAATAAGCATTATACCACCTGGCTATTCGCAAGGCCAAGGCTTGAGAAGGAAGTCTTCTCTTCTGGACGAAATGGAGTAGGAAAAAAGGACCACTTTTTCCAAGATCACGGCAATCTATTGGCATTAAGTGGTTTTTCAATTATTAAGGAATCATTCTCCTAAAATAGTGTAGTTATACTCTTATCATAGTGGAACTGTCACAACACTCATGACACCATTTATTATTGGAATATCCGAAATGTTATGTAACATTGCAACTATCAATACAAACGGTGAATAGGGAGAGGGGTCATCAATATTAGTTACATAAACGTAAATTACTTAATGCATATATTGTAATCTTCTTTGATCAATATCAGTAGCAATCTTATGGGCGTAGGTTGTTAATATATCGTGTCAAACCATGTAAAAAATTTATTTGTCTACTATCTTTATTATCGTATCTATGCATATTCTTGTACTGGAGTCTTACTGATTTGGTGTACCTTTTGTTAGTGTATATTTCCACACCAACAATATGACATTAGACTAAGCTCGATCTCCCGATTTCCAGCAGTATAATCTTTAAACACCATTGACTTTCTACTTTAATGGCATCTCATGGAATAAGAGTCTCCAAATCAATGACCACTTTGATCAGTCCTCCAATTCTTCAGTTTGTAGATTCACTTCTGTCGCTGACGTTGATGATCTGACTCAAACTGTTGCCGCTAGTGACTTAATTTCATTACTAGTGCGTTGACTGAAGTTGGCAGTGTTGATGAAATGACTTCAGTTGTAAATATCAATAGCTTAGTGTAATTGTTTGACTAGTTTGCATTATTAATGTTGTTGTTGACTTAAGTTGTTGCTGTTGGCCTTTTTTTTTTTTTTTTTTTTGGTTAAGAAATCTTTTTTCTGAAACTTATTAGTGTAAATGAATACTTGGGTACGGAGTTGTAACTGAGAAATTTTAGTTTGATTGGAGATGTTGAGAAGAGGTTGAAAAAAAGGACAAAATAGAGGATTTTTAGTTTACAGGGAAATGTATAGAAGACGTTGATGAGGATGACAAAGACAAAGAATCTTTAGTTTACGGGTAGGTTGAGAAAAGTTTGACAGATTTTGTCAAAGGGTAACAAAATTTTACTATGTAAGTCTTCCTCAAGAGTGTATGTAACACCTACTCCCACATACATATCACAGAGGGAATATAAACCTGAATATGTGTCGACTCAAAACTTTACTTGTCAACCAAACACTAAAAATTAAAACGTGATATATTTAACTTAAAATGCGTGTAAAAGGAATAAGACTGAATTAAATAGACATCATCAAATAAATAAAATCATCATCCAACATGTGTTTGAAAGTTCAATACAATGGAAGTGTCCGTATAAACATGACATGAACACATCGTCTAAACAACAACATAAATACATAAAATTGAATACATAAAATCAATAGCCCTAACTCATGCAGTTTCTTACCCCACATCAATTAGGCTAGGCCTAAGCATAAGCATGCATCATTGACTATCACGATCATGCCTGAAATCTATGCCTTACGATCGTGCATCATACACTTGTACAATCGTTCATCACTAACATGCACTGGCATACATCATTGTATACACAACCATGCAGTTTAAATTGGAATTTATGGTCATGCACTCTATGCACATTTACTTTTGACTATCTTCAACCTATCAGATGCATTATTGTTCACCATTTCATGCCTGGTCATGCACCACTATTGAAACTTAAAATTGTAGCATTTTTTTGGCAAAGTCTCTATACCTTAACACTAGGAAATTAAGTCTTTAGATGTAATTTTATCGTTCACATCTAAATTTCTCATTTTGACATGCATTTGTCGCATCATTAATAATCACAATATAGTCAACATATTTCAAACTGCGTAATAACGCATCTCCATTCTTGTTCAATTCAACATACAATTAAAATTCATGTACATCATAATCATCATCTAAATCCTTCACGAAACTCATGTGGCAAGGATGAATTTCGATGGTTTTACTCCCTTTCTAGTTTCCTCTAATACTTCACATCAATGTGTTTTGTCCTTACATGAAACATTTGATCCTTTGTCAATGAATAGCACTTTGATTATTACAATGTACAACCTTTATCTGTTGATCCAAACTGAGCTTAGCAAATAAATCTCTCAACCAAATAGCTTCCTTTATAGTCTCAACAACTAGCATGTAGTCAACTTTTATAGCGGATAATGTGACTGTAAACTATAAAGTAGTTTTCCAACTAATAGCTCTACCACCAAGAATAAACATATAGTCAATAATAAATCTCTTTCTATCAACATTACTTACATAGTTTGAATCAATATAGCCAACTGTATCATCTTTACTCCTCTTAAACTCTAAACAAGAATTAGTCGTGCGCTACAAGTATCTCAAAATCCATTGCAAAGCTTGCCAATACTGTTTACCGAGATTAGACATGTATCCACTAAGAACACTAACTGCATGTAAGATGTCAAGACAAGTGCACCATAACAGACATGACACTACCAATTATATTAGCATAAGGAACATGTGACATGGACTCAATATCTTTTTCTAACTGTGGTGACAAAACTGCAAAGAGTTTAAAATGAGCAACAAGTTGAGTACTTATAGGTTTAGCATTTTTTGTCCCAAAATGCTTAAAGACTTTTTCAATGAGACTCTTCTAAGTTAGATATAATTTACCTATAATTATATCTCTATGAATATTTATACCCAATAACTTCTTGGCTTCTTTTAAAAGTTTTATCTCAAATTTACTATTAAATTTTGCTTTCAACATGTTGATCTCAAACATATTATTGGCAACAATAAACATATCATCAATTTACAATAACAAATAAATGAATGAGCCATCATTTAGTTTTATAAAATACACTCAGCTATCATATTGGCTCAATGAATAGTTATGACCAATCACAAAAGAATCAAATTGTTTATACCATTGTCAAAGAGATTGCTTCAAACCATACAATGATTTCTTCAATAAGCAAACATGGTCTTCCTTGCCTTTAATTTCAAAGCCATCTGGTTATTACATGTAAAGTTTCTCCTTAAGCTCGCCATGCAAGAAGTCAATTTTAACATTTAGTTGTTATAACTCTAGATCATACATAACAACTAATGCAAGTAAGACATGAACAGAGCTATATATTACAATAGTAGAGAAAACATCCTAATAATTAGTTCCATAAACTTGACTATAGCCCTTTACAATTGATTGAGCCTTTTGTGTAGCATCTTCAACACTTGAAATGCTCTCCTTCTTCTTAAAAACCTTTTGTAACCAACAATCTTCTTATCTTTAGATGGTTTGCCTAATTCCTAGGTGTTGTTCTTATAGAGAGACTTTATCTCTTCATGTATAGCAACTAACCACTTAGTTGAATCATTACAAGAAATAGCCTTTAAATCTGTGAACGATTTAGTAATGTCATCTGTTTCTTGTGCCACAACAAATGCATATGCTACATAATTTATATCTACTAATCTTTGAGATATTTTCTTCTGTCTCATTAGTTTATTCTTTGCAATAGAATAATCCTCTTGTGATGCTACTTCTATCTTAATAAGAGTAATTAACTAAATTGGATCTTGTTGTATAATCTCATCATGTAGAGTTGATTGTTCTACCTTAAACCTCACATGTTTAACTGATTTCTTTGCACCTTTACCTAAAGAAATAGAAAACTCTCTTCTGGAATGAAACTTATCATACATAACATCCCTACTAATTACTAATTTATGTGACTTCAGATCAATATACCATACTTTATACCCCTTACACTAAAAGGATAACCAATAAATATACGCTTTGTAGATCTAGGCTCCACTTTATCATCATTAACATGAACATAAATTAGGGATCCAAATATTCTCAAGTTAGAATAATCAATAGGTTTACCAAATCATACCTCCTCTAGACTTTTGGAGTTAATAGTTGTAAATGGAGAATGATTCACCAAGTAACAAGCTGTTAACGATACCTCTACCTGGAAATCTTTAGATAGCCCAAAAATAGATAAATACAGTTAACTCTCTCCAATAAAGTTTCATTCATGCGCTAAGCTATACCATTCTACTTTAGGGTCTTTTAACTGTAAGATGTCTAACAATACATTCGTCCTTGTAGAAATTGTTAAATTCACCATCACAGAACTCTAATCCATTATCAGTATGAAGACACTTAATTTTTTGGCCTATTTATTTTTCTACCAAAGTTTTCCACTACTTAAAGATATTAAACACATTAATCTTGTGCTTTAGATTTAGAAAATAAACCCATACCTTCCTAGGGTAATCATCAATGAAGGTAAGCATATACCAAGCACCTCATTTTGAAAAAAGACAAGTAGGCCTCTAAAGGTCTAAATAAATATAATCCAAAGTACCTTTAGTCTTGTGAATTGTTGTACTAAAACTACCTATCTTTTATTTGCTAAAAACACAATGTTCACAAAACTTTAATTTTATTGTACTTAAATTACATAAAAAAAAAAAAAAACCTTTTTTGCTTAATATATATAGTCCATTTCCACTCATATGTCCTAGCCTCATATGCCATAATTGGTAACTTTAGAATCTAACATAGATGATTAAGAGACAACGACTATACCCGTAACTGTAGATCTTTAAAGCACATATAATCTACCAATTAGTTTTACCTTTATAACAACAAGAGCATCTTTTAAGACCTTCAAGACTTTATCTACACCAGTGAAGTTGTGACCTTCGATCTCTTAGTCACTCAAGGAGATAAGGTTCTTTGACATGTTAGAAACATCTCTCACCTCTATCAATATTCTTACTATACCATCATGTATCTTAATTTTTATTATGCCAATCCCATCACTTTAAGAATCATAAATGAAAAACTAATCTTTATTGAAACAAATGTGATTAGAGTAAGTAGAGTCTAAAATCTACCTTTGCCTAGGTTTAGAGTCACATTCAGTTATAGAGAGAACATCACATTCCATCTTACCTTCTACAATAATGGCCTCTTACTATTCTTTTGATCTTTGTCCTTATTTTTCAGTTTGGAATAATCCACCTTAATATGCCCATTTTCCTTATAGTAATTACAAGTTAGAATCTTGTGCTTTGATTTTGATCTAGATTTAGGTTTATTATTATTGCCAAAATCTTTATTAGTAGACTTTTCTCTAACAATTAAGCTTTCTACTAGACTATTATGGTAGCTAGATGAAAGTTCTTTATTCAAAAGCTCTTTTGAAAATAAAGTTGATTTACCCTCCTCCATAATTAAAGTAGTCTTACTCAAAACCATAGTATCTTTAAAATGCTTATAAGATAAAGGTAAGGAACTAAATAACATAAGAGCTTGATCTTCTTCTTTATAGTCAATATTCATATTCTTCAAATCCATTAGAATGGAACTAAATTTATTATTATAAGATTTCAAAAGTATACCTTATACCATATTAAGTATGTGCAAGCAATATTTCATGGCTAAGTTACTTGTGAGGCTCTTCGCCATGTATAACCACTCAAGTTTGGTCCATAAATATTTTGATGTTTTCTTATTAATGACTTCACCTCTAGTTGGATAGGCATAACTAAATAACAGCTAGGGCTTTATCATCCATCTCCTATTTTTGATATTTAGTCACTGTGGTTGGTAATTTCTCCTTCCACAATAATGTTTTCTATAACCCATTCTACATCAAGATTGCTTTCATCTTAACTTACCACAAAGCAAATCTGACATTGTAGTCATATTTCTCAATATCGAATTTTGATGTTGTCATAACCAATCTTAAAATAAGTTTAAATTGGCTCTACTACCAATTTGCCAGGGTAGACACAAATTTATTTGGGCTATATAAATTTAATGAGAAAAGAAAGAAAAATAGAGAAGGCATAAATTTATGTAATTCGGTGTAATCTTATGTCCACAAGTGAAGGGAGATAATAAAAACAGCTAATAAAACTAAAGAGTACAAAATTATATGGGGAGATTTAACATTTAAGCCCTGAACCCAAGTATATCCAATGAGCTTAATCAAATTTGTGTGTAGAGCCTCTAATGTAAGACAATAGAATTCAACCTCCACTTCCAGTAATACTAACTGTCATGACTTAGGTTGCCAACAATAATCAGTCCTCTAATCCTTTAGCTTGAATGTTGACAAATACTGATAAGATGGCTTCAATTGTTACTAGTAATAGCTTGGTGTAATTGTTCGATGTCATACAACATTACTAACGATGTTATGCTAGGCTAAGTTGTTGTTGTTGGGGATTTTTTTTTTTAAAAAAAAAAAAAGAATTTTTTAAGAAACTTATTAGTACAAATGAATACATGGGTACAAAAGCTGTAACTAAGAAGTTTTAATTTAATTAGAGATGTTGATAAGAGGTTGATAAAAATGACAAAGACAAAGAATGTATAGTTTATTGAGAGATGTTGCAAAAGAGGTTAATGAGGATGATCTAAATTGAGAGGGGTTAAAAGGCTCCTAAAACATATGCTAACTACTCACAACTCCACCTTGAAATTCCAGCCTTGTTCAAGCACTAAAACCATTCAACTTCATGCAAATCTCCCTACCAAATCTAACACTAGTTACAGTTCCAAATAATAACCACTTCAAGCAAGCGTCAATACCTCAATTTCCACCATCAAACATCACACATTCATCACTAAGAAATGTAGGGAAATGATGACCAACTTAACATCAACAAATAAAAACTTAAAAATTGTAAGAAAACAAACCTCAAGCATAAAGAAGATGTTCCACCAACTTGAGGATGATTCAAATATAAAGAACTCTTACAACAAGTTTAAAGGAAGGCTCTACCCACTTGATACAAGATTTATCAACATGAATCTTCACCACCAACTTCCTTCTCATAATAGAAGGTTAGATAAAGGATTAATGCTTGGTTCACAAGAACACCAAGTTCTAAGAACACGAGATAGAAGCACAAAGCTTTTAAGTTTATAAATTCATCAAAAAGTCTCTTTACAAATGTTTAGGTTGTCTTTTTATAAACAAGTTACAAACCATAGTTAAAATCTAAAACCATATACTTAAAATACATTATAAGTTAAATAAAAAAAACAATAAAATACAAATTAAATAAGTCCCCTAAATCTAATTACATTGTACATTTAACTATAAACATATTTAAAATGTCATAATTTGCATGTTCATATTTTTCTTGATTGAGTTGACTTGGATTTGAATCTTTAACTTGATTGTTTGAATTCAATCTAAAGGGTCATCGATATTTGAATTCTTATTGAAAGTTATTAGAAATTCAAAAACATCAAGGATGGTGTATTGGAAAACTTTTGGAAGCGAAAGCATGCAAAAATAGCTTTAACAAGGCAAATTTTTCAAAAAGAGGCAGATTGGGGGCGTTGCAATGTCATGCTGTAACGCAGGGTGCACAATGCATAGATATGCACACAGGTGTACGCACAAGTAGGTACGCACATGGAACAGGCAAGCGTTGGGATGTGCAGGCTTTAAGTGCACGGGAGTACGTGAGAGTGCACTTGCATGCACGACAAGGCAATGCACAGGTTCTGAATCTCCTGCACACACAAGCATGCGCATGGCTGTGTGCACCATGGTATTTCTTGTTTTGCTTGTTTTCAATCTGATTCTCATTTGATTCAACTTCTGTTTTTTTCTTTGGTTTCATATGAAGCCATTGATGAATTGTGATGTCTTGTGCTACCATGAGGAATGATTGTGATGCTAGAAATTTATTCGAATATGCGACTCAAACCTATACTTGTTCACCTCGTGTGTCATAATATCTTTGAAATTGGTGAGCTTGGCTCAAGTCATCCATTGCAAGAGCATGATTGGTCTTTCTTGATCATCTTAAAGAGGATAAGAGCTACTTAGATTCATATCAAAGGATGACAAAGACAATGATTGTTTAGTTTATATAGCATCCCAGGTTAGAAAAGCCCTTAGGGGAAGAGTTGTGAGGTTAAAAATGCAATTCAAACATAGATTAGGAGTCTAGTAAAGTTTAGGGGTGAGTAAGTAAGTTTCCAGAGCCTGTGTGGCTTTCACATGAATAGTCTTCATTTTTTCAGGTGCACGCCCGTCAGGTGCACGCCCGTGCAAGTGGCTAGTATATAAAGAGAGCCGAGAGAAATGAGTCATTTTCTCACCCAACTTTCATATTAGCCAAACTTTTCTCTCTTGTTTCAGTAGCTCCCAATCTTAAAGAAGAAGTGCCACCTCCAGTAGTTCCTGATCAAGCTAGAGAGCCAAGAAATTAGATTGAGAGAAAGCTTCCAGAGGCAATGGCGCGAGGTAAGTGTTCGCTTACCTTTCCTTGAGTTTCCCAGCTTGCCTTGATTGATTTTGATGCTTGACATGTTGATGAGTTGTGCATGCTTATTTGATAAGGATTATGGCGTGAATTGATGAAATTACTATCCTTGAATCTATGCATGCAAGTTTGAATGTGTTTAGTGAGAGAAAGTGGTTGCTTTCATGGTGAAATGCTCATTGATTGATGCATGCTGAATGTGATGCTTCAAATCTGTTATTTGCAGTGCTGGGAAAGTGTGTTTAAAGTGATTTGGTGATTGATTGAGAAATAGTTGATGAAATTGTGTATTTTCCAGCAAGTGCTCTTGTTGAAGAACAAGACGCACGGTCTTGTGCCTGTATTGCACGGTCGTGTGCCTTTGTTTCTCCAGTTGCATGCACACGGTCAGATTATGAGTGTAGACACCCCATTTTGGACCCAACAGGGTCACCCCCGATGATGAAAAACCTGAATGTTAACTTAGAATTTTTGAGATGTTGAGCCGAGGATGGATGAGTTAAAAAGAAGAAAAATGTGTTTATTTTATGTTATTTTTATAAAAAAAAAAAGTGTGTTTATTTTATTACAAAAGAGAAAAAAAAAAAAAGGAAAACCCAAGCCTACGCAGCCAACGCAAGCCAAAAGGGAGAAAGAAAAAAAAAGAAGAAGAAGAGAGGAAGGAGGCCCAGTGCGCGGCCCAGGTGGCAGGCGTGCTGGTCCGGTTGGAGGGGAAAGGGCCCCACGCGTGTGATCCACGTGCGGGCTGAGCTGAGAAGCTACAGGGTCGGGCGCTCAGCGCGGGTGTCATAC
Organism: Anacardium occidentale; assembly: GCA_026122585.1. Lineage (NCBI taxonomy): Eukaryota > Viridiplantae > Streptophyta > Magnoliopsida > Sapindales > Anacardiaceae > Anacardium > Anacardium occidentale. The sequence goes on along the minus strand of JAJEJH010000111.1, from coordinate 437,852 downwards.
ACGTGCGTTGACTTTTTGTACGCCTGCTGCGGTCTGCGCGCGCAGCTCTCTCTCCCCTTTCCAGGCCAGCGCGCCGCTTCTTTTTTCCATTGGGCAGGTGAGGAGTAGTTGGGTCCTTTGCAAGGGATCCATAAATTGCCCATCCTCACCGATGTGTATTTTCTCGGGGTTACTCCTGGGTGGCGACTCCATAGACTCCGTAATTGGCCACAAACCCATTATGCGCTCCTCTTGACCACGTCTAGGGTGGTTAAACAAGAGTGGCAAGTCTGTCCTGGCGTGGCGCGGTAAAAACTGGTGCCACAGCTCTAGCGACTCCACTGGGAAAAATGCGAAGAGTCGATTCTGATGTGATAAGTTTGTAAAGCGCTCCTAAGTTTAATCAAGTTCCTTGCATTGCACAACACTCACACCCACTGTGCACTCCTTGTCCCTATTAACCCCGATGGCAATCCAGACTTCGCCCGAAAGCCCACTCGGCCCAGGGGTAGTCTGTCTTGTACATCAGCCTTAGGCATCGTACCTTTGTGTATATGAAAAGAACCTTTGGTTCTCGCCTAAAATAGCCTTTGACCTTTACCTGAGTCAAACCCATGTAGTGGCCTATAGATGTCATTCCTTAGTACCTTTTTTGCACGTGATTGATCGAGTCGAATCCTTATGTGTAAAGTCTTGAGATTTTACTGCCCATTCTGAAATATGCCTTGATCCATGACATCAAGATATCATCGACTGTTTCTTTAAGTGGCCTTCCACTAAGAGAAAACTTTTTGAAACATCGTTTTATAGAAATCTTTATGATATGACTTGACATACTTCTAAATGGGCACATAAAACTCAAAACTTCATACGTAAGGGTTCATTAGGTCTAGGACCATTGGGTCTTCTGGTGACTCAGTGGATACTAACCATCTAGGGTAGAATTAACTTTTCTAACTTTTCATTAACTGAAGTGATAAGGGGGCGAAGCTTAGATTTAAAGGCACTTCTTTTTTCGAATCGCCTCTAAAAGGCATTTTCATCTTTGGTCAGCCTAGGTAGATATGTTCGACCTGAATCATCCTATAGGGGAAAATTTGTCACCTGTCACCCTAAGTAGGTGTTTTCAATCTGAATCATTCTTGTAAGGTGGAAGTCATTAGGTGTCATCTGAATTGGCAAATTTTGATCTGAATTCCTTATAGGGGCATGTTTGTCTTTTATCTTTCGAAATAAATAATTTTTATTTGAGTCATCCCACAAGGTAAAATTATTTAGGAGTAATAGACTCATTCTTTCATTCATCTTGTCTCCCATGTCGTATAATCCGAAATCTTATCTTTAAGGCTAGATGTGTTGTCATTAGGTTTCTTTTAAGTTTAAGTCTTCACTCTACTTAGACATTAGACCCACAACTCTTCTGTCTGTCTACTTATTGAACCCACTTTTTGTCACAATTCTTGTTGAGTCAAATAAAGTTGTCGTTTAAAAAAATAAATTCATTCATTTAATCTTGCATACATGTCAGGCATTTACATAAACACATCATGCATGTCATGCACTAACATGTCACTTTACTAATCCTTGTATACATGTCCTGCATAAACACATTATGCATATCATGCACCAACATGTCACTCTGTTAATTCTTGCATACATGTCATGCATAAACATATCATGCATATCATGCACTAACTTGTCATTTTGTTAATCCTGCATACATGTCATGCATAAACACATCATGCATATCATGCACTAACATATCATTTTGCAGCCATTTAGTGAGAGAAGAGACATATGACCAAGGGAAACATGATGGAGGAAATGATGGAGAAGCCTAAGAATATAATGGAGGAAAAAAAAAAAGAAAAAACTTGCTACCATAAAAGTGAAGATGTTGGGATATAAATTAAAGATGTCTTAGCTGTACAAGGAGGGGAGAAGTATGCCTTCAAGAAGAGTGAGCCTGAAACAGAGAATAGTGTGGCAATCATTGAGGGAGTAAATATGGTAGCATCTACGCCAAGACAGTTCTCCAATATGAATATGCCGCTCTTAAAGGCATTTGACAAGTTGAAGAAAAAGGTTCTGCTACAACTGATGGCATCTCGCCTACCACCAAATCCATTACCGATAGGTTTATGACCCGAGAGCTTATTGTCACTTCCATCAAAGTCGAGGCCATTTGACCAATGAATGTAAGAAATTAAGGCATGAGATTCAAGATTTCATTGATATAGGAAGGTTGGCTTAACCAGATTAACAATATGGCGGGAGATTCTTGTGAAACTTAAAGGACATTATCTTTTGAACTTATCTTTTGAACTTGTCTTTTCTTCAGCATGTGTTGCATCTCATGAATGTATGTATTGACAAAAATTTTGGCAATAAAATGTGATTCGAATTTTTCCAAAAAGGAGGTAAACTGGTCTTGGTGGACTTTAAAACACTAAATGTGAGATTTTGAGCCCACGGTCATACTCCAAAAAATGACCTTTGATTTCTTTGTTGAGTGTGTTCTCTCTGATAGGTGTCTCTAGAACTTGCTTCAAATACTGATCAAGATCACAGTCAATCACATGCATTCATAGAAATGATAATGATACTAGAAAATTAGTCTCTTTGACCAAAAAGCCAATCATGATATAAGTTTGACTCTAGAGAATCTTGTTAAGCCTGAAACACTTTTTTAGCAAACCCTATACCACAACTCCTTTTGTCTTTACCCAATCGTGGGGGCTGATAGAGCATTTAAAACTATGTTAACAAGGTGAAAAGTAGTGATACTTGTACCCATCCATATGAAATATGAACACAAAAACAAGAGAGGAAAAAAAAAAAAGAGTCAAAGCAAAACAAAAAAACAGAATGAAAAGATGAAAGCAAAGAAAAAAAGAAGAAAAAGAAAAAGAAGAAGAGAGAAAAGCAAAGAAAGAAAAGAGAAAAGAGAAAAGAGAAAAATCTTTGCGTATCAAAGCTCAAGTATTCAGAAAGCTAGAAAGGAGGAACAAATGCGAATCGATGTTCATACCTTGAAGAAAAAGTTTTAGATGACCCTATCAGTCCCTTCGGTCTAAGCTACCACTATCTAAGATAATCCTACCTTCACCCCAACCCCATTACAACTTTGACAAAACTATCAAATTTGTGTCTGCATGTGACTTAAGTGATGGAGATCAGATGAACAAGCAAGCCTATGGTAGGCACCATTCATGAGCTGAACCTGAGCATAACAATTCCCACCTTTTCAAACACTTGAGTGAACTGAGTGACGTGTGAGTGTCTACCAAGCTAGATAACTTCTTTTTTGGATAAAAATCTTGTCACATTGAATTGTGAGTTGAAACTGAGATGTCAAATCCCATCAGGATAAAAGGAAAGAAACACAGAAAAAAGAGGAAGAAAAAAAAAAGAATAGAGAAAATCAGGATGTGTTCCCTTGGCATAGGTCTTTACCTCTTACTGATATGGTTATGACATATTGCATTGCTTATGAATTAGCAAAATCAGCATACATATGTTATCATGTATCGCATAGCTTGTTGTTTTAACCCACCACACCATTACAGTCATTTTGTGATTCATCTTGAAGGCACATTTGATTTTGTCGTATTCAGCCATTATAGTCATTTTGTGATTCGTCTTGTAGAGATGTCTTCATCCTTCTATAGGAGCATTTGATTTTGTCACATTTATCAACCAGGGGAAAATCCAATCTTGTCGACTTCACCCCACCAGGGGAAAATCCAATTTTTGTCGAACTTACCCAACCAGGGGAAAATCCAATTTTTGTTCAACTTCCCCAACCAGGGGCATATCCAATTTTGTCAGACTCACCCAACCAGGGGTAAATCCAATTTTGTTGAGCAAACCCAATTTTGTCGAGTCTACCCATCCAAGGGCAAATCCAATGTTGTCAGACTTACACAAGCAGGGGCGTATCCAATTTTGTCGAGCTTACCCAACTAGGGGCAAATCCAATTTTTGTCGAACTTACCCAACTAAGGGAAAATATAATCTTGTAGAACTCACCCAACCAAGGGCAAATCCAATGTTGTCAGACTTACACAAGTAGGGGCGTATCCAATTCTGTCGAGCTTACCCAATCAAGGGCGAATCTAATTTTTGTAGAATTTACCCAACCAGAGGCATATCCAATCCTGTCGAGTTTACCCAATCAAGGGCATTTCACCAATCAGTTGAAAATAGAAATTAACCGTTGTGAAGTTTCTTTAGCTTCGTCATATGTTAAATCATCTAATTGTCGGAGATGCCTAGAAGAGGCTAATCCACCCTAGGTTTGTCTAGAAGAGGCATCCTAGTTTCGGTAAATTTGCCTAGAATGGGCAATTTACTTTTAAGGTCTGTCTATAATGGGCAGTTCTTTTCCTTGGAGACGCCTAGAAGAGGCTAATCCACCCTAGGTTTGTCTAGAAGGGACATCCTAGTTTGGTAAATTTGTCTAGAAGGGGCAATTTACTTTTGAGTTCTGTCTAGAAGGGGCAGTTCTTTTTATCGGAGACGCCTAGAAGAGGCTAATCCACCTTAGGTTTGTCTAGAAGGGACATCCTAGTTTGGTAAATTTACCTAGAAGGGGCAATTTACTTTTGAGTTCTGTCTAGAAGGGGCAGTTCTTTTCATCGAAGACGCCTAGAAGAGGCTAATCCACCTTATGTTTGTCTAGAAGGGACATCCTAATTCAGTAAATTTGTCTGGAAGGGGCAATTTACTTTTCGAGTTCTGTCTAGAAGGGACAGTTCTTTTCTTTGGAGACGCCTAGAAGAGGCTAATCCACCCTAGGTTTGTCTAGAAGAGGCATCCTATGTTTGGTGAATTTGCCTAGAAGGGGCAATTTACTTTCGAGTTCTGTCTAGAAGGGACAATTTTGTTTTTCTTCGGAGACGCCTAGAAAAGGCTAATCCACCCTAGGTCTGTCTAGAAGGGACAGTTCTTTGTTGGAGACACCTAGAAAAGGCTAATCCATTTTAGGTTTGTCTAGAAGAGACATCCTATTTCGGTAAATTTGTCTAGAAGGGGCAATTTACTTTTCGAATTCTGTTTAAAATAAATAGTTCTTTTCATTGGAGACGCCTAGAAGAGGCTAATCCATAGGCTTAAGGAACTAGAAGAGTTACCTTGGCCACTTTGTTTGTTGACCTTTGTTAATCCAAAATTAGGTGTCTTGTTTCTGTACTTTGTTGCATTTTGCATGTATCTTCATTGCATTCACAATACACACAAAATTCACAAAGTAAGGGGCATCTGTAGACACCTCATTTTGGACCCAACAGGGTCACCCCCGATGATGAAAAACCTGAATGTTAACTTAGAATTTTTGAGATGTTGAGCCGAGGATGGATGAGTTAAAAAGAAGAAAAATGTGTTTATTTTATGTTATTTTTATACATAAATAAAAAAGTGTGTTTATTTTATTACAAAAGAGAAAAAACAAAAAGGAAAACCCAAGCCTACGCAGCCAACCCAAGCCAAAAGGGAGAAAGAAAAAAAAAAGAAGAAGAGAGGAAGGTGGCAGGCGTGCTAGTCCGGTTGGAGGGGAAAGGGCCCCGCGCGTGTGATCCACGCACGGGCTGAGCTGAGAAGCTGCAGGGTCGGGCGCTCAGCGCGCGTGTCATGCACGCGCGTTGACTTTCTACACGCCTGCTGTGGTCTGTGCGCGCAGCTCTCTCTCCCCTTTCCAGGCCAGCGCGCCGCTTCTTTTTTCCATTGGGCAGGTGAGGAGTAGTTGGGTCCTTTGCAAGGGATCCATAAATCGCCCATCCTCACCGATGTGTATTTTCCCGGGGTTACTCCTGGGTGGCGACTCCATAGACTCCGTAATAGGCCACAAACCCATTATGCGCTCCTCTTGACCACGTCTAGGGTGGTTAAACAAGAGTGGCAAGTTTGTCCTGGCGTGGCGCGGCAAAAACCGGCGCCACAATGAGACACACGCTCGTGTGTCCTAAGGGACACGCCTGTGTGTATGCTTTTCAGTAAAAATTTTCAGAAATTCCAGTAGCTTGCACAGTTGGACGCATGACCACTACACGGCCTCGTGCGTCCAGGCACACGCCCGTGTGCCTTAGCCAAGCACGCCCGTGTGCCTTAGCCAAGCACGCCCGTGTGTGAGACATGCACACCCGTGTGTCTTGCCCACACGCCCGTGCATCTGCAGTTTTTCAGAAAAAGAAAAGAAAATAATAAATAAAGCATGGGAAATTAGTTTAATGGCTAAATTGCATCAGATAAGCAGTAATTCAGATAATAAAGCTGCATATGCATACCATAGCATGACATGTAGCTTCAGAGAGGATCAAGGGATCCAAATTCAGTAGTATTCAGTATTCAGAATTCTAATGTACGGGTAAGAGTATAGGTGAATTCGAAGAGGCATCTGTGGGATTCAACTTTCTGACACCAGTCAGAATGTTCAGTAATATTTCAGATTCAACCTTCTGACACCAGTCAGATTGTACAGTATAGTATATTCAGCTTTCTAGCTAGTAGCTAGACTGTTCAGCCCACATAGCCAGGATGTCGAATCCCGGTGTTCACCAAGTCTGATCAGTACAGCAGGTACCTTCGGGTACATAGAGATATTTAGATGCATGCATCCATCAGTATTTTCAATTAGCATGGCATGACATACATATCATGACATGAATAATATTGATATCAGTAAATGAATGAGATTCAGATAATCAGTTTTAGATTCCAGCAAGTGCATAGATGTATGAATAGGGTCAAGGTTAGGTATGTTTGTGATTGCATGTTGCTTGCTTGGGTTTTGAGGGAAGTAAGGAGCGTTTACTGGGTGATCTTTATCACTTATCCCTCACCTTCTTCCATCCTTTTCGAGTGTTCGTACTGTTGTCGAGGAGCGGGTGGATCGAGGCTAACAGGAGATGGCCCACACCACAGTTTTGAGTGTGTACTTTTCAATTTTGAACCTGTGTAGCCATATTGTAAATACTATATCTATGAAAAAGGGCATTGGGCCCATTGTACAGAACAACATGTATTTTCAGTATATGTATTTCAGTTTCTGCATGTATTATATTCAGATTGTATAGCAGTATCAGGTTGTTTTCTATTTTCGTAGGATTCTCATCGTGGGTACCTATATTTTCAGATTGTTAATAAAAGTTTTCTCAGTATTCAGCAGTAGAGGTACTCGTGATAGCGGGTCCTACATTGGTGGTATCAGAGCACTTGTAAGTGTGTGGTGCCTGTTTTCTCTCATTCGCAGCTATCGTCCAGACCCTCCTCACAGCACAAGTCAGGTATTTATTTCCAGATTGATTGTGTTATGTGTTTCTCTCCCCCAGTTTGTTGTGATGCTATAGATAGAGAGGAGTATGTTCCTAGATGCTTATATGAGACAGATAGTAGTTCACCCGCCCATCCTATGAGTGTTAGTGATAGGCGACGATCTTAGAGTACCTCCCATGTGTCTATGAGACCAGAGCAGTTGAGATAGATGATTGGGGATGTAGTCAGAGAAAGCCTCTAGCAAGCTGGAATGGGTAATATTCCAGAGTCAGATAGAGTTACTCCTCTCTGGTATGAGAGTTATCAGATTCTGAAGAGAAGACATTCTCAATCTCAGTATCAGTCACAGCCACAGTTTCAGTCCCAGTCACAGTATCAGCATCAGTATTAGTCTCAGCCTCAGTATTAGTCTCAGCCTCAGTCAGTTAGAGACAGATATCAGTTTTCAGCAGGGTATACAGATTGTGGTCAGAGTATGAGTACAGAGACAGCTGGTACTAGTTTTTCAGAAAGACTTCATCCAATCTACCATCTACCAAGGTCGTTTCAGTCAGCCAAATTCAGTGGATCCAGGGATCCAGCAGTGGCAGAAGAATGGGTAGAGTCAGTGGAGAGTGTCATGGGCCTCTTCACACTATCAGAGAAAGAGAAGGTCAGATATGCAGTATTTCTTCTGAGAGGTGATGCCAAAGTTTAGTGGGGTCTAACCAAGGCTTCCATCGATGAGCAACCTCTGACATGGGTAGAATTCAGACAGTTATTTGATACTGAGTATAGGAGTATAGAGATGGTGTATGCCAAGGCCCAAGAGTTTATTGATTTGACTTAGGGGTCCAGTTCAGTTAAAGAGTGTGCCACGAGATTCAATGCTTTGGCACGATTCGTCCCGAGTCTAGCAGGAACCGAGATGGGTAGAGTTCAGAATTTCATTCATGGCTTACATCCAGCGATAGCCAAGGATGTGATGACAGGAGCAGATCCTCCCCAGAGATTCAGTGATGCATTGGGGAGAGCACTCAGAGCAGAGGCTAGTCTTCAGAGGATAGGTGTCATGAGTAGAGCATCTGAGAGGACAGAGGACAGAGATAGAGGTAAGAGGTCGATGTCAGCCAAGAGATCAGCCAGGGGTTTTCAGAGTCAGAGTCAGAGTCAGAGTCAGAGTCAGAGACAAAGGGTTGCACCCCAGTCACCTCAGTGTACCATATGTGGCAGACGTTATTCTGGAGAGTGTTTAGCCAGCCAGATTGTTTGTTATTGGTGCCATCAGCCAGGGTACATGATGGCAGCGTGTCTAGCTAGAGGTGGAGCTGGTGTTGGGTCGAGTAGAGGTGGAGCTGGTCAATTCAGAGGCCGAGGAGGTCTACCCAGAGGTAGAGCACCTGAGGGAGGTGTTGGTCCTTCAGGATTAAGTGGAGGCAGAGCCAGAGTTTATGCTGTTCATCAGGAGCACGCAGAGGCCATTTCCCATGCAGTAACTGGTCAATTACTTTATTTTGATACTCCTTTATTTGTACTTGTTGATTGTGGAGCCACACACAGTTTTATAGCCCAGAGTGTAGTAGAGAGGTTGGGGGTTGACCCTAGTGTGACCAGTAGGAGTATCCATGTAGAGATGCCAGATGGTGGTTATGTGTTGAGTGATAGAGTTCTCCTAGATCAAGAGATAGAGATTATGGGTAGACAGATGATGATTGATCTGATTCTGCTGGAGTTAGCAGATTTTGATATGATTTTGGGGATGGATTTCTTGGGGAGATACAGTGTAGAGATAAATTATGGAAGGAAGAAAGTGAGATTCCACATAGGCCTTGATCAGTTTGTATTTGGTGAGGGTAGAGTCGACAGTATGATGATCTCTTGTATTCAGGCGAGTAGATTGATGAGACAGGGTTGTGTTAGATACTTGGCCAATGTTATCTGTAGCAGTTCAGTAGGTTCGAGTACCGAGGATGTGTCAGTAGTTAGAGAATTTTTAAGTTGTCGGGGTTATCTCCAGATAGAGAGTTGGAGTTTAGTGTCAAGCTTCTCCCAGGTATGGCTCTAATCTCTAAGGCTCCATACCGGATGGCTCCAACTGAACTCCAGGAGTTAAAGAAGTAGCTACAAGAGTTAAAGAAGCAGCTTCATGAGTTGACAGATAAGAGATTTATCAGGCCTAGTTGTTCACCTTGGGGAGCTCCGATTCTGTTTGTTAAGAAGAAAGATGGGTCGATGAGGATATGTATCACCTACAGAGATCTGAACAGAGTGACAGTGAAGAATAAGTATCCCCTGCCAATGATAGATGACCTGCTTGATCAGTTGAGAGGTGTAACTGTGTTTTGTAAGATCGACCTGAGATCTGGATATTATCAAGTCAGAGTGGCAGATAGAGATGTTCCCAAGACAGCTTTCAGGACTAGATATGGGCATTATGAGTTCGTGGTCATGTCATTTAGGTTGACTAATGCTCCAACAATCTTTATGGATCTCATAAACTGGGTGTTTCATGATTGCTTGGACCGGTTCATGGTGGTTTTCATAGATGACATTCTGGTGTATTCCAAGAGTGTGGCAGAGCATGATGAGAATCTCAGATATGTGTTTCAGAGGCTGAAGGATAGACAGCTGTATGCCAAGTTCTCCAAGTACAAGTTTTGGCTTGACAGAGTAACATTTCTGGGTCATCTGGTTTCAACAGACGGTATTTCAGTGGATCCCAATAAAGTGGAGGCAATTTTGAGTTGGCCAAGGCCAAAGTCAGTAAAAGAAGTCAGAAGCTTCCTTGGGTTGGCAAGCTACTACAAGAGGTTTATTGAGGGATTCTCTAGCCTAGTGAGGCCTCTCACTGCCTTGACTAAGAAAGAGGTTCCATTTGTATAGACAAATGAGTGTGAGGTATGTTTTCAGGAGCTTAAGCTAAGATTGACCAGTGCTCCAGTTTTGGCGCTACCTCAGGAGGGGGTAGAGTTTGATATCTACGTAGATGCATCTCATCAGAGGATCGGGGCAGTATTAATACAGAGTGGTAGGGTCATTACCTATGCCTCCAGACAGTTGAGAGATCATGAGATGAGGTATCCTACCCATGACTTGGAGTTAGCAATAGTTGTTTTTGCCTTGAAGATTTGAAGACATTATCTCTATGGGGTCAAGTGCAGTATCTATTCAGACCATAAGAGTCTGAAGTATTTCTTCACCCAGAAAGAGCTTAATATGAGGCAGAGGAGATGGTTAGAGCTGGTGAAGGATTATGACTGTGACATCATATATCACCCAGAGAGAGCCAATGTAGTGGCTGATGCTTTGAGTAGACGAGTAGCCTTATCCAGTCTTTCAGTTTAGTCAGAGCTACAATATGAGATTGTTAGAGAACAGATTGAAATAGTGACTACAGGTTTCTCCAGACTTCAGATCAGATCCTCACTGTATGATGAGATCAGAGACAGTTAGATGTCAGATGAGTGGACTCAAAGTATGATTCAGAGGATGTCAGAGAGATCAGTGCCAGATTTTGAGCTCAGAGATGAGATCTTGAGATTCAAGGACAGAGTTTGTGTGTCACAGAGTTCAGAGCTGAGACAGAAGATTTTGTCAGAGGTGCATAATACGATGTATTCAGCACACCCAGACAGCATGAAGATGTATCAGGATCTGAAGAAGAATTTGTGGTGGTCAGGCATGAAGAAAGACATAGCAGATTTTGTTTCCAGATGTCTGGTATGTCAGCAGGTTAAGGCAGAGCACCAAAGACCCTCAGGATTACTTCATCCCTTGAGTATTCCTGAGTGGAAGTGAGAAGATATTTCTATGGACTTTATTTCGGGTCTTCCCAGACTTTATTTCGGGTCTTCCCAGAGTTTAGAGAGGATATGATGGCATATGGGTGATAGTGGACAGATTGAGCAAGTCAGCTCATTTCTTGCCAGTCAGACAGGGCATATCTACAGATCAGTTGGGGAGACTGTATATCAGAGAGGTAGTCAGACTCCATGATGTTCCCAGGACTATAGTATCAGACAGAGTCTCCAGATTTCTGTCAGCTTTCTGGAGATCATTGCAGAGAGCCTTGGGGACCAGATTACAGTTCAGTTCAGCATATCATCCTCAGACAGATGGCCAAACTGAGAGAGTAAATAAGATTTTGGAGGATATACTCAGAGCTTGTTGTATGGACTTTCAAACCGATTGGGTAGAGTTACTTCCTATTATGGAGTTTGCATATAATAATAGTTATCAGGCGACTATTCAGATGGCTCCTTTTGAAGCTTTATACGGTCGAAAGTACAGATCTCCTCTTCATTGGGATGAGGTTATATAGAGAGATTCTTTGGAGACAGTTGTAGGTCCAGAGATAGTTTAGAGGATGATTGAGTAGATCAGGATCATCAAACAAAGAATGAGACAGGCCCAGGATTGACAGAAGAGCTATACAGATTTGAAACATAGAGAGATTAGGTTTTCGATAGGCGACAGAATTTTTCTGAGAGTTGCTCCGTACAGGCAAGTTCTCAGATTTGGTAGAAATGGGAAGTTGGCCCCTAGATTTATTGGTCTCTATGAGATTCTTGAGAGAGTGGGGACAGTTACCTACAGATTGGCATTACCAGCCAGCATGGACAGAATTCATAATGTCTTCCATGTGTCTCAATTGAGAAAGTATGTGGGGGATCCTTCTCATGTGCTTCAGTTTTCAGAGATTGAGTTAGCGAAGATTTGAGTTACCAAGAGCTGCCAGTATAAATTATGGACTACAAGGTCAAGGTTCTCAGGAATAAACAGATTCCTCTTGTGAAAGTCTTATGGCGTAGCCAGAGAGTAGAGGAAGCCATTTGAGAGGTAGAGTCTGAGATCAGGGATAGGTTCCCAGAGTTATTCAGGTAATTCCGGGGTCGAAATTTTTATAAAGGGGGAGAAAATGTAGCATTTCAGGTTAGAAAAGCCTTTAGGGGAAGAGTTGTGGGGTTAGAAACAAAATTCAAACATAGATTGGGAGTCTAGTAAAGTTTAAGGGTGAGTTAGTAAGTTTCCAGAACCTATGTGGCTTTCGCATGAGTCCTTTCGGAAGGATTTGATCATGCGAATACATGAGAAATGAATAGTCTTCATTTTCTCAGGTGCACGCCCATGCACATTGGATGCACGCCCGTGCAAGTGGCTAGTATATAAAGAGAGCTGAGAGAAATGAGTCATTTTCTCACCCAACTTTCATTTTAGCCAAACTTTTCTCTCTTGTTTCAGCAGCTCCCAATCTTAGAGAAGAAGTGTCGCCTCCAGTAGTTCCTGATCAAGCTAGAGAGCCAAGAAATTAGATTGAGAGAAAGCTTTCAGAGGCAATGGCGCGAGGTAAGTGTTCGCTTACCTTTCCTTGAGTTTCCCAGCTTGCATTGATTGATTTTGATGCTTGACATGTTGATAAGTTGTGCATGCTGTAATGACCCAAGGGTAGAACTGTCTTTTAGGGTTCTGAATCCAAGGGGTAAAAGAGAGATTTTCCTTGTTAGGAAAGAGTTTGAAATGGTTCAGGGGTAGAAGAGTCATTTATAAGTCTCTTGGGGCTTAGTTTCAGTTTATGCACATAGGTGAGTGGAAATGGCAATTTTCCACCGCACACACGACCGTGTGCCTAGGACACACGACCGTGTGTCTTGCCTCAGCCAGATAAATAAGTTTTATTTTTTCAATTACGCGCAGTTCCCAGCTCCCAGCTTATTTCCTTCATTTTCTCTTCCTCTTCCCCAGCTCCAGTCAACCCTAGATTGGGTGAGAAAGATCCCCCAGCAGTCCAGCTTCAGATTAGAGATCCAAAAGCTTCCAGAGAGAGAGGTCAAGCTTTTATGGTGCGAGGTAAGTGTTTTCCTTACCTTTTTCGCTCGTTCAGAGCATGTTTGCTGTTTCCAGTTTATGAGAAATCTTTATGTGTGCTTATTGAGATGTTTCCAGCATGTTTGAGCTGTGTTATGATGGATGATGGCATGATTGAGTGACTTTCCATGTTTATATGCATATATGTTTATATACATGAGTTATATGCTTGATTGATGAGATATGGCGTGTTTGAGATGATGAAATGATGAATATTTGCATGCTAGCAGAAGTAGAGAACTTGTATGTGTGTTGTTTTGGAGTGTGGAAGTGTTGGTGTGGGAATTTATGGGTTTCTAGACGCCATTTGTAGAATTTGGGTTGAGCACATGCCCGTGTGCCCTTGATGCACGCCCGTGTGGCCTCAAATTCTGCATGGACACGGTCTTGCATATTGCCCGTGTGCGTGTGAAAACCCAGACACACGCCCGTGTACCCGAGTACACATGCCCATGTGCCTTCCCCCAATTCCACACGCCCGTGAATGCGAGACACGGGAGGCTTGAGAAGGCAGCCACACGCCTGTGCAGTGCAATACACGCCCGTGTGCCCAGTATGCACGCTCATGTGTTGTCCCACACGTCTATGTGTCCAGCCAAATTTTCATGAAATCATTCTAGAACCTTGCACGCCCAGGGACACGGGAAGCACACAGTCCTATATGCCTTGACGCACGCTCGTGCACACAGAAACACACGCCCGTGCACCTAAGAAAAAGCAGAAAAAGAGATTAAAGGAGAAATTAAGCCACTCTAAGTCATTCCTAAGCACACAGAACTTAGAAATAACATCAAAAAACAACATATCATGCATGATTATCAGCATTGAGCACGACATGCCATATCAGATGTTTTCATACTGGATCCAAGGATCTAACAGCATGATTTTCAGATATACATATATGATTTTTCATATATCAGATAGAGGTGAATACGAGGGGGCACCTGTGAGTTCGTACACCCACTAGAGAGGGAAACCAGCGTCCGTTAGAGAGGACATGGTCACTAACCAAGCTCGTTAGAGAGAGTGCTGGTTATGCATCAGTAGATTCATTAGGACTTGAACTCACACGGCCAGGGTGTCGAATCCCTGTATTCATCAGTCTGGCCAGCATAGTAGATTTTCAGATACAATACTTTCTGTTACAGTTTTCAGCATATACTATATGTATATATTCAGGATCTTCGGATCACAGATTTTATTATCAGAAAGAGTTTTCAGAAAGGACAATTTTTCAGAAAAACAAGCCTGAGGGTAAGTTTTACAGCTTTTCAGCATACATGACATTAGCATACTCATTTCATGTCATGTACAGCATCTCATGAGATATAGACAAAAACAGATCATTAACAGAACAGAAATATAACAGAATTCAGTAAGAATAATTCAGAAAATGGATATACTTCGATATATTAAGAGAATCAGATAAGGAAAACTGAATAGCAGAATCTCCTACGTGACGAGTCACGTAGTCAGTTAGTTTTGGACCTGCGAGTGTTTGAGTTTGGAAACGCTTGCTAAGTGACTTTGTCACTCACTCCCTTCCCTGTTTCCTTTTGCAGGTCAGTGATTCGAGTGGCTGAACTGGGGCAAGACCGCTGCGAGATTTTGGGGATATGGCTCGACAGCAGTAGATGGCATGTTGCTCGCATGCTTATATTTCTCATGTATATATATGTGTATTATATTTTCATATACACTGTATGACTAGTATATTTCTATACATGAGTAGTCTGGGTTTTCACGCTTACAATTTAGTAAATTTTGAATTATTATTATACTGAATTTCACTTATCGTTTCTTTTTATAAAGAAATTTTTAATACAGCAATAGCAGATCTTTTTACTGTAGGGATTCCCGTCTCAGGTATATTTTACTATTATCTACAGTATTTTCCATAGCGTACAGTAACCTGGGGTGGGGGTCACTACAGTGTTTGGTATCAGAGCATTGCTTTGAGCCAATTAGCAGATTTTGAAAATCATTTTCAGAAAATGTGTTTTCACATGCATTATTCTTATGATTTGTATGAGCCGAGAGCCAGCATATCCCAGTAGCCATCGCTCGCTTCCTCTCAGCGTAAGTATTTAAGTATAAATTTAGTTTATGTTTATGTTGATCCTCTGTGTTGTGATTTTCTAGATAGGAGATCTCATTTACCTAGAGATATGAGTGAACAGAGTAGTGCTTCCATTAGACCCATAAGCACTAGTGACCTTAGGCGGTCCCAGTACTTCCGAGTATCTCTTAGGCTAGAGGATATCAGAGATATTGTCAAAGAAGTTATGAGAGAGGAACGGTAGCCTCCAAAGAGGGTTAAGACCCAAGAGCCTGTCAGAGGCAGAGCCCGTCAGGGGCGAGGTAGAGAGTATTATGAGCAAAGGCCAGAAGATTTTCAGGCACCAGAGTATGAGTATCAGAGAGGTCAGAGTTCTGGTAGAGCTGGTACTAGTAGTTTAGAGAGACTGCATCCGATTTATAGTCTGCCAAGAGCCTATCAGCCACCTAGATTTACTGGTTCTAGAGATCCTGCAGTGGCAGAAGACTGGATAGAATCAGTTGAGAGTGTCATGGAGTTATTCACCATGACAGACAGAGAGAAAATAAGATATGTCGTTTACATGCTCAGAGGTGATGCGAGGGTTTGGTGGAACCTTGTTAAGACATCAATTGATGTGCGTAGTTTGGCCTGGGAGGATTTTAGAAGATTGTTTGATGAGGAGTACTGCAGTGCAGACATGATGCATGCCAGGGCTCAAGAGTTCATAGAGTCGACTCAGGGCACCAGTTCAGTCAAAGATTATGCTACCAGATTCAATCAGTTGGTGAGATTTGTGTCAGGCATGACAGCTTCAGTGATCACCAGGGTTCAAAAATTTGTGCATGGTTTGCACCCAGTTATAGCCAGAGACGTCATAACAGGATCGTCTCCTCCTCAAAGATTCAGTGACGCCTTGGGAAGAGCTTTAAGATCAGAGGTTTACCTTCAGAGGATGGCTGCATTCAGTAGACCTGCAGAGAGAGCCCCAGATAGAGGTTTGGACAGAGCTGGTGATAGAGGAAAGAGACCCATGTAGTCCAAGAAATCTAGTAAAGGCAAAAAGCAGAGGACAGAGCTACCACAGTGTAGCACTTGTGGTATGAGGCATTCAGGCGAGTGTTTAACCGGACAGAGTGTATGTTTCAGATGTCGACAACCTGGTCATCGGGTGTCAGAGTGCCCAGTGATTGGTGGTGGTCCTCTAGCTAGAGGTTTTCCTGGTCCAACAGGTAGAGGTGCTGGAGCAGGCAGAGGTGGTCCCAGTGCACCTGGAGGAGGTGTTGGTCCTTCGGGTGGAGGTAGAGCCAGAGTCTTTGTAGTCAGATGGGATCAGGCAGAGGTCGTATCGCATATAGTTACCGGTCAGTTGCTCTTCCTTAATACTTCTATTTATGTGTTGATTGATTGTAGTGTCACACATAGTTTCATATCTAGAGAGGTAGTAGAGAGTTTAGGGTTAATCCCTAGTATGGCAGATAAGAGTATTTGTGTAGAGATGCCAGATGGTGGCATGGTTTTGAGTGACCAGGTACTGTCAGATCATGAGGTTGAGATTATGAGCAGGAAATTGAGGATAGACTTGATCATGTTAGAGTTAGCTGATTTTGACATGATCTTAGGCATAGATTTCCTGAGTGATTATGGGGCAGAGATCGATTGTAGAAGGAAAAAGGTTAGACTACAGTTAGGCCCTGATCAGTTTGTATTTAGAGAGGGGAGAGTAGAGACCCCGCTCATTTCTTGTTTGCAGGCAAGGAGACTTTTGAGTAAAGGTTGTGTAGGGTACTTGGCTAATGTGGTCTGTAGAGATGTAGTTGGGCCAAGTATCGAGGATGTGCCTATAATGAGGGAGTTTCCTGATATGTTTTTAGATGATTTGTCAGGGTTACCTCCTGAGAGAGAGTTGGAGTTTGGTATTGAGTTACTTCTTGGTACGGCTCCTATTTCCAAGGCTCCGTATCGGATGGCTCCAACAGAGTTACAGGAATTGAAGAAACAGCTTCAGGAGCTTATTGATAAGAGATTTATCAGGTCGAGTTACTCGTCATAAGGTGCTCACATCTTGTTCGTCAAGAAGAAAGATGGTTCTCTGAGGATGTGTATAGACTACAGAGAGTTGAACAAGGTAACAGTGAAGAACAAGTATCCGTTGCTCAGGATTGATGACTTGTTCGATCAGTTGAGTGGAGCTGCAGTGTTCTCCAAGATAAATTTGAGGTCTGGATATCATCAAGTGAGAGTAGTAGAGCGAGATGTACCTAAGACGGCTTTCAGGACGAGGTATGGTCACTACGAGTTTGTAGTGATGCCTTTTGGGTTGACAAATTCTCCTGCAATGTTTATAGATCTAATGAATCAAGTTTTCCAAAACTGACTAGATAGATTCGTTGTTGTATTTATCGATGACATCTTGGTTTACTCGAGGAGTATAGAGAAGCATGAGGAACACTTGAGATTTGTTCTTCAGAGATTGAGAGATCGTCAACTTTATGTCAAGTTTAGCAAATGTGAGTTCTGGTTAAGCAGTGTAGCTTTTCTCGGGCATGTAGTCTCAGCAGCAGGTATTTTAGTTGATCCGAGCAAGATTGAGGTTATGCTGAGTTAGCCAAGGCCAAGGACACCTAAGGAGGTTAGGAGTTTTCTTAGTTTAGCTGGTTACTACCGTAGATTCATCGAGGCTTTTTCCAACATAGCGAGGCCATTGACAGCTTTGGCTCGGAGAGAGATTCTTTTCTTGTGGACCAAGGTATGTGAGCAGAGATTTCAAGAGTTAAAGTAGAGATTGACCAGCGCTCCAGTGTTGGCACTGCTTCAGGAGGGTGTCGATTATGAGATCTATTCATATGCATCCCATCAGGGGATGGAAGCAGTATTGATGCAGCAAGGTAGGGTAATTGCCTATGCCTCTAGGCAATTAAAGGATTATGAGTTGAGATACCCTACGCATGATTTAGAGTTGGCTGCAGTGGTATTTGCTTTGAAGATCTGGAGACATTACATGTATGGTGTCAGATGCTGCATATTTTCAGATCATCAGAGTCTCAAGTATTTCTTCACCCAGAAAGAATTGAACATGAGACAAAGGAGATGGTTAGAGCTAGTAAAAGATTATGATTGCGAGATTCGCTATCATCCGGGCAAGGCTAATGTAGTAGCTGATGCCCTGAGCAGGAGAGTAGCTCTATCCATGATTTCAGTGTAGAGTCAGTTACAGCATGATGTCACCAGAGAGGATATTGAGATAGTGACAGCCAGTTTCTCTAGACTTCAGATAGTATCCACGCTACTGGATGATATCAGGGCTGGTCAGATGTCAGATATGTGGATTCAGAGTATGGTTCAGAGGGTTTATGAGGGCACAGCGCCAGACTTTGAGATCAGAGATGGGATTCTAAGATTCAAAGACAGAGTTTGTGTGCAAGAGGACACAGATTTGAGACAGAGAATCTTGTCAGAGGCTCACAGTACAGTTTATTTAGTGCATCCCGGTAGTACCAAGATGTATCAAGATCTCAAGAGAGCAATTTAGTGGTCTAGTATGAAGAAAGATATCTCAGATTTTATTGCCAGATGTTTGAGTTGTCAGCAGGTCAAAGCAGAGCATCAGAGACCTTCTGGGTTATTACAGCTATTGAGGATTCCTGAGTGAAAATGAGAGAGTATCTCCATGAATTTCATTTCAGGACTTCCCAGAGTTTAACGTGGGTACAGCAGTATATGGGTAATAGTGGACATATTGACTAAGTCCGCTTACTTCTTACCGGTCAGAGAGGGTATGAGTATAGATCAGTTAGGCCGTTTGTATATCAAAGAGGTGGTCAGATTACATGGGGTTCCCAAAGATATAGTATCAGACAGAGATTCGAGATTTTTGTCTGCTTTCTAGGGTAGTCTACAAAGAGCATTGGGGACTAGACTTCATTTCAATTCAGCTTACTACCCGCAGACAGATGGTCAGACTAAGAGAGTCAACCAGATCTTAGAAGACATGTTAAGAGCCTGTTGTATGGATTTTCAGACCAGTTGGGCTGATTTGCTACTGTTGATGGAGTTTGCCTACAACAATAGCTATCAGTCTACGATCTAGATGGCACCTTTCGAGGCCTTGTATGGTAGGAGGTGCAGATCACCACTGTATTAGGATGATATTGGTAATAGAGATTCAGTAGAGTCAGCAGTGGGGCCAGAGATGACTCAGTTGATGATTGAGCAGATCAGAGTTATCAGGCAGAGAATTCAACAGGCCCAAGATCGTCAGAAAAGCTATACATATTTGAGGCGTATGGACATAGAGTTTGAGGTTGGAGACCATGTGTTTCTACGAGTTGCTCCCTATAAATGTGTCCTAAGGTTTGGCAAAAAAGGAAAATTAGCTTCGAGATTCATCAGACCGTATCAGATTCTGGAGAGAGTAGGCAGAGTTGCATACAGACTTACTCTTCCAGCCAGTTTGGACAGAATCCACAGTGTATTTCATGTCTCTCAGCTGAGGAAATATGTGAGTGATCTGTCTCACGTGTTAGAGGTTCAAGATCTGGAGTTATCAGATGATTTGAGCTATCAAGATGTCGCAGTTCAGATTTTGGACTACAGAGTAAAGAAGCTCAGAAATAGAGAGATTCTCCTAGTTAAAGTCCTGTGGAGAAGTCAGAGAATAGAGGAAGCTACATGGGAAGTTGAGGTTGAGATGAGAGAAACGTTCCCTGATTTGTTTAGGTAGATGACAGAATTTTTATTAGAGGGGGAGAATTGTAATGACCCAAGGGTAGAACTGTCTTTTAGGGTTCTGAATCTAAGGGATAAAAGAGAGATTTTCCTTGTTAGGAAAGAGTTTGAGAGGGTTCAGGGGTAGAAGAGTTATTTATAAGTCTTTTGGGGCTTAGTTTCAGTTTATGCGCATAAGTGGGTGAAAATGGCAATTTTCCACCGAACACACGACCGTGTGCCTAGGACACATGACCGTGTGTCTTACCTCAGCCAGATAAATAAGTTTTATTTTTTCAGTTGTGCGCAGTTCCCAGCTCCCAGCTTATTTCCTTTATTTTCTCTTCTTCTTCCCCAGCTCCAGTGAACCCTAGATTGGGTGAGAGAGATCCCCCAGCAGCCCAGCTTCAGATTAGAGATCCAAAAGCTTCCAGAGAGAGAGGCCAAGCTTTAATGGCACGAGGTAAGTGTTTTCCTTACCTCTTTCACTCGTTCAGAGCATGTTTACTGTTTCCAGCTTATGAGAAATCTTTATGTGTGCTTATTGAGATGTTTCCAGCATGTTTGAGCTGTGTTATGATGGATGATGGCATGATTGAGTGACTTTCCATGTTTATATGCATATATGTTTACATACATGAGTTATATGTTTGATTGATGAGATATGGCGTGTTTGAGATGATGAAATGATGAATATTTGCATGCTAGTAGAAGTAGAGAACTTGTATGTGTGTTGTTTTGGAGTGTGGAAGTGTTGGTGTGGGAATTTATGGGTTTCCAAACGCCATTTACAGAATTTGGGTTGAGCACACGCTCGTGTGCCCTTGATGCACGCCCGTGTGGCCTCAAATTCTACATGGACACGGTCTTGCATGTTGCCCGTGTGCGTGTGAAAACCCAGACACACGTCCGTGTGCCCGAGTACACACGCCTGTGTGCCTTTCTCCAATTCCACACGCCCGTGTATGCGAGACACGGGAGGCTTGAGAAGGCAGCCACACGCCCGTGCAGTGCAATACACGCTCGTATGCCTAGTATGCACGCCCGTGTGTTGGCCCACATGCCCATGTGTCCAGCCAAATTTTTATGAAATCATTCCAGAACCTTGAACGCCTAGGGACACGGGAAGCACACGGTCCCGTATGCCTTGACGCACGCCTATGCACCCAGAAACACACGCCCGTGCACCTAAGAAAAAGCAGAAAAAGAGATTAAAAGAGAAATTAAGTCATTCTAAGCCATTCCTAAGCACACAGAACTCAGAAATAACATCATAAAACAGCATATCATGTATGATTATCAGCATTAAGCACGGCATGTCATATCATATATTTTCAGACTGGATCCAAGGATCTAACAACATGATTTTCATATATACATATATGATTTTTCATATATCAGATAGGGTTGGATACGAGGGGGCACCTGTGACTTTGCACACCCGCTAGAGAGGGAAACCAGTGTCTGCTAGAGAGGGAAACCAGTGTCCGCTAGAGAGGACATGGTCACTGACCAAGCTCGTTAGAGAGAGTGCTGGTTGTGCATCAGTAGATTCATTAGAACTTGAACTCACACGGCCAGGGTGTCGAATCCCTGTATTCATCAGTCTGGCCAGCATAGCAGATTTTCAGATACAGTACTTTCTGATACAGTTTTCAGCATATACTATATGTATATATTCAGGATCTTCGAATCACAGATTTTATTATCAGAAAGAGTTTTCAGAAAGGATAGTTTTTCAGAAAAATAAGTCTGACGGCAAGTTTTACATCTTTTCAGCATACATGACATTAGCATACTCATTTTATGTCATGTACAGCATCTCATGAGATATAAATAGAAATAGATCATTAACAGAACAGAAATATAACAGAATTAAGTAAGAATAATTCAGAAAATGGATATACTTCGGTATATCAAGAGAATCAGATAAGGAAAATTGAATAGCAGAACCTCCTACGTAACGAGTCATGTAGTCAGTTAGTTTTGGACCTGTGAGTGTTTGAGTTTGGAAACGCTTGCTGAGTAACTTTGTCACTCACTCCCTTCCATGTTTCCTTTTGCAAGTCAGTGATTCAAGTGGCTGAGCTGGGGCGAGATCGCTGCGAGATTTTAGGGATATGGCTCGACAGCTGCAGATGGCATGTTGACTCGCATGCTTATATTTCTCATGTATATATATGTGTATTATATTTTCATAGACACTATATGACTAGTATATTTCTATACATGAGTAGCATGGGTTTTCACGCTTACAATTCAGTAAATTTTAAATTATTATTATACTGAATTTTACTTATCGTTTCTTTTTATAAAGAAATTTTTAATACAGCAGCAGCAGCAGATCTTTTTACTATAGGGATTCCTTTCTCAGGTATATTTTATTATTATCAATTGTATTTTCCGCAACGCACAGTAACCTGGGGCGGGGGTCGCTACACATGCTTATTTGATGAGGATTGTGGCGTGAATTGATGAAATTGCTATCCTTGAATCCATGCATGCAAGTTTGAATGTGTTTAGTGAGAGAAAGTGGTTGTTTTCATGGTGAAATGCTCATTGATTGATGCATGCTAAATGTGATGCTTCAAATGTGTTATTTGCAGTGCTGGAAAAGTGTGTTTAAAGTGAATTGGTGATTGATTGAGAAATGGTTGATGAAATTGTGCATTTTTCGGTAAGTGCTCTTGTTGAAGAACAAGATGCACGATCGTATACCTGCATGGCATGGTCGTGTGCCTTTGTTTCTCCAGATGCACGCCCGTGTCACGCTGTGTACACGGTCAGATTATGAGACACACGCCCATGTGTCTTGAGGGACACGCCCGTGTGTATGCTTTTCAGTGAAAATTTTTAGAAATTCCAGTAGCTTACACGGCCGGGCGCACGACTAGCACACGGCCCCGTGCGTCCAGGCACATGCCCGTGTGCCTTAGCCAAGCACGCCCGTGTGTGAGACATGCACGCCCGTGCATCTGCAGTTTTTCAGAAAAAGAAAAGAAAATGAGAAATAAAGCATGGGAAATCAGTTTAATAGCTAAATTGCATCAGATATGCATCAGATAAGCAGTAATTCAGATAATAAAGCTGTATATGCATACCATAGCATGACATGTAGCTTCAGAGAGGATCAAGGGATCTGAATTCAACAGTATTCAGTATTTAGAATCCCTATGTACGGGTAAGAGTATGGGTGAATTCGATGGGGCATCTATAGGATTCAACTTTCTGACACCAATTAGAATGTTCAGCAGTATTTCAGATTCAGCCTTCTGATACCAGTCAAATCGTACAGCACAGTATATTCAGTTTTCTAGCCAGTAGCTAGACTGTTCAGCCCACATGGCCAGAATGTCGAATCTCTGTGTTCACCAAGTCTGATCAACACAACAGGTACCTTCGGGTACATAGAGATATCAGATACATGTATCCATCAATACTTTCAGTTAGCATGGCATGACATACACATCATGACATGAATAATATTGATATCAGTAAATGAATGAGATTCAGATAATCAGTTTCAGATTCCAACAAGCGCATAGATGTATGAATAGAGCCAAGGTCAGGTATGTTTGTGATTGCATGTTGCTTGCTTGGGTTTTGAGGGAAGTAAATAGCGCTTACTGGGTGATCTTTATCACTCATCCCCCTCCTTCTTCCATCCTTTTCAGGTGTTCGTGCTGTTGTCGAGGAGCGGGTGGATCGAGGCTAGCAGGAGAGGGCTCACACCACAGTTTTGAGTGTGTACTTTTCAGTTTTGGACCTGTGTGGTCATATTGTAAATACTTTATGTAATCAGATGTACAGAAACAGTATGTATGTATGAAAAAGTGCATTGGGCCCATTGTACAGAACAACATGTATATTTCAGTATATGTATTTTAGCTTCCTCATGTATTGTATTCAGATTGTATAGGAGTATCAGGTTGTATTCTATTTTCGTAGGATTTCCGTCGTGGGTACCCGTATTTTCAGATTGTTAATAAAAGTTCCCTCAGTATTCAGCAGCAGGGGTACTCGTGGCGGCGGGTCGTACAGTTTACATGGAGATGTTGAGAAAATGTTGACATAATTTGTTAAAGGGTAACGAAAATTTACTTATTCAGTTGAAGTTTGTTTTTTGTTGAATAACGGAATGTATTGGCTTTGTTTGCTATATAAGTATGCCTTCCTCATGCCTGTAATTCATTCAGCCTTTTTAATAAAAATATCTCTCACAATTGTATTAGAATTCTCTCCATTCCTCTATTGTTCTTCATTTTCTTGATTTTTCTTAACCCTAGATCGAATTGATTTCGATCTCGTTCATTCGATATAGAATTTTTTGTAATTTTTATATCACTAAACAACAAAATTATTGTAGAAAAGACTAATTAACTTGTTTGAGGATGTGTTATAGAAAATTTTCAATTTAATTTCTTTATAATGATTATCATTATTTCCAAAATAGATATATAAATATTGTGATATATTTATAATCCTTGACTTATATATATTCCTTATATTAATTTATATTGCTTTTCAAAAAAAAGGCAGGTGAGTGTGCAAAGATGAAAATGAAATTGTGTGGGGTTGGTGAGCGAGGGTGGCTATAGTTAAATTATATATTTAAATTTTAAAAATATCTTCTCATAATAAATGTGTAAAAAAAGCTGTTAAGGAGAGTGGGCTATGCGATATTTCTTTTTTCTAGATACGAAGAATAAGGAAAGGTGAAATGGGTTATGCCCGGCTCTCCGTATGCCGCAAGCAGAGATCAATGTTTATCTAGATTGCTTACTGCTGGTGGCGTGCGGGGAGCCAAGCATACCAAACTCTACCTCTCTTATTCTCTTCATCTCTTTGTAATATATTCTCCTTTCACCAAAAATTTATGTAGCTTTTAAAATGCAAATTTTAACACATGATCAATATAAACAATTTACTGAACTCATCTAACGGTTAAAAGATTAAAAAAATATCCTCCTATTTATTTTTTTCATGTTATGAAACAAATAAATAAAGCATATATATTTAATTTATGGGCACTCCTAACACTTGTAAATATAAATCGTTAGTTTCTTAAAAACAAATATGAATTTTTTTACTTATATTTTCTAGTGTTTTTAAGCATTAATTTGTTTTGCCAACATATATTTTTCTTGTTTACCTGATAAAGTTTCTGCATTTATTTGTTCACAAGTGTTAATTCTATGTAAAAAATAAAGGAAAGTTGATTTATTGTCATTTTCCCACTATTGAATGTATATTCACATGTGTTTAATTATCTTTGTCGGAAGCCTTTTTTTTGTCATTCGACTATTAATTGAATATTAACTTTCTATGCCCTCGATCGCGGCAGATCTTATATCGAGCCCTATAAAAACAAATAATAAAAATGATTTTCTAACTATACATGTTTTTAATTTGAATTTCAAGACATACGTGTCAGCTTCTTTTTCTGTTAAAGCATACAATTCTAATCAAACTTGTCAACCTATATTTGAATCTTGTATGTATATATAATATAATATAATATAGTTTATTTTATACAATATATATGGAAGTATAAGTGCGTATTTCTTTGAAATGTGCTTAAGCCTTTCTGTCAGTTGTATTTCTAATTTATGGAAGTATACGTGTGTTAAGGCTGTTTGAAGGCAGGCAAAAAGAAGTGTCTTTTCTGTTTTTGTTAAAGCTTTATGCCAATCAAATGTAAATTAATACATAATTATTGGTGCTTTCCAATACTACTTAATTTTCGAAGGAATAATTTATTATTGTATTCAAATCCTTTATATTAATATAAAGGATCAATCTCAGAAATTATTCAACGAGACGCCCCACAAACTGAGCATACCTCATCAAAAGCTTTTATTTCCAAAATAGCATACAATCATTATGACAAACATCAATTTTAATATACTTAAATCTTAAGACATCAATAATCTTTTTAGTTTCATGGAAAGAATTCGGTAATGTCTCACATTTTGGAAAAACATATTTTAAAAGCTTAATTAAGACATCAACCGATTCATTAGACCAACTATAATGATATATTAAATTATAAAGATGCAGAATGAAGAACAATTTAGTAAACTTCTCACACCTTGGATATAATTCTTCCTTTGTATCTTCCATTAATTTCCTAAAATCTTCCCTTTGTCCAACAAAGTGCTCCGTATTTTCTTCTAACACGATATCATCAACATTAGGCTCCATTGCATCTCTATTATGCATGCATACATTCATATTCTATCCAAATATCTTGAAAACATTATGTAACATTTTTGTCATGTTATTATCTGTATTCATTTCTTGTTGTAATATACATCTAGGCTAGAACCATAGATTCACTATGACAAAACCAAGTGGTATATCATACCATAAAACTATGAACCACTTAATAATCATATAATTTTGTCCAATTTCTACAGTAGTAATTGACACACTTTTTACAAGAACATAGAACCTTGTCAGTATTTGATTTGTCCTAAAATGAAAAATCTAGGAAGCTATTCAACATCTCTAGAAATTCTGCAGTAATTGTATCAAAACTCATCCATCTCCTATGCTTACGATTATTCATAACAACATACTGACAAATAAATAAACAACTACCATAATAAGTAATGAAACAGTCGAATCAATCCTATCATGTAACATCAATTAGTTATATTTCATTTTAAACCACTAATACCATTTACCTTATGAAATTGGCATTAGGATGTCATCTAATACTTGAATATCAACATCGAAAAACAGAATTAGGCTAAGAAGAAGTTTTTCGCTTAATTGTTTTACAAAAATTAAAGGTACTATATGATATTTATCCCAACAATATATATATATATATATATATATATATATATATATAAATGAAGTAAAAATAATGTATGTGTATATGTGAAAAAGAAGTGACCTTTTGTTGTGAAAATCATTAAGCCATGTGCAAATTAAAAGATTTATAAAGGACTTTTTTGTCATAAAAAGAAAGACAGTATAGTTGGGTAACTCCACTTATTAATATTATTGTTCCCTTCTGTTTTAAATTATATGTTCACTTTTGTTTTAAATTATATCTGGAACTTCATTCTACTTATCTAGGAGTGGTTGTGATGATAGGAATGGTTGGGAAGACTATTTTAGACTTTTCAATTAATATTATTGTTTTATGGGATAAGGAAAATTTTTATTAATCTTATGATAGGAAACTTTTCAATTGTATTTTGCATGTATGGAAATAGTTTTAGAAAGATTGAACATAAATTCTGATACCATGATGAAAAGTAATAAATTTGACAAAGAAAATTTCGACTCTTCTTAATTATACTTAATTTTATTCATCATCACAAATTTACAATTTTATTTCTTTATGCATGACGACAATGTATTCACAATAGCAGGTAGTTGTTCTATAGCCAAACAAATAATAGTTGCCTCATAAGAATTTCTTTTTTCTTAGTTGTAGATAACAATAAGCATAATCTTTTAATTAATTAATATAAAGTTATGAGTTCTTAAAAAGGAAAAAAAATGCTAATAACTTTGAATTCAACTTTATTAACTTATATTTGAATCCACTTTTACCATATATGATTATGGAATCAGTTGTCTGATCAATATTCACAGCCCTTAAACCCTTTCAACAGTGATCAACCAGCATTCAAATGAGACTCCAAAAATCCAGCCTAGTTCAAGCACAAAAAACCACTCATATCATGCAATTTTCCCACTCAAACCTAGCATAAATTCAGCTCCAAGCAATCACGATTTCAAGCAAGTTTCAAGACTTCAATTTCCATCATCAAACATCACACATTCATCACCAAGAAATGTAAGAGTTTGATGAGCAATTCCACAACAACAACCTTAACTAAAATGTTGCTAGAAAACAAACCTCAAGCATAAAGGATGATTCAACCAACTTGAGAGTGATTCAAGCCTAAAGATTCCTTACAAACAAGTTTAAAGCAGAGCTCCACCCACTTGCTACAAGAATCACCAACTTCCTTCTTGCAAGAAATTGGATAAAGGATAAGATTAGGTTCACAAGAACACAAAGTTCCAAGAACACAAGATAAAAAAATGAAGTTCTCAAATTTTCATATCTCAAGTCTAATTACAAAATGAGAAAAGAACACTTTATATAGGCTTCACAAACTAGGGTTAAAGTAACTAAACCTTAGTTTACTTACAACACATTACAAGTTATGGAAAATAAAATAAAAGGTTAAAGACATAACAAGTAATTCACCTAATTTCTAATTATATGACAAAATAAACGAAAAATAAGTGCAAAAAAGGGAATAATCTTGCACGCATGCATTTTCCTTTGCTTAATTGGCCTTGGATTTGAATATTTAATTTGAGTGTCTAAATTCGATCTGAAAGGTTGTTGGCGTTCGAGTTCTCACTGAAATTCTTTATAAATTCAAAATTATCAAAAAGGATGCATTGGAGTAATTTTGGAAGTCAAGGCATGCAAGGAAACTTGAAAAAAAGGCCAAAATTCTAAAAGAAGGCAGAAAATGGGTCTTACAGCGCCATGCAGTGCACGTACAGGTGCACACGGTCATGGATGCACACGAAGTAAGAGAAGCAGGTGTGTGGACTGGGGAATATATGTTAGATAAAAGCGATACACATGCTTAACTTGCACAGCAAGGCAACGTGGGAGCATGCCCTATCGTGCGTGCAAGGCAAAAGCATGCATAGGCATCTGCGTTAGGCGTGCGTTTAGTATGTAATTCCTGTTTTTGCATGTTTTCAGCCTAATTTTCATCCAATTCGACTTTGTTTTTTTCATTGGCTTCATATGGAGTCGTTTGATAAATAAGGATGCTTAGTATTGCCAAGAATGATGCTAGTAATGCTTAAGATTTATTCAAATATGTGACTTGTACCTATGTTTGTTCCTTTTATGTGTCTAAATTTCTTTGAATTTGGTAGGTTTGTGTCAAGTCAACCATTACGAGAGCATGATTGGACTTAACAAGATGAGTGCTACCTGGATATAAATCATACTCCCCCTATTGAAAAGGATTTGTCCTCAAATATGTAATTCTTGAATCACTCACCAAGCACAAACTCTCAATCTCTTTTTTCAAACCATCATGTTCTACTGTCATTTCTACCTTGGAAATAATTTTTTCAATCTTGGAATTATCTTCCTCTGTGATCACATTTCTATCTTCATGCAAGACAATTTGTTTGGCTTTATTCTTCATTTCATTATCACCCAAGGTAACAATCGGTTCTTGCTTTTCCATGGCCTTCATCACAAAACCTTATTCTTCTATCACTTCTCCCTTGATGGCATTTTTCTTCTTATGGGCTACTAAAGTTTGTTTTGGAAAGAATTTTCTTCTCATCAACCTCTTCAATCTTTCCCAAGATTTAATTCTTTCTTCCCTTTAGAGATTTTTCCACCACATAATTGCATAGCCAAAAAATGTTGAAATGGCGATCTTACCACTACAACAAAAGGGTCTTATAGCGACGTTTATAAATGCTGCGAAAATATTTACTAGCGTTCATGCTTCCACCGCTGAAGCATGCATCGCTATGAGTTTTATTGGTGCTCACATAAACATCGTTATAATACAAAACAAATGTCACTATAAGTTGGATAATTTCCAACGATTTTCTCAAGATTTAATGACATTTAAAATTGTCGATAAATCTCGTTCCTGCCAACAAACCTTCTTCCCACCACGTCACATACACACCAAGTATTACATTTATATACGTTTTTGGGACTATAATGGCATTTTTGTTGGAATTGTAGTGGCACTTATGTTGGCCTTTTTTTGGCATTTTATAATGTTATTAATTATTCCTATATTTTTCATTCTGCATTATACAATTCCTATATAAGCAATCTGATGTTTTCTTAAACAAATAAACAATTCCAACAGAAGTTAACTCCAATCATGCCTTTGAGATTACACACTAATTCAAATTGAAAGTATATTAATAAAATTTTTTATTCAATTAAAGTGCTAACGTAATACAATTAAAGTACTACGATAATACAAAAAAACTTTCAAATTGAAAGTAGATAGAAACCGTCTGGAAGCTTGGTGGTTCACTTGAGCCAAAACTCTGACATTTTTATCTGCAAAAAGAAATATTTTAAATACAAATTAGAATAAGAGCAATAATATGAACCCATGTCAACATTCAATCTCATAGTGAAAATATTTTAAACACAAATTAGAATAAGTGCATCAATATGTACTGACAATTGCATTTTCAAGTTTGCTATATCAAATTTGACTACACGTGTTAGAATACTTAACTTAAAATGACACCAGAATAGACAACATTCAACAGCAATTGCTATATCAATTTGGCAAACACAACTGCATTACAAATTCATGACATACCCAATTTCAGAAACATAACCCTATTTGTCTAATAAGGAATAGAACATTATATTTTTGTCCAGAATAAGGTGTATAAGAAAGTTGATTAAAGTAAGTTTAATCCAAAATCTTAATTTTAAATAACCAACTTCTATAAAATCAATATCCACCTTTTCATTGTTGCTAACAGTGAGCTTAGACTCATTGAGTCCTACCATTTCACAATGTCTTACATTCATCAATATGTTTTCATAAACCACAATCTATGTTGAAAATTTAACAATCTGTTACTTTGTCATAAAAAAATTTCAATACTTCATATATACATACAAACCAACCCTCCAATTGGTTGAATTTCATCAATAAGAATTTATATTAAAGACAACATTTAAGTTAATGTAAACCTACTGATTTCCATCTGAAGCATGTTGATTGCTCAATGGATAGGGTACTTATCAAAAATACAATCAAACAAAACATATATATTAATCCTTAATGAATAACTTCAGAACAAAAAAATTTATTATATAAAAACATTCATACAGACGTTACCTTTGCTCTAGGTTCCTGATCATCTTCAGATGGTGATATGCTTAAAGACGAACAAATTCTAGACCACTGAGATCTAACTACATCCATATTATTATTATTTTAATCTTCCTACAGCGTTCTCAGTTGATCTTATAATTCTCTTATTCTTTGTTTGTTGTCATTAGACACACCTGAATAGCCTCCTGAATGATGAGATGATGATGTTGATGCCCTATACATACTAGGTGTTGGTCCTAATCCCAACCCATGCATTCGACCATGTTTTTCTAGTCTTATTGCTTGAGCATAAACATTATCCTTCATCTCAACAAGAATCGCATTTGATTGTTGCATAGAACTCTATAATTCATTAATCTTTTCTTGGATCAATTCCTAAACACATTTACAAACACAATGTGTTATTAGTTGTATTCCATTAACCATAAACAGAGACCAAGTTACACAAAACAAACTTACAATTGTTTGCACAGAGTCCTGATCAAGTGGTCTCCCATCTTTATGACTCTGATGGGTTGTCATAAATACTTTGGCTCATTTGGTTGTTCTCTAGTAGATGTCTAGTATCATAATGAACAACATACATGACCCATACAACTTACATATACTACATATATCATTCACTTATTAAAGCCAAATGAAGCTACTATTTCATCCATTAAGTGTGTAATTCTTTTTCTGCCTCTAGTATGTGGCATTTTTTAAGCAGCACGGGTCCACCTATTTTCTTCACTGCGTTTATGGAACATGACAATTGTTTAAAAGAAATAAAAAAATCATCATAAACATAATTGTTGTATACAAAACACGCAATCATATCATCTCTTGCTTTGCATGCCAATGTGTTACGAGTGTTATCTATTGACTTTTAGGGATTCATTATGGTTTATTATTCACATGGTCATCCAATTTTGGGTACCTTTCAAAGTACTCTACTTTAAGCTTATATTTGTAATCCTTCCATTTTTTTCCCCAAAGATTGTAACACCTACTTGTTATCTTCTGAATGATATGTAAACCTCAACTGGAAAGGAAATTTGCCCATAATGTGAGATCAATGTGATAAGAGAACTAAAATGAATACTCCAAAAAAAATAAATGTATTCGTACCTTAATAATGCCTAGCACCCTCTCTTTCTCTGACGGTGGAATACACCTCCAATCTAGGATACTAAAAGGGAGCAATTTTGTGTTTTATGCCAAAGTTCCCAAAAAACTTACATCACCCAGCCTTTTGGTCTAACTACTGGGTTCAACTCATTAAATTGCACTACGACCTTCTCCCCCATACACATATTCCAAAAATCTGTCATTAAAATTAGTCCTCTTCCTTTTATGTCCGATTGAAGACCTATACCAAAGAAAAAGTCATAGTATCGGATGATAATTTTAATTGAAAAGCAAATTTAGTCAATTTCAACATAAAGTATCCCTTACCAACCACTATAACAGTGTTCTGTTAAACTAATTGTGATTCTTCACCGCTTTGAGAGGATTCACCAATGAAAATCGTTCATAAATTTCTCATCCTTGGCATTTTCAACTTACAATCTGCAAGGAATAAGTCTTGGGATTAATAAATTAATATGCATAATAGAAAGTATATTCAATGAAAAAGCAGTGAACAAATGCAAATACGTATAAATATATAAAAAATAGACAACCACATGTAACAAACATGTGCATATATGCAAAATAGAAAATTTATCAACCTGAAGAAATATCAGTAGTATATCTAATATTTCCAATTATATTAAACAATGAATATAAATATAGAGTTTGACCTTAATTAGCACCGTTAACATCATCATCTTGTATATCTTAGTTGTTAACTCTATCAACAAAAATGTCATCTATGTCATTTCTAACCAAGAGAAAATCATTATTCTCTGTCTTCGTTTGACTTTCATCAACTGTATTCATGTTAATATCCCCATGGAAAGCATCGACTCCTAAATCAAAACCATCTCTAACCCTAATTGGCAAAGGAATGAACCACTCTTTCTCCCGTCGGTCTTGGACAAACATAACTTGTTGCGCTTGAAATGCAAACACAAAAGGTTCATCAAGTATATGAGCATCAATATGAATTAGGTGAGAAAAACTTATTTGTGTAAATCCTTGTTCATCCTTTTTTTTTTCCTCTACCATGGGTAATATCAACTCAATCACATCTAAATAATACAATCTTAAATTCATCACAATAGTTGAGCTCAATAATATCAATCAATGCACTATAGTAAACCACATCGCCTAACACCAGTCTTGAGTCACTAGTGCTTGCATAACTCTGAGTTTATGCAACCACCATAATTCCATAATTTTGTGTATTCATATCTTTTTCATATTCTTTTATCCGAAACCTATATCCATTATACATATCAAAAGCTTCAAAACTCTTTGCTATGTGGTTTGGACCTCGCGTAAGGGCTTTGATTTCAAAACTCTAATACTCATTATTACCAATGTCCAAATTCTTCACCTAAATCAACAGAAATAACTCAATGATATGTTTTGCTATCACAATGTATAAATAATTGTATATATCATTAACATGAAGTTGTATTTACATTTTCCTTAAACCATTCATGAAAAGATTCACTGTGTAAGCGGTCTATCTCATGTTGAGTTAGACATCGTCGACAATGAAGTCTTTTGATAACTCCTAAATGTTCCTTACAATAACAAAACATATTAAGCAAATGATATCGCAAACAGATTTTGATATGTATATCAATATGTTTGTCATATGGTACTTAGTCTTTACAGCGTTGGATAACATTTGAGTCACAGTTAAAGAGGACATAACATTGCGCTTGTACCTACATTGTTTTCATCCATTGTAAACCCTTGTACAATGCCATATGTTTGTACAACATCTAGGAATAAGACTGATTTTAACCTTAAGCCATCACCAGTGTTTTTTTTTTTTTTTTTTTTTGGCTCTACCTTGCTTTGGTATCATCTAGGTATTGAGAGCAAAATGTAAAACACTTGGTAGCCAAGTATAATTCAATTATGGAACCCTCGAGATGCGTTCCATTACAAACCGTTGATTTGAAAGTGTATAATGACCTAAAGAAGGACAAGTTGTAAGATTTTATGCATTTACACAATATCAAATTTACTTATTTGTGTTAAATACCTTTCGATTGGATACATCCACCGGTAATGCACAGGCCTGGTGAGTCTGGCTTTGACTGTCAAATGAACAACCAAATGCACCATTATTATGAAAAATACAAGTGGGAATATCTTTTTCATCTTACAAAGTGTCAACGCAATCTTCCATTCAAGTTGCTCAAGATCTCAAATCTGAAAAGACGTAACGCATAAAGCTCAGAAAAAGTTAAATAGTTCAATTAAAGTCAAACTAACTTTAACAGCCAGTATTCTTCATAGTATAAGTGGAAAAAGTTATTACATAAAAACATGATAATCATGAGTTTTTAAACCAGATAATT
The DNA here is from genome assembly GCA_026122585.1 of Anacardium occidentale. Classification (NCBI taxonomy): domain Eukaryota; kingdom Viridiplantae; phylum Streptophyta; class Magnoliopsida; order Sapindales; family Anacardiaceae; genus Anacardium; species Anacardium occidentale. Next base: position 403,647 of record JAJEJH010000111.1, on the reverse strand, counting down.
TATGTTACTTGTGAACACATCGTGATATATTTAAAGCATAGTCATCTAGAAATTTGACATTCTTAAGTAGGTTGTAGAAAATTTTCTTCTCCTATAGCGCCATGCTATAGCATATAAGAGGCAAATAAATTCTTCCTGAATCCTACTGTTAAGGCCATAACGCCTTTATGATATTCATCTCTTGCAAGTCATTATGGGCATCAATATTATCCTTCAACTTTGTATCAATATTAAGAATGGTACTCACCATATAATAGCAAACATTTTTCTCTATATGCATTACATATAGGTTATGCCTTATTAACTGATACTGCCAATAATATAATTGGAAGAAAGTTTTTTTTTTTTTTTTTCCATGTTTTAGGTTTCACCCTAGTCATATCTTTATACAACTTCCTATAGGTAAAGTTGATGTCTTTTAATTTATTCAATATAGTTAACCTAAACGGTGAAACTGGGCTAAATCTTAATTCGGTTGTCCCATTTTATAATTTTACATCAAATCAAAACTTATGACTGATTTCCAAAAGCACCTTGACATTGTCTTTATATTACAACAAGGATATGCAAAACTGTAAGTGTTCAAACTAGGGAGATTACCATAGGCTGGGAAATCATTTATAATCCCCATAATGGCCACATGCAATTGGAAGTTTTCTTTTGAAGAAGCATCAAAAGTATCCACACCTATCAAAGGTTACATGTAAACATCAATATCATTACCAGGTGTAACAGGACCAGAAATTATCAATGAGAGGATAAAGGATTATTGTTTCATGCACAGCCATGGTGGTAAGTTATAAGGAATTAAAATAACCAGTCATATGCTATAAGTACTTTACATTGTACCAAACAGGTTAAAGTCATCACTCGTTAAATTCAATCTAACGTTACGAGGTTCTTGAACGAATTTAGGGTATCTAGAATCAAAAACTTTCCATACTTCTAAGTCAGTCAGGTGTCTCATAATTCCATCCTTAGTACGATATTTATGATACCATGTCATTAACTATACAGATATAGGAGACATTAATAGTCTTTAGAGCCTTGGCTTCAAAAGAAAATACCATAATACTTTCGTCAAAAATTTTTTCTTCTTGACAAAACTCGAACCTCCCACCCTATTACAAGAATCAATCTCAGAATTTCTCCAATGAGACACCCTACAAACTGAATATACATCAATAGAAGCTTTTTCTCTCCAAAATAGCATATAATCGTTAAGATAAACATCAATTTTATCATACTTCAATCCCGAGGCATCAATAATCTTTTTGGTTTCATGGAAAGAATTAGGTAATATCTCCCTATTTGGAAAAGCATTTTTTAGAAACTTAATTAAGGCATCAACTGATTCATTAGACTAACTGTAACAACCTTTCAAGTTATAGAGATGCAATATGAAGGACAATCTACTAAATTTCTCACACCCTGGATATAATTCTTCCTTGGCATATTCTATTAATTTCCTAAAAACTCCCCCATTGCCAAGAAATTGATCTGAATTTTCTTGTGGTTTAGTACCTTGGATATAATCAAGTTCATTACAGATGTTCTATCCATAAAGGCATCCACACCTTGCTCCATAATCCCAAAGACATTATGCAACATATCGGTTAAGTCATCACCTCTAGTCATTTCTTATTGTACGTGAACATCTGGGATAAAACTTTATATGACCATTGATTCACCATGATAATACCAAGTTGTATACCTTACCATAAAGCCATTAACCACTAAATGATCATAAATTTCAGTTCGACTTCTATGGTAGTAGTTAACACACTTTTTACAAAGGCATAGGATCTTGTCAGAACTTGATTTACCTCGAAATGTAAAATTAAGGACGCTATTCAACCCTCTAGATATTCTGTATAAATTGTATCTAAACTCATCTATCTTTCACGTTTGCGGTTATCCATTACAACATATTGGCAAATGAATAATATTGTTTATGACAATAGCAAAATAGGAAAGACAAAACCCAAAAAGTTATGATAGGAATATCATAAAGTAAATGATAGGACGTAAAATATATTAATGCAGTCTCATGTGAAATCATATACCAATTTCCCTCAATTATTGAAAACATTAACTTATGCCAAGGGTTGATAACCCATTGCAAGTGTTGGCTAATATGAAAGACGATATGTACAAGGTAGACATCTCACTAAAACATATTTCCTTCTTGGTTTTCCCTAAAGGTACCAAACTTGGTCTGGTGCAAATTCTAGAGGCATTATTAGTGTGGTGTTCATCTCCATCATGATCATCAAAGTATTAAGGTTGGAAAAGGTATGGTCATAAATTTATTGCATATTTTTAAGGTATAGTGACAAGACAACGGATGAGTGAGCAACATCAGATGGATGGGCTCTTGTATATGATTTGGATTATGTTAGGTTCCCAACTTTTATGTTTGTTGTACATGCATTTTGTTTATGACATTGGGGGTTTTATTTTTTGCACTTGCTTTAAGTATTAATGAACAAGAGCATTTTAGTAAATTTTTGAACTGTTGAACATCTAATTATTGTGTTGTATGTTTTCAATTATGATTCGGTCTAGTTTCTCTGTGTGATTCATGATGTTCTTGCATTCGATATAGTTTGTTCACAAACTTCCACAACCACTAACTGGTTCATGTTTGATTTATGGGTAAATGAAATAGATAACACATTCAAAATTTGTTTACATGGGAATATTACTTTAACGAACAACTGATATTATACATTTAAACATATAGAGTTGATGTTTAATTATTTGTTTAAAAACATTTAAATTTTAATGTTGTTTATGTTGATCCTTAATACTCAATTGATGCTTATTAATATGGGCCTGTTTTAACCTGTGAAATTTTAAGCCAGTTTCTGCTTTTCAATGGGCTGTACCATTCAAAATTTGGTTTATTGGATTAACCATATATGCAAGCCCAATCTTGACTTCAAAAGACAAAAATCTTAACACACCAAGTTTCATTAAAAATTTTAAACTATGACTTTTAATTATGCAGATGCCCTACTAACTCTAAAATTTGTAAAAAAAAATTGAAACCTAAGCTAAACTATACAGTGGTTGGAGAAGAGAAAACAATGACATAATGACCTATAACCAATAGATGCTCATAAAAGAATTTAAACTCCAATTTATGTGTGAGCAAACATGATCATTCAATTCACAATTCTGGAGCCGAATGTAGGTATTAGTTTAATTAACAATATATTGAAATTAATACAATACTTGATGGGTTAACATTATTATTTGAATTTGAGTTTAAGAAATCATGTTCCTAAATCTTGAACAAATATAATTTTTATTACATACTTAATTCATTCGAATTTATTGAACTGCAATGGTGCCAATTAATAAAGACATTATGAATATAATGTGAACAATTTTATGTTTTTGCGATAAATTAAAGTCTCATCTATCTTCTTCAACTAAATCTAAATTACGTTGTTGGCCCACATGCATTAAATCCCGAAGAAAAACTGACACTTGTGGCTTCAAACAGGTTCCGCAAACATTTGTGAGTGTTTTTTTTTTTTTTTTTTTTTGTGACGTCAGTTGAACTTGTCAATGAATAAGTTCTAGTATAATATATGAGGTGTCAAGTTTTGTGGGGAAGTAATTTCTAGTTAGATGAACATGGTGTATGATTTTAATCTTATTTTTGTTTCTTGGAGTTTAATGTGCATAAGTCTAAGTTTTCTTAGATGTCTATGGATACTGGCATCGGGCTTAGGTGTATTAGAAGGATGAATAAAATAATGGAAGCCAACACTAATTCAGGTAGTAGGGATAACATGGTACAGATGTGGAAAAAGATGGGTGGGCAGATCATGAACCACGGGAATTGCTTTATCAATTGCAGGGGGAATTATTTAAAGGAAGGTGTCGGGCTGAGTAGGCTGTGCTACATGCAGTACATATACGTAATCACTACATGCAGTATAGAATACCAACTTCCGGAATAATCAGAATTATCTATGTAAGAATATGTAAAATACAGTGAAAAGGTACTCCATTTTAGGTGCTAGTTCTATTTTACCATGTGGAAATCAATTCTGTTCATGTGTGTTGGTTGTATGTGTCGGCTGTGTGAGTTGTTTGAGGGTGATTTATACAAGTTACTGACAAAAGCCCAGAATCAGGTGTGGAAAATTTTGAAAGAAGGGCTTGCTAAGAACTATAGCATGAGTGGTTTTCTTTTTTTTTTTTTTTTTTGCCTGTTTTTAATCTTTGCAGCTTCTTTGATTTCATCCTTATGGGGCGACAATTTTTACACATGATGATATATGTACTGCCACAAATAGCTTCATAGTAGGAATGCTGTCTAGCGAAACAAGTTCCTGAAATAATTCAAACTTGGGCTTGTGTGCTACTGGACGTTATACTCCTTCAATCTTAAGTGATTACACAATTTCAGGTTCTGGGTTACTGAAATAAATAGTTATGGCATCGACCAAGATGCCAAAAATGGGGAAAGCCATTTGAAAGCTGAGATGCTGGAGCGTTCATGAGCCTTCATGAAAGCTGAGATGCATTCCAGGGGAGATATCAAGAAAGGATCCGTCGAGATTGTTGTGCCAAGCCCTTTTGTGGCAGTTTCGGGCTCATATGAATTTGGTTTCTGTACAAGTCACCATGCTCCCAATCCAATTTCAGACAGCTAATGATTAGTGGTCCGATTACAGATAGTATTTAAATTTTCTGTGAAATTCTTATGATACTTTTTTAAAATATTATTCTAGTGAACACCATAAATAAAAGAGTAATATCATTAGGTATTGATCTAAAAACTTCTATTTCAAACTTGTTAGGAGAGTATAGACGGGGTTTCTGAGTTTTTAAAATCATAAAATGGCCTTACAACAAATCCGAAATAATTTTGAAGTCTAGACAATTTTTAATCATCTGGACTAAACAAAAAATCATAGCTAGAAACAATGGTGTGATAAATTGAAAATGAATTGTGACTAATATTTTTAAGCAGCAAATGAATAAAAAAATGGCAACGACTATTTTGAATATTTATTAATCTGTGCATAATCCCACGATGTTTTTAATATCTCAATTGACAAATGAAAAAATAATCACACATATACGTGTGATTTATTTTGTGTGTTTTAATTTGTGTGATTTACGTTTCCTATTGAATATAACACGCAAATTTATCTTGAATATATTTAGGACAAACAATGAAAACCAAAAAATAGTTACGCTTGCTATATCATAAAATGTAAACATTTACCAAAAATAGTTACATTCAGTACGAAGTTCCTAAAAAAATTTGGCAGCACTTCAAATCATTTCACTCAAACCAGCCCTCTAATCGGTTGGAATTCATTCAACAAACCACAGCAATAGAGCTCAAATTTGGCAGAATAGGGCATTATTGCTAACCTGGCTTCAGCGGCAGCTGACGATAGAAACAGTACTCACCTGAGTTGTTCGCGGTAGAGGAGAGATCCTGTGGGTTGTTCATGGCAGAGGAGTGCGTAGCTGGGTTGTTCACGACAAAGGAAAGCTCAGCTGGGTTTCACGGCAGGGGAGAGCTTGTTCGCAGCAAAGGTTTCTTCAGCTGGGTTATTCACGGCAAAGGAGGGAAATTTGTAGCGGGGAAAAATGAATTTGTATTTAGGGAAAACAATGGACATTTTAGGGTTTTTTTATATTTTTTACCGGCATTTCTAAAATGTCGTCATTGTTTATCACTATTGCTGCATTTAAAGTAAACGATGCTCAAACTGTTGGTATTTGTCGAACCTTTTGTGGCACTAACCAAAACACCACTAAATAACCGCCGGTACATGTCCCTTCTGTTGTAGTATATATTTTTCTTCATCATCACATCCTACATATACATGCTTGAAAACTCGTTCAATATTAATTAACCAATCAATAAAAGCACTAGGGTTCATATCTTCATAGAAACTAGGGATTTCCAATATAACTTAACATGGCTTAATTTTGGATATTGGAAGAACAAATTAGAAAAAAAATGAATTCACAATTCTGTAAATAGTATTTTCGAAAGTGTTAAGGTGGAAAATAGAAGTATATGGAGGAAGGCAATAAGTCAATATATTTGTGCTCAATAAATGTTTAGGTGGCTGGATGTACAAGTTTACAAAGCACAAACTAGCAAATTAATGAAGGTGGGGACAAATGCAATTAAGGCTACAAGGCTAGGAGAAAAAATTGGTCCATCTTCTCTCCTCAACCATCTTCTATCTTGGGCTAACGTAGGGAAATTTTCTAGCACAATTTCTTCTCCCGTCTAACTTATATTTTTAGTCTTTATTTGTAATAGCCCGAGGTTAGAATAGTCTTTTAGGCTTTTGATTAGGATTAGAAAAGGAGTTTGATAACCAGAGATTAGCCTTAGTCTGGGGGTAAAATAGTCTTTTTAGAGAGGCTTTATATGAGTTGTGCTTGTCACACAACCGTGTGTGTTAGATGCACGCCCGTGTGTGTGCCTTGTGTGGAAAGCATGACCGTGTACCTTAGGGGTACACAACTGTCTTCCTTAGGTCGCACGGCTATATAAAGAGAGATTTTTCATTTCAGCCAGCTTACCCATTTCTCTTCTTCTTTCTTCCTAGTGAGCCTTCGTCATTTTCAAAGATAAAAGCCAGCTTTAACAGCTAATGCAACCAAGATTTAGTCAAAGATTAAGAGATAGAAGATTTTTAGCAACTTCAAGTAAGTGTTTCCTTACCTCTTTCCTGTTGCTTAGCCTGTAAATCTCTGAATGTGTGCATTTGATGATTTTGCATGATTTTTGAGTTATTGATGTTGTGATTGAAGTATGTGTATGTTTGATTGAGGATTGGTTGAGTTTAGATGAGTTTGAATGGGATTTTTTTGGGTTTTCAGATGCATCTACAAAATCTGGGTTGAGCACACAATTGTGTACCCAAGGATGCACGCCTGTGTGGCCTCAATTTTGCATGAGCACGGTTTTGTATGGTACCTGTGTGCGTATAAAAATTCAGACACACGCCCATGTGCGTGATCCCAATTCTACATGCTCGTGTATGTGTTACACAGGAGTGTTGTGTGTGCTGTTGCATGCCCGTGTATGTAGGGACACGATCATGTGTTTCCTTCCACATGCCCGTGTGTCCTGAAACACATGCCCGTGTAATAGGCCTTTTTAGCAGAATTGTTTTCTAGAAGCTAGCACGCCTTAGCACACGCCTTAGCACACGTGTTGCGCACGGTTCCCTATATTCCCCTACACGCCCGTGTGCCTTCTTGTACACACTCATGCACTTAGTAAAGCAGCAGAACAATAAGTAAGAGCAGAAAACATAAAGAAGAAGAAAGAAAAGAAGAAGAAGAAGAAAAGAAAAGAGAAAAATGATAAGATATTTTCTAGAATCACACTTTAATCTCACAATAGTACAAAAATACTCATCAATGGACTTAAATAGCATAATCTATGATAGGTTACGATTAGAAAATAGAAATAAAGAAAGAGAACAAAAACAGGAAAAACAGAGACAAAGCTAGTAGAAACATAATAGAACACAGAACTTATTAATGAGTTTAATAAGTTACAGAAACAGTACAACAGTAAAATAAACTGTAATCAGAAAGAAAAGAGAATTGATAAGATAACATGCATGAATAGCATCATTCAGCATAGCATGCTAAACAGTGTTTTCAGAAAAATGGATCAAGTGATCCATTTGCATCAGTTTTCAACATTAAGTCTCGATATTCAAGTTTATGAGTAAAGGTGAATTCGATGGGGCATCTGTGGGATTTTAGCTTTCTGACTTCGGTCAGATTAGTTAGATTTCAGCTTAGTAGTCTGAGGACTGGTATAGTAGGATATTTCAACTTACTGGTACTTCACTGGTATGGTTTAACCCACATGGTCAAGTTATCGAATCCATGTATTCTTTAATCTGATCAGTATAACAGGTATCTTCAGATACAGAGATTTCAGAAATAGTTTTATTCCATTTTTCAGTGTTTTGGATCTTTAGATTCTAATAACAGTGTTCATAAAGATGTTTTTAATAAACAGGCCCAAGGGCAAATATCATGATTTTTGTATACCATGATACAAATTACATGGCATGGAAAAGTATACAGACAGTAAGACCAGAAACATGTAAGATAAGAAATAAAAGAAAGATTAAGCTGCACAATATACGTCAGAAGTAAAGAAATAAAAGAGTACAGCTAATCCTAAGAGAACTCAAGGGTACTCTAAATCTCAAAATTAATAAAATAAACAAGAAGAATAATAAATGCTAAAAGAGGATCATAAGAAGCTATTAGGCTATCAGGAACTTAGTTAAGTTCATCTAGATAGCAGTTAGCCAGTCAGCAGTAGCTTAGTTTAGAGTCTAACAGAGGGTAGAGGTAAGAGATGTTTACTGATTGACTTGTCACTCATTCCCCTTAGTTTCCTTTCTTACAGGTTGGTGTTTTGGGGAACTGAGCTAGGATCACGAGATAGCTGAAGTGTGGGATATGGCTTGAGCAGGTTTTCACGCAAGTTTTCAGTTATATATGTATGTATATATGTTTAGTTTTCAGCAGATAGCGTGTTTGTGGTTCGCATGCTTTGTATTGCTCATGCATTCGGAATATACAGTATCTTCTACGTTTTCAGATATTATTATTATATAGTAAATATGAGTTTTATTTCAAGATATTGTACAGTGGGTTTTAGTTTTCCATCACAGATTTCTAATTCAGCTTCTGCATATTTTCAATAAGTAGTCAGCATAGGACCTACTACTATATATTAAAGATATATTTCGGTAAAAAAAAAAAATTTTTGGTCTACAGTAATATATAGCAGCAGGCACTACATTATTTAAAAATTTTTTCCAGCAACCACACAAAAACACACATACAGAATTTTCAATCACCAAAATCAACATTTTTATTTTAAGTTTTCAACCTCAAACATACTCTAAAACAACCTTAAAGCTCTGATATCAGAATGATCAATGAACATAGCCCTTAAACCCTCTCAATGGTGATCAAATAGCATTCAAATGACACTCAAAAAATCCAGCCTAGTTCAAGCACAAAAAACCACTCATATCATGCAATTTTCCCACTCAAACCTAGCATAAATTCAGCTCCAAGCAATCATCATTTCAAGCAAGCTTCAATACTTCAATTCCACCATCAAACTTCACACATTCATCACCAAGAAATGTAAGAGTTTGATGAGCAATTCCACAACAACAACATTAACTAAAATGTTGTAAGAAAACAAACTTAAAGCATAAAGGATGATTCCACCAACTTGAGGGTGATTCAAGCCTAAAGATTCCTTGTAAACAAGTTTAAAGGAGAGTTTCATCCACTTGTTACAAGAATCACCAATTTGAATCCCCACCACCAGCTTCCTTTTTGCAAGTATTTAATAAAGGATAAGATTGGGTTCACAAGAACACAAGATAAAATAACGAAGTTCTCAAATTTTCATATCTCAAGTCTAATTACAAAATAAGAATGTGGCATTTATATAAGCTTTGCAAACTAGGGTTAATGTAACCAAATCTTAGTTTACTTACAACACTTTAAAAACTAACTTAACTTGTTTACTACAAAAGCTAGATCAGGTCTTGTTAGAGTCAAATACTAAAGAGCACTTATTATACTTCTAAATTGTAGCATCCCAGGTTTTAGAAAGCCCTTAGGGGTAGAGATTTGGGGTTAGAAATAGAATTCAGGAATAGTTTGGGAGTCTAGAAGAGTTCAGGAGTGAGATAGTAGTTTTTCAGAGCTGTGTGGCCTTCGTATGATGCCTTTAGGGAGGTTTGATCATGCGAAGCGCGGAAAATGAATTTCCTTCATTTTCCCTTGGTGCACTCCCGTGCACCATGCTTGCACGCCCGTCCAGGTGGGTAGAAAAGAGAGAGACAGGAGAGTTATTGCATTCTCACCCATTTTCAGCCAATCTCTTCTCTCCATTTTCAGCAGTTTCCAGCCCTAGGCGTGAATTCCAGCTTCCAGCGGCTCCCAATCCAGCTAGAGATCAGAGAGGATAGCTTGAGAGCTAGTTTCCCAACAGCCATGTCTAGAGGTAAGTGTTTCTTACTTCTTCAGCGTATTCCCAGCTTGCGTGATGCATGTTTGATGATGTTTGGAATGTGTGCTTGTATTTCCAGCATGTTTGGTTGATTATATGTGATGAAATGATGATTTAAATGCTTATTTTCCACCCAGCTACATGCATGCTTTGTTGTGTGTGTGTTGTGAGAGAAAGTTTGATTTGCCATGGTGGAATTCGTAGTTCGGGATGGATGATGAAATTGATGATGCATATGTGTTATTTGAAGTGCCATTTGTGCCTGTTTTCAGTTAATTTCAGATTGGATGAGTTTTGGATGGGTTTCCAGCAGTTTCAGACGAGCCATGTCTGAGCAAGACAAGGAGCACGGTCGTGTGCCCGCAAGAGCATGCCCGTGTGCCCTTGTCTCTGCGAAGGCACGACCGTGTGCATGAAGTGCACACGGTCTGAAAAGCTGAGGACACTACCGTGTGCCCTGAAGGACACGGCCGTGTGTCCCTGCTTTGCGTGAAATGGCCATGAAATTCCAGAAGCTTGCACGCCCAGCCGTACGACCAGTGCACGGTCCCGTGTGCTGGGGCACACGCCCGTGTGCCTTTACCCAGCATGGACGTGTGTGCATATGCACGACCGTGTGCTTTCCTTGCACGGTCGTGTGTCAGCCAGATTTTCCCAGAATTCTAGAATTTGACTTATTAAAGGTTTGGTAATCTATCCAAAGGCTATTAATCATCAGATAATCCAGAATTCAGCTAAGAACAGATGCATATGCATACATAGCATAGCATATAGCCTAAAAGAGGATCCAGGGATCTGAATTTAATAGTTTCGGCATTCAGAACCCAATGTATGGGTTACAGTTTTGGGTGAACTCGAGGGGGCATCTGTGGGACCCAACTTTCTGACACCAGTCAGATTGTCCAGCACTTTCATTCAGCTTTCTAGCTTGTAGCTAGAATGTTCAGCCCACTTGGCCAGGATAGCTTTGGGTACAGTTAGATATTCAGATGCACGCATCATCAGTCATTTTTAGTTTCCAGCTCAGCATGTCATCACATATATACATATGAGCATTAATTAATGAATATCAGTACTCATAAATCAATCAGATAATCAGTTTCAACGCCCGCAAGCGATTAGATGCATGTATAGGGCCGACCAGGTATGTGTGCCCTTGTTTGTTGCTTGCTTGGGTCGAGGGAAGTAAGGAATGCTTACTGGGTGATCTTTATCACTCACCCCCTTTCTTTCTTCATTCATTTTCAGGATTTACTGCTGGCGAGGAGCGGGCGGATTGAGGCTGGCGAGAAGGACCCCACACACACAGTTTTCAGTTGTATTTTCAGTTTTGGACTTGTGAGGTCTTGTATACATTGTAAATGTTTCCAGGTGTAAATAATATTGTACAGAACAGTTTATATAAATGAATAGCCAGTTTGGGCTCATTTGTAATTTAGTTTCAGTTTCAGCTTCCGCATGCAAATATAAATTAGTTCAACAGGTTTCCCTTTTTTTCATAGGATTCCCGTCTCGGGTACCCAATTTCCAGTTTAATTAATAAAAGAACAGTATCTTTTAGCAGTAGGGGTACTCGTGGCGGCGGGTCCTACATAAATAGAGTCAGATTATCAAACACTTCACTATCTCTATTATGCAACTTAATGCCTACTACCATAGGTGTTGAACAAGAATTTGCTTCATTCATCTTTGTTTTAATTAACAAATATGTTGCGTACTTAGTTTGGTTCAAATGAAAACCTTCTTCTATTCTCACTGCTTCCATTCCTAGAAAATAATTGAGATTTCCTAATTTTTTCAGTGAGAACTTCTAGTTCAGATCATTTACTAAAGACTATATGTTCAAAACTTGTTCCAATTAGTAATATATCATCTACACATATCAAAATATACACCAACAAATCTTTATCTCTTAGCACAAATAAGTTATTATCTGATACAGCATTTTTAAACCCTTTCTCCATCAAAACACATTTTAGTTTATCAAACCAAGCCCTGGGTGTTTGTTTGAGACCATATAGTGCTTTAATCGGTCTACATACATGCCCTGGTCTTTCTGAATCAATAAGTCCTTGTGGTTATGACATATACACCACTTCTTTTAAATTCCCATTCAAAAAGGCATTATTTACATTTATTTGATGTATCACCCATCCATAACATACTGCCAATGATAAAATCACTTAAATTGTTGCATGTTTTATCACAAGACTAAATGTCTCCATAAAATCCACTCCAAGCTGTTATTGAAATCCTTTAGCTACTAATCTAGCTTTAAATTTCTGCAATGACCCATCAACATTTAGTTTAGTCTTATAGATCCACTTACGATCTACCACATGTTTGTCTTCAGACCAAGGAAACAACTCCCAAGTTTGATTTCTCTATAGTGCTTCAAATTCATTTTTCATAGCCTCAAACTAGTGAGGTTTGCTTAAAGCTTCTTCCATTATCTTAGACTTATTTAGATATACACTATCAACTTTGCTCAAAAACACCATTTGAGGTGGTAAAGATCCTGTTTTGGATCTTATTACCATAGGATGACCTCTTGTTATGACTTTATTTTCATCATTCTTGATCCAATATAGATTTGCAAGGAAGAATCACCTCTAAATTAATAGTAGACAAAGAATTTGTACTGCTCATAGAGTTTGGAAAAACTATACCATTTTGATATAGGACCCGCCGCCACGCATACCGCTGCTGCTGAATAATATCTTTTTCTTTTATAAATAATCTGAAAATTTGGTATACGTGATGAAAATCCTACGAAAAGAAACCTGCTGCTGCTAATTACATACACATGCGGAAGCTTAAACTAAAATATACAATGGGCCCAAAAATACATTTTCATATATAAACTGTTCATATATACTGCTTTTCTGTACATACACTAAGTAAATATAAAATTTACAACTATGACCCATCAAGCCAAACTATACACTGAAAACTATGTGGAGTCCCTCTCCTGTCAACCACGGTCCACCCGCTCTTCGCCAGCAGCACACATACCTGAAAAGGAAAGAAGAAGGAAATGAATGAGTGATAAAGATCACCCAGTAAGCGATCCTTACTTCCCTCAATCCAAGCAAGCAACACACATAACACATACCTGGCCTTGGCCCTAACATTCATCTATTCGCTTGCTGGAACTGAATATCGCTTAAACTGATTATTGCTTTATCTATTTTCTGGATTGTATTATTAGTTCATGTCATGAAATGTGTACCATGTCATGCTGAATATAAACCGAATATGCATGCATTTGAATATCTACGTATCTAAAGATACATGATGTGTTGATCAGGCTGATGAACAAGGGATTCGACATCTTAGCCATGTGGGTTGAACAGTCTAGCTAAGGGCTAGAAAGCTGAAAATGTTATATTAGATGATCTGACCGCAATCAGAAGGTTGAAATCCCACAGATGCCCCCTCGAGTTCACCCAAAACTCTAATCAAGATATCAGATTCTGAATGTTGAATACTATTGAATTTGGATCCCTTGATCCTTTCTAATGTTGCATGTCATGCTATGAAATGCTTATGCAGCATTAATTACCTGATTCCATTCTTATCTGATGCTTATGAGCCTTTAAATTGGTTTCTCATGCTTTATAATTCCTTTTAAACTCATTTCTAGAAAATTGTTGGTGCATGGGCGTGTAGGCAAAGCACACGAGCGTGCATGGCAAAGGCACACGAGTGTGTCAACAAACGCACAGGGTCGTGCACTAGCCATACAGCCGATCGTGCTTGCTTCTAGAAAATCTATGCAAAATCACTGAAAGAACAGGCACACGATCGTGTCCCTCAGGACACACGGGCATGTCCTCTACAAACAGGTCGTGCACACTTTGTGCACACAGGCGTGTCCCTGCAAAAGCAAAGGCACACGAGCATGCACCTACGGGCACACAGGCATGCATCATGCTCTATACCAATAACACTCACCTAAAATTTACAGGAAATCATACCATTTCACATTCAAACTGAAATTAACTAACAACATTCATTTCTGGCACTTCAATATGCATATAATAAGCCTCAATTTCATCTATCACAAAACATAGCTCAATCCACCATGGAAATCATCTTTTCTCTTACATACACACACAAAAGCATAAGCAAGTATGGTTCATGGGTGGAAATCATCAACTCAAGCATCATCTCATCAACATATCATCATATAAACATCTCATATAACTCATAAGCATACTGGGAACAAAACACACAGCACTCATCCTCACATACATACTAGGAAACTCAAGGAAGAAGTAAGGAAGCACTTACCTCTTGTCATGGCTACTGAAAATCTCTTTCTATCTATTCTCTTCCTTCTCTAGCTGGATTGAGAGCTGCTAGATATTGAAAATTTGTTCTAGGGCTAGGAACAACTGAAATACAAGAGAAACTTTGGCTGAAATAGGTGAGACGTGAATGAGAAAGCCTAATAACTCTCATCTTTCTCCTCTAACTCACCTGCACGGGCATGTAGGGCATAGTGCACAGGAGTGCATAAGGGAAAATGAAAACTCTTCATTTTTTGTGCTATGCATGATAGATACCTCCCAAAAGGAATCATACGTAAGCCACACAGGCTCTGAAAACTTACTATCTCACCTCTAAACTCTTCTAAACTCTCAATCTACTGCTAAATCTTATATCTAACCCTAAAATTCTACCCCTAAGAGCTTTTCTAATCCTAGGATGCTACATTTGACTTGACTCAGATTTCATATTTCCTTGATTTGACTCAAGATTCACAAGTTTTTTACTTGACTCATGTTCTTCAGATTTTTGACCTGACTCAAATTCCACAGAATTTTGGCTTGACTCATAGGTCTAATTTTCTTTTGACATCATTATAGGTGTATTTTGGTCTATTTTGAAATTGGGATGAATCTTAGACTTTGACTCTTCTATTTTCGAAGGTAACTTTGACACTTTTGAATCACCATTTGGAACAAACACACCTCTTGAAACATTCATATCAACCTATTTGTTATAAGTAAACACATGTTATAAAACTAAGAATAATATATCAAGTTTGTAGAAGGAGTGGACATATTGCATTAAAATGTTATCACAGATTTTATGTGACATTTGTAGGAGATGATCAAGTGCAAGCAAATCAATATACTGAAGGGTATGAAAGAAAGAGTCAATATAGAAATAAGATTGATGCAGAAGGTGAGGATCATGATAAAGAAGATGAAGGTTTAGATAAAGAAACTGAAGTCAAATATGGGAGAAAATGAGTTGAATCAAAAGCAATAAGAAGAACTAAAGTTAAGGGATATTGAACATATATGGTAGAGTCTGCAGAGAATGATCATGCACAAGATCTTATAGTTACTCATCAAGTAGTTAAAGATGTTAGCTAGTATAGAAGATGTCTAGCAATGATATAGGAAGGAATAAATCTAGGAGTGAAATGGAGGTGTATGTAGCAAATAATTTGGTAAATGAAAATTAGATGCTAAATTTGGTAGGTTCATTTGACTCGGAAGAGCATTTAACTGGAATAGTGGTATATCCCTCACCTTTTATGTATGTGAAACATAAGGTTACATCTAATAGAGTGAAGAGAAGTAATCCGAAGTATGCATTATGGAAAAAAACATGACAAAATCTTAACAACTTAGATATTGGCTTCTATTTCAGAGTTCACGTATACTTATGTATCCAAGTGTGCATCTGCAAGTGAAATTTGGAATACATTCTAGGAATGTTTTGTGTTAGAGTCAAAAAATAAGATCACGTAATTAAAACTTACACTGCAAACAATGAAGAAGGGGAGTATGAGTATTACTGAAGATGTGAGAAAGATGTGAGAAATTTATGATGTCTTAGTGGCTAGTAGTCAAGTTATAATACGTGTTTTATATGTTTCTCTAACTATGAGGGGAACGTTACTACAACACCCATCATAAATGCCATTAATTACTATATTATCCTAAATATTATGTATTATCACCACTATAAATACAAACACTGAACAGGGAAAGAGATCATTGGAAATTACCTACATTGGCTTAAAAGTTAATTATATATTTCATAGACTAAAATCTCCTCTTACCAATATCATTAACAACTCTCTAGATGTAGCTTATTAATTTTTCTAAACGAATCATGTAAAAATTAGTATTTCCCTTTTCTATATTGTAACAGCCCGAGGTTAGAATGGTATTTTTAGGTCTTGATTCGGGGTTAGAAGAGAGATTTTTCAGTTAGAAATTTGTTTCAGTGAGATAGGAGGGTAGAATAGTCTTTTGTAGGTTTTATACGCAGTTTATGGAAGGAGCACGTGTGTCTTTGGACACACGCATGTGCATCCTTTTCTCGTCATACACGCCCATGCATCTTGCTATGTACGCCCGTGCATGCCTACTGATATATAAACCAATGTTTTTTCTCTACCCGTTTCAATCAGCTTTTCCCTTTTCTTTTCTCTCCAGGAAACCTTAGCCTTTTGAGGGAGAGATTAGTTAGCTTTAGCAGCCATTCCAGCCAAGATTCAACCAAGGATAGAGAGATAGAAGATCTTAGCAGCTCCAGGTAAGTATTCCCTTACTTTTTCCCATTTTCCTTGGATTTGTGTTTCCTTGGTTGGGTGTTTTCAGTGATTGTTGCATGTTTTTAGCTTATTAGCAGTGTATATTGCATGCTAGTATGTTTATTTAGAAATGTGATGAGTTTTAGGTTGAGTTTTAGTGTGATCTTACGGATTTTGATCGTGGTTGTCAAAAGAGAGATGGATGCAAGCCCGTGCGTTCGTTCACGCACGCTCGTGCATTCTGGTTTTGGGCAAGGTCACTGTCGTGTATGCGAGGCATGCACGACCAGCTTTTAGAGAGGGGTCACACCCGTGCGCCTGAGGGTCACGACCATGCGTTAGCTTAGCATGAGTTTTTAGCCAGAATTTTCATAGCCTTACACGGTTGGGTTGCACGCCTGACACACGGCTCGTGCACCTGCATGCATGCCCGTGCATCTGATAGTGCACGCCCGTGCACCTTAGCAAAGTGAGAAAAAGAAAGAAATAAGCAGAATTTCAATAATAAGAAAAGAGAAAAAGAATAAAAAACTCACAACAGAACAAGAAACTCATCGCCAGACTTAAGTAGCGTAATCTAGTGATAGGTTACGATTAGAAAGCAAAATCAGAAATAAAAACAGAAACAGAAATAGAAATAGAACAGAAACAGAACAGAATAAAAACAGAAAGAGAAACAGAACAGAAACAGAAAGAGAAAGAGAAACAGAACAGAAACAGAAAGAGAAATAGAACAGAAAGAGAAATAGAACAGAAACAATACAACAGTAAGATAAATTATAATCAGAAAGAAAAGAGAATTGATAAGATAACATGCATGAATAGCATCATTCAGCAAAGCATGTTAAACAATATTTTCAGAAAAAGGGATCAAGTGATCCACTTGCATCAGTTTTCAGCATTCAGGGTTCAATATCTGAGTCAATTATTGAGGGTGAATTCGAGGAGGCATCTGTGGGATTTCAGCTTTCTAACTTCGGTCAGATTGGTTAGATTTCAGCTTATTGGTCCAAGGATTGGTATGGTAAGACATTTCAACTTACTAGCACTTCGCTGGTATAGTTTAACCCACTTGACCAGGATGTCGAATCTCTGTTTTCATCAGTCTAATCAGTATAGCAGGTATCTTCAGATACAAAGATTTCAGAAACAGTTTTACTCAATTTTTTAGTGTTTTAGATCTTTAGATCCTAACAACTGTTTTCAGAAATATGTTTTCAATAAACAGGCCCAAGGGCAAATAACATGATTTCAACATACCATGATACATAGTACATGGCATGGCAGAACATACAGACAGTAAGACCAGAATCATGTAAAATAAGAAATAAAAGAAAAAATAAGTTGCACGATATACATCAGAAATAAAGAAATAAAAGAATTCAGTTAATCCTAACAGAACGCAAGAATTAATAAGTAAAGCAACAGGATTAGAAGAAGCTTAGGCTATCAGGAACTTAGTTAAGTTCGCCTAAATAGCAGATAGTCAGCAGCAGCTTAGTCTAGAGTCTACCCGAGGGTAGAGGTAGGAGATGCTTACTGAGTGACTTGTCACTCATTCCCCGTGGTTTCCCTTTTTACAGGTTGGTGTTTTAGGGAGCTGAGCTTGGAGCACGAGATAGCTGGTGTGTGGGATATGACTTGAGCGGGTTTTTACCCGAGTTTTCATAAATATGTATGTATATGTTATTTTCAGCAGATAGCATGTTTGTGGCTCGCATGTTTTAGATTACTCATGCATTTGGATTGTACAGTATCTTTTATGTTTTCAGATATTATTATTATTTTATAAACATGAGTTTTATTTAAGGATACTGTACAGTGGGTTTTAGATTCTCATCACAGATTTATAAACCAGCTTCCGCATATTTTCAGTAAGCAGTCAGAGTAGTACCGACTGCTATATATTATATATATATATATATATTTATTTATTTATTTATTTATAAAGAAAAAAAATGGTCTACAATAATATATAGCAGGCGGGGTATTACATATATAGTATTGTATTTGTTAATATATTTTTTTTTCTCTGTTTTTATTATGGCATTTGAATGGCAAAATGACCTGGAATCATTATGTCCCAATGTTAAATCGAGGTTGATAGAAATATTAGCTTCTGAAGGAAATTTTATTAGTGACGAAGAGTTGATTAATTGTATCTTAAATGGTCTACGTCCGAACTATGATGGAGTGGTAGCTAGTATCATTGCAAGGATTGAATCCAAAATTGAATCTTCGAATTTACATGATACTCAATATTTACTTTAAGGACATGAAATGAGACTTTAGAAAGTCAATTGTTTGAAATTTATCATATCGATGGACTTTCATAGCGGCTTTTTAATACAACATAAATAATATAATTACTAGTGAAATTTATACATCCTATACAGGGTGTCTACCTATTCCATCTCACCATACCACACATATCTCACACGTTCAAGAAGTTAATTTTGGAAGGGAACATGTCTTTCCACGAAGCCAGTATAGCAATTTGGAAGCCCAACCAACCTAATTGGTTCAACTATCTTGCAGACTATCAATCTTTTCAATCTTGAGACAAATAACATTATCCTCGTATGTTCAATCTACGTAGAGGTAGAGTTAGGTTTACTTGTGAAGGAGGAGTCATATGTCAAAGTTTGCAATAAATTTGGTTACACAACCCTACATTATTTTGAGTTGGTATCCCTTTTCTCATACTTAATCTTTTAGAGTGTAAAAGCAAAATGGTACAAGATATATACTTTTATTAAGATGAGAATCTATAATTGAGTTTCATGAAAAAAGGAAAAAAAAAAAAAGAA
Source organism: Anacardium occidentale (assembly GCA_026122585.1). Classification (NCBI taxonomy): domain Eukaryota; kingdom Viridiplantae; phylum Streptophyta; class Magnoliopsida; order Sapindales; family Anacardiaceae; genus Anacardium; species Anacardium occidentale. The sequence continues at coordinate 384,200 of JAJEJH010000111.1, read as the reverse complement.
ACTTTTGAAAGTTGATGGATTGGTAAGCCCATTGCTAGTTTTACAAAAAGTAGCCCAATAAATTTGAACTTGCAGTGGATCTAAAGGTCCAAAATCAGTAGCCTCTTCTTCTTCTTTAAATTTACTGAACTTTGTTACTTTTTCCCACTAACTCAACTCAAATTTTAACATGCCAAAACTAAATCCATCTTTTTTTTCCTTTTGCTTTTATTCAAATATGATATTGCCACTTTGTTTTTCTTCTTTTTTTTTCAATTGAAATGATTTGGAATAATTTTTTTAATATCCAAAAAGACATTTCTTTTATTCTTTGTCACCCAAAATATGATTACATTAAATAAAATGATAGCATTTATATATCAATATTCTACCTCCTAAGAGAAACTCCACTAAGATTTTTTGTTTTGACTTATAATCGAAGTGTTTCCCCTCAACCCATATGAAAATTTTGGTCTGGAAATTTTAACGTCCTTACTCATACCGTACTGGAAAAATGTTCAATTTAAATTTACAAGTTTCAAAGACACGATAAAAAATATATGGTAGCAAAGAAAAGTAAAAGTTAATTGAGGGCCATATGGAACTTTGGAATCTGAAGTAGGTTCATATTTTAAAAAATGAGAGTTGCTAGGAGCAACCACCTCCCAATTGTGTACAAACATTTCAAACCTTTTCAACTTTAAGCGAAATTCATTTTTAGCCAAACAATAGAATTACTTGAACTGATGTTTATATTGTGATAGATAATACATTTAATATATATTTTAATAAACAGATGAACATACAAAAATTTCATTCTCATAATTAGGGTTACAAACAAATTGAATTATTCGCAATTTAATTTATATCTAATTAGGCTCAACCCAAAAGCATTTGAGTTTGTTGTTAGGTGACTCGTAAGCTTGGCTCGAGTAAAATATCAACAAACCTATAATAGTTTCAAACATATTACTTACACCCTCAAAATTTCTTTTTAGTTTTAAATATTAGAGTAATTGATAAATATATAAGTTTAAGATTTAAATATAGTTTTTTTTTCTTTTAACTAGGGGGTTTAAATATATTTTTTAAACTAAACTCAAGTTCAAGTAAAATATTAACAAAACCCTAGTGGTTTCAAATATTTGATTTACATCCTTAAAATTTTCTCTTTGGCTTTGAATACGGGAGTAATTAGTAAATATAAGTTACAGAATTCAAATATAATTTTTTTAAATCAAGGCGTTTAAATATAATTTTTAAGTTGAGTTCAAGCCAATCGTTTATGCGTAACCTCAAACAGAGAGCTTACCAACGCAATGAGCTTGAGCTCTACCTTAATATTATTAAACGAATCCTGAATCAAATATTATTCAATTCAGTTTAATTCAATTACACCTTAATCCCAATACAAAATGCAATATCAGAGCAAACCTTGCCAGGAAATGATGAGTTTTATAAATAAAAATTAAAAATCTTAATGTTTATTGTAATTTTGAAAAAAAAAAGAAAAGTGTGCACTAAGTTTGATATAATTAAGCATCAATTACTTGGTAAAGTTCCTCAATTGAATTCTAAACCTAACTTACAGTTAAAGCATGTTAGGTTAGTGCATGTACTAATTTATTTTTAATATATAGATTGAGCTTGAGCATGCTTAATTTTTTAATATAAAAAAGTCAAAAACCCAAAAGAACTCAGACATCAATTTCATATCCCACTTACCTTCCCCAGATTAATAACTAATTCTCCATTCTTGGCAGTTAAGCTTTTGGACACCTCGCTATTTATTCACTTAAAATATGATTTCATCCAGCAAAGTTAATAATACAAGATAATAATATATATATATATAGGATTCTTATCTTAAAGAGAAATTCTAATAAAATTTTTATTCTTAGAAAAAGTTTTAAATGGTTAAACGAGTTCGAGGATTCTTTCCCCCTAATTGTTTGCCAAAGAACGCGGTTTGTGCCCTTCGATCGACAATGAGACCATTTTTATGCCTTTTAGATAAAACAATTATCAATTTCAACAAATATCATACTATTAAATGTTGTACAATTTACATAAACACCATATTATTGGATATGTTTGTATTTTTCAGTAATTTTTATTGTAAGTAATATTTTATGATAATACGTCGATTTATTTAAATAAATTCATTAAATATTAACTCTTTTTCAATAGTAAAGTATGATAAAAGATCCCGCACTTATAATGGATAATTTTTAACATAATTTGTTTATCCAAAATAATATCATACAATATGAACATAACTTGATGACGCTAATGGTTTGGTCTAAGTACATTGGCCAAAATTCAATGATCTAAATATAATAAATCAGACGGCTCATAATGAAAACATAATTTCCTGTTGAACTGTCGGCTACACGCTACGTACCAAACGCTTCTAATGTTGGGGTGGTGGTGGACCTCAGAAATAATTTGGTTTCAGCTTGGACCAAAAATAAGATAATTTAATTTAATAAATAAATGAAAATTCATATATATTTTCAGAAAGTTCTGCAGTCTTTCCGTAAAACACTCTGTCTCTTTCTCACACGTGTGACATTTTTAACATTTGATTAAAATTTTATAAAAATATGAATTTTCCTGAAAGAGTGTTCATGCATGTTTACAGAACTGCTTTGTAAGATTATGACCAACTTATTTAGGTTCTTTTTATATTTTGTCTATGTTCAATTGACCTTATGTTTTTTATTATGACCAACTTTATGTTATATTTTTATGAGATAACATGATCAATAAATATTTTTATACATTTAAATATAATGTACTAAAATTGGGATATATATATTTTTAATTATGTAATTATCCATTTTCTTCTTCTTTTTTTATAAAGAGCATATGATTCTACAGAGGCAAATGGATAACAATTTGTATTTTCATAATATCACTCTAGCAAATTACTTTTAGAATAATAAAAAATAATAAGTTAATAACATAACAATAGATGTAGACTTTTTATCGATAAATTGAATTACTTAAAAAAAAAAAAAAAAGGCTTTACTCCTTATTGCTTGCATAGAATGTTCCCTCTAATTTGAATACTTTCATCTATGATATATTATCATGTATCAAAAAATTAATTTTTCATATCATATGATGTATATCTTATTGCGTCATAAAATATTTGTTTTAAAAATCATATTAATAAAATTCTAATTATTATGTCATCATCGTAAAAAATATCGCAAACATCCCCTAAAATTCTTAACTTTTTCAGATACACTTTTGTTATATCATTATTTTTTCAAAAAAGTTTATCGATTCAGATATATATAATATGTATCGTATTGTATGCTATGCAATAACCTATTATACCGTACATTTTTTATATATTTGAACATACATATCATTTTTCGTTTTTAATCTTGGGATAATAATACCCATGCCTCTAACCCTAGAACATTTATATTTTTTTTTTTTCAGTTCTCAGCCTGAATTTATTATGTTTATGTCCATTCTTTCCAGCAACATTCATAAAATAAAATTGTGAATTTATATAATTTCCAAAGAGATAAAAGGGTTGTTGCATTAAAGATTTTTAATTCAATCACGCCACAAAATACGACAAAATTTAGAGAATATGCCTAGATAGTGATTCGTATTTTGTATATAAATTGAGAATAAACAGTAACATGTCTACAAGATTATTCTCCTCCATCCACGGACAAGATAAAATAATTAAGGATCCAATTGAATGATTAAAGCTGTAAGCACATGATTAAGAAAGCATTCTATTGTCCCATTTTTAATATTAAATAAAAAGTAATATTATATACATGCACTTTTGAATATCTATTTATATATTTGAATGATATATTATTACCTAATTAAATGTTAATCAATTTTTAATTTTAAATGATGTGACATATTATAATTGGATGTTAATTTTTTTAATTAAAAATTAATCAATTATATTTCAATTACATAATAATACTTCATTTATATACATAAATAGATAGTTAAAAGTATATACGCGTAATTTTATTGTTAAAATAGATAGAAGTGATTAAAATGATGATTCAAATGATTGTAATATCATCCAACTATTAAATGTTACTCTTATAAGTATTCCATAAAAAGATTTTTGTCACTTTTGTATTAAAATAGTGATAGACTCAAGTTGAATCAAGTTTAAATAATATTAATTTGAGCTCGATTTAAATTTGAAACAACCAACACGATATTAAGTCCGACTCACTTCATTGATGATGAGTTCATCATAAAAGTTTTCGAAAAAGAATAGATAATCAAAGATGAAAAAATTTGTCAGTAAAAGAAAGTTATTAAATAAAATGAATATTAAGTTTTACTCACTTCATTGGTGATGAGTTCAGTAAATTTTTAACAACTTGATTAAATCAAGTTTGTTTAACTAAATCTCGAGTTAAGATCCATTTATTTAAATGTGAATCGTTTGATCTCAATTACAATTCAAGTACAAGTTTTTGCACTTAAAATGTGTTTTAAACTTATATAAAAATTTTGAAATGTCTCTCAAATGTTCTGTACCAATTCAAGGGTATGTTAATATTCAAAATGTTTTGAAAATACGAAAACATATATTATATAATTAAATGATTTTAAATTTAAAAAAAAAAAGAATTGGGAAGATAATGGAAAATAAAGAAACTAAAGTAAAAGAGTGGATGGTGGTGAGCGGTCCGACAAGAATGCGTGGAGGCAATGTTTCTCTTGTAAGTTATAGGGTGAGGCAGAGGCAGCCAGCCACCTACCGCTTAAATTTAGGCAATTGGCGGTGTCCCCACTTCCCCCGGCACGCTCAGATTTTACAAATATCATCTCATCGCCTGCTGCTGATTCCTTTTCATCCTTGAATTGTCCTTTCCTCTCCATGCAAAAACCGTCGGTGATCCTAAACATCGCCACGAGGAATTGACGTTCTGTGGGACTAGGTCCACCTGGCCCCTCGGCGGGAACCCCCGTGCGGGTACCCCTGGTCCCACCTTAATTGACAAGTCCGGGGGCACATTTTTAAAACTGAAATAGGCCAAAGCACTATTTCCCACCCATAGTTTGAGAGGGGGGGAGGGGGCGGGGGACCAAGTCCCACCCTCCAAGTTTCAAAAGCCCATCTCCCACCCCTGAAACAATTTAATATAATTTTTATACTTAAATGACTAAAATATCTTTTTAAAAAATAAACATTTATAATAAAATTATAAAATAATATTTAAATATAAATAATTTTAAAAAATTTTAAAAAAATATATTAAAAAATATTAAAAGTTTTTAAAAGTTTTAAAAAATTTACAGCAGTCACTGTCGTCAGTGCCGCGACAATGGCCACCACTGAAGGGGCCAGGTGGTCGTTTTCGACCACCTGGTTTCAGGGGAGGCGAAATCTGGCCTCCCCATTTGGTGGAGGTGGCCAGATCTGACCGCTTCCGTCAATAATAAAGGTCAGAAACGACCGCTGGGACCAAGGCCGGCCCTTTCCGACCGTTTTCGACAGCTTCTTCTGGCGGAGGTGGCCAGATCTGGCCGCCTCCGCCAAGCCGCCTCCACCGAACGGGGAGGCCAACCAGGTGGCCGGTAACGGCCATCTGGCCCCTTCAGCGGTGGCTGCTGCAAATTTTTTTAAATTTTTTAATATATTTTTATATTTTTTTAATTTTAAATTTTTTATAAAATTTTAATCTTAAAATGACAATATTACCCCTTTAAATGTTACTGTTTTCTATTTGATTTAATATTAAATTGTTTCAGGGGTGGGAGATAGGCTTTTGAAACTTGGAGGGTGGGACTTGTCCCCGCCTCAAACTATGGGTGGGAAATAGTACTTTGGCCACTGAAATACCCTTAAATTGGTACACAACATCATGGAAGAACCAATCTCTTACCGTGGATCACGAACCCAATACCTTATAAATTTTATACTGGCGAATGCCGATTGGTATGGAGCCACTGGAAACGACAACTGTATTTGAAAATCTCAAGTCCTTTGCTTACATTTATTATTGGGTTCCATTTCATTTATGTTTTCCATATGCTCTCGTCTCTCTACATATAAATTATATTCTAAAAAAAAATAAAATCATTTCATTTATGAGTTTATTTTATATTTCGTAGACTCGAGAGTAATGTTTTTGAAATCAAATTAAACCTTCACTTTAATAGAGAAGAATTTGTTGATGTTTAAGCTTCTAGATCCACAATAAGAGTAGGATGCAAATGATTTGACCTAAATAAGGTCAAGTTTTATTTGAATTCGATTTGATAATATATATACAAAGTTTACCTTTGCCAACCAATGAAATCTCAATTTAAACTCAAATTCAAAACAAAAGGGATTGACTCAGCTCGAAAAGATCTGACAAGTACTGCAATGGAATGTAACAAGACTTCATTTATGAGATTTGGCTGTAAAATGTTAATTATTTGGTTGGGGCCATATTTGATTTTATCAGATTCTTATGGGTACATTCTTGGATTAAAAATTGAAAACATTTGGCTCTTCATGTCGGTACACCGTACATGTATAGTGCCGCGATCTTGCACTTAAATATCATACAACGTCAGTAATGATTTATTCATTGAATACAGGATATTATAATTTGCATTTTATAATATAATACGGAGGATAACGTTTTTAAATACAAAAATACATATCAACAGAAAGTAAATAAAATAAGACCTTGAAGTGTCATCTTACATATGAAATAGTTATTAATAGAATAACTAATATAATATAATCTACATCTATTGTTATGACATTGAATATTTTGATAGAATAGGATAAAATAAATATTAATTATTATGAAAGTCATCCTCCCTCCAAACAATTCTTTTGTTTTCATAGGACCATGGTAAAATTACATTAGAAATATATTATAAATCTTAATATATCAAGTTTAGTCATCTAAAGGGAAGTTATAGATCATGTTTATCTCAATTTGATAAAAAATAACTTCTATAACCATTATCCTGTATTTGCAGAAGATAAAAACTAAACGAAATTAAACCTATCACGGTATCAACAAGATTCGTCATTCTCACTGTTTTTTGATAAAATAGTTTATATTCGTATTCAAATCGCATTACAAATAAATAATATGATTAGTCATTTCTTTAGTGTCAGATTTGTGAGTGTCACCTCACATTTATTATCATCGAAACATATAAATCGAATAATATTAACCTTAATAGTTCAATAATTAGAGAAAGATGTATAAAAGAATTGCATATATCGATTTTAATTTCATTTATTTTCTTATTTTCATTATAGGAAATTATTATTCCTTCAATTGCGGAGTTAGAAGAGTTAGGTTTGACTTTACATTTTTACAAATAAACTTAAGTAAACGTACTAGTGTTTTTTGATATGTTCGTATTAAAGTAGAAGAACTTGACAATTATGGTCAAACTCCACCAAATGGGGTTCCTCAAAAAATTTAATTTTTTTCTTTTTGTTACATTCTAGGTCATAAAATTTTTAATCTATTTATATCAAACAGTCAAATTAATCAATTAAGCATGAATAACAGTGTCAAAAAAAATAAAAGATAAAAAGGTGAAAGAAATAGAAACAGAAGCAACCACCACATCTTAGAAGGACCTACAAGGATTTTGCTTTTGACTGTTCACAGTCAGAGCTTTTATAAGGTACAAAGAATCCATATTTTCATTGTCTATTTGGATGCCGAGAAAAATACAAGGAAAAAGAAACAAAGATCTTCCATCATCCATTTGGTGTCTCTAGCTGTTTATTTTTTTAATTTTTATTTAAAGGATAACTTATTTATTAAGTCTCGAGTTTGATCATTTTTAAAAAACATTTTAGCAAATTAGTTTCGAGTCACTGCAAAGCATAACCTCACAATCAAGGGGTCAAAGCCCCCTTTCAAGAGTTTGGTTATCCAGTACATGTGAGGGTTTAGCTGTAATTACGTTATCATAAATTTCTGTATAAATATGTGATTATATCTTGTGTTTTCTAACCCTAAATCTAAGAAATCTAGTGCGGCCATTGGTATTGGCATTATTAGTCGAACATTTTCAATTGTATTTTTCACTTGATTTGTTTTTTAACATTTTTCATAACAAGAAACTAATTATGAATTTCTTTATAAATCTAACCAAGTGGTTAAAAATAATCACCTGATTAGATTGATAATTGAATCAAATTCTTTCAATAGCAAAGTCGATTAGATCTGACCACTAAAAATATGACAGAGACGGTCAAATCTAGTCATTTTTACCTTCAAGAATTGTCAAAATGGTTGGTTTTAATAATGTCGATAATTTTTGTTCAACTTTAATAGCAAAGACAGGTAGATCTGGTCATCAATCCAATCAAGTGACCAAGTGGCCACTTGGTTCAGTGTTTTATGGCTACCACCGTTGGTGGCCTCTTTTTAAATTTTTTTTTTAAAATTTTTAATTTTTTCGTACATGTGAGGGTTTAGTTGTAATTACGTTATCATAAATTTTTGTATAAATATGTGATTATATCTTGTGTTTTCTAACCCTAAATCTAAGAAATCTAGTGCGGCCATTGGTATTGGCATTATTAGTCGAACATTTTCAATTATATTTTTCACTTGATTTGTTTTCTAACATTTTTCATAATAAAAAACTAATTATGAATTTTTTTATAAATCTAACCAAGTGGTTAAAAATAGTCACCTGATTAGGTTGATAGTTGAATCAAATTCTTTTAATAGCAGAGTTGATTAGATATGACCACCAAAAATATGACAGAAATGATCAAATCTAGTCGTCTGTACCTTCAAGAATGGTCAAAATGGTTGGTTTTAATAATGTCGATAATTTTTGTTCAACTTTAATGGCAAAGGCAGTCAGATCCGGTCATCAATCCAACCAAGTGACCAAATGGCCACTTGGTTCAGTGTTTTATGGCTACCATCGTTGGTGGCCTTTTTTCAAATTTTTTTTATTAATTTTTAATTTTTTTTTGTTAAATTTTTAAGTTCTTTATTATTTTTTAAAATTCTTTTTATTCCAAATGAAAAAAAATGCCCTTTAACAACTAAATTTAACCGTTAACCATTAAATTTAACTATTGATTTTAATTAATGGGTGGGTATTTGACTTTTTTAAAGTTAATAGGTGGCCACTTGGTTCAATTTTTTATGGCTACCATTGTTGGTGGCCTTTTTTAAAATTTTTTTTATTGAATTTTAAATATTTTATTAAAATTTTAAATTATTTATTATTTGTTATTTCTTTTTATTCTAAATGACTAAAATACTCTTTAACCAATTAAACTTGATTATTAATTTTGGTTAACAGACGGGTATTTAGCTTTTTTAGAATTAATGGGTGGGATTTTGTCATTAAGAGAACCATTAGGTGGGAATAAGTCGTTTGGCCTTTTCAACTGAACATGTGTACATATTTGTACCCTCTATGAGGATTCATTTGTTTTCTTTTTTTAAAATATATCTCTTAAGATTGAACTAAATGAATCCTTTAAATCATAGAACTAGAACTAGAAATATATACAATAAATTATTCCAAGTCAAAGTGAGTTACATATATTTATTACATGTATATAGTGCTAGATTCAATTTAGGACAAATATGAACAAGATCCAATTTTAATTCAGTTTGAATTTAAAAGAGTCAATTTAAGATCGAAAAACTAAGACTTGAAATTGGATAAAAAATAATTTAATTATGAATTCAATTCTTTTGATTTGAACTTAAATTCAAACTTAAACAATTTAGATTAAATATCATCAAACCTTATTTATATATTACTTGAGATAAAGAAAATATTATGTATAGTTATGAATTCCAATCTTACAATATAGATAAAATTAAATATGACGTCGTTTTACAATATCAATTCGATTTAATCCAATGTGCTCAATTTTGTATTTGAGTTCAACACAAGAATTGACTTCTTATTATTAAGGAATTATAGGAGAAGAAAGAATTATACACAAAATCATTTTTTAATGTAGTTCAATTTATTTTTCAAGAATTTACCTCCACAATTATAATACTAGTTTCTTTGAGATATTGCTTTAATGGATTGAATACAATGATTTCAAAAAAAATGCCCTGAATGAGATTAGAAAGTTGAAAGATACCTCAGATAAAATTATCGGAACGAGGATCGTAGTCGTTAAACTTAGATTAATATATAGGTTAAACTTTAATTTTTATTTCTAAATTTAAACTTTCCTAAGTTAAAAAAAAAAATTAAAGATATGAAATGACTTGGGTAAATTATGAAGAATAATTCCAAGAACAAATACACAAATTGCATATGTGTTAGATGTATATGATGTCACATTGTTAGTTAGAGATGTCACAGTTATAGTCAGTTAATTCTGGCACCATAAAAGGCCAATAGATAATTTATGCATAGATAGGATGCTAAATGATACATGTATGGCACAAGAATGATTTAGCATTAATTTCAACCTTTGAATCAAAGTCCTTTTTTTATTCAATGGATTGCTGCTCTCAACCATTTGATTGAAAATAATTAATTTTTTTTTTTTTTATGAGGAACCCTATTTGGTGGAACGTGACGACCCTTTTTATACGAAGCTCGACCACCAAACTAATAAATCTATCAAAGCTAGCCCAACAACTCATTGTCAAGTAGAGGTATAATCAAGCTAATTCACTCACAAACAACTCACAGTTCGATTTTTGTCAATCGAGTTCAACTCTATTAATGTCACGTTAAACTCGAGTTTAAGTTTGTTGCTAGTCAGTTTAGTGAGATCATGCACTCAAAGCAGGATTAAAGTAAAATATCAGTAAACATTTGAAAGTTTTAAATCTTATTCTCTAATTTTAAATACGAGCTCTGCCGATTCAAGCTCAAGCCAAGAGCTTAGCAACTTGACAAGTTATAGTTTAAACTCAAGCTTTACGTTTATGCTATTGATTTGAGCTCAAGCCAATTTTCATTCGGCTCAACGGCAACTCTATTATTAGGTTTTTCCACTTTAATACAAATATATTAGAAGAGGCTAACTTATGCACTTAAGTCTATTAGCGAGAGTATGGTATATGAAGTCAAACATGAATGACTGTATGTTTGAGATTTTATACCTTAACCAATCGTTTTATAGCCCGTGACCAATAAATTTCTAAATATGAGTAATAGTTTTGATAATAAGAATAATAGAACAATGTAAGAAAAATATATAAATTATGTACTTGAAAGTTATTATTTTAGCCGAGTTCGAGTTCTCACTTTTACTCTTGAGCTCAAGCTTAAGTCAACAACACTCAAACTTATCAAGTTTGGTCTAAAGTCTTAGTTGAACTCTATCGAATCAAATTTGAATTGAGCAATACTCAACTTGACTCGACTTATTTTCACTTAAAAATTTTTTTTTTTTGTTGAAAAGGAATCTGATCCAAACCAATGTCTTTATAACTTTTTGACTGTATAATTTATTTTGGTTTATTCAGTCTCTTTTCTTTTCGATCTATTCGAGAGACAACAAGTCAATCTTCAAACCACTAATCATAGTACGTCAATAAATTTTGAGTAAACACAATATTTCAATCATACTTTATCGATAAGATAAAAAATTTAATCAAGTTATAACTTATTGGTGCCTTGAACTCTTAGTTAGCACTTTTATTTGTGGCAACAGATCAACCAAGTTGCCACTCAAACCACTCTCTAGGCGGCATTTCGACTTAAATGTTACGAAAACACTGTAGCCCCATGTAATAACAAGAAAAGTTGCTTTTAATATCAATTCCTCCCCAATAAATAAAGAGTGTCAAATAAGAAACTACGAAAAAGACTGATTATTTATTAAATTTTCAGTGTAAGCAACGCAAGAGAAAAGGTTGATGAATCGTAAAAAATATATTGATGGAGGCATGCCTAAACTAAGCACTCATTTAATCATATTGTCCCAACGGGAGGGTGCCAATTATAAATAAATAATTCATTCTTATTTGACTCATACTTTTCCATTTCAGATTCAAATTTTGTATTTGTAAAATATGAAAATAACTTTAACACCAAATGATCTCCCAAAAACTAGTTATTAAAGATAAAAAGACCAAAACAACCCATATAAATCTTGTACTTTCCGATTTTGGATTCCATGGGAGGGAATCGATTATAAATCTCTTACTTTATGATGTGGAATTTGAGTCTTATACTTATAAGGTATACCAAATATGATAGTCAGATGGTGTGTCATATCATATATCGAAAATCTAATTTTTCAGATCATATATTTTGTATCATATCATATCGTAAAATACATTTTAATAAAATAAAATTATAATTATTAAATCATTATATTAGAAAATATTATTTCTCTAATAATATGTATTAATTTGTATCTACAAATCGTATCGGATTTTGATATAATTGTTTTTTTCCAATTGAATAATATCGTTTTGTATGATACATATCGGATAATATATAATACTTATAATTATGAGACGAAATGACACGAATCTTAGAAAATAATACTTTGAAAACTACTTGTTCAAGTTAAAGAGTTCAAAGAAATCGTATGAATCTTACACTGAAAACTTATGCTTTTCGTTACAAAATCCAGATCCGGTAACTTGCCGTTGAGAATGTAACATGGAATTATAATTATAATATAATCACCATTTTAAATCTATTTATTGAAATAAAGCCAGTCAAAAAGAAAAAAGAATGCAGCTTTCTAATCGCCGATTAATCGCTATACAAGGAATGTTCCTTGACGGTCACACCATATTCGTAACTTCACTTCGTATTCTTCCCACTATAAAATAGCTTCACTCTCCCTCTTCTCCACCACCTCATTTCTTCTCTTCCTCATTTCTCTCCTTCTCATCTTTTATATTCGATTTGGTTTGAAATTATACGGCTGAAATCTGAATATAAAATGGATATGGACAAGCTCAGTTACGAGATCTTCTCAATTCTTGAAAACAAATTCCTCTTTGGCTACAACGAACAGCCCAAACGTCAAAACAAATTCAGCAATAAGCCCCTCAGCAACGGCAAAGTAAGAATCCTCTCCATCGATGGGGGCGGTGCCACCGACGGCATTCTTGCGGCGAAATCACTTGCCCACTTGGAATCTTTCCTGTCAAAGAAATCGGGAAACCCAGATGCCCGTATCTCCGATTACTTCGATGTCGTAGCGGGATCTGGAGCCGGAGGAATTCTCGCCGCTTTGTTGTTCACACGTGGCAAAGATGGTAATCCCATGTTCACAGCTAAACGGGCACTTGAATTTATGATCGAGAATCGCCGCAAGATTTTCCGATCGTCGTCCGGCCGGATTTTCTGGCGGTGTGTCCGGTCGGCGAAGGTGGAGAAGTTGTTACGCAAGACTTTCGGTGAGTACACTTTGAAGGACACAGTGAAGCCCGTGCTGATCACATGCTATGATCTAGCCACTTGCGCGCCGTTCTTGTTTTCCCGCGCGGACGCGTTGGAAGTGGACGGCTATGATTTTAAGATGAGGGACGTGTGCTTGGCCACGGCGGCTGATCCGGCGGTTGTGGGAGCCGTAGAGATGAAGTCCGTTGACCAAAAGACAAAGATTGTGGCCGTCGACGGCGGCATTGCTATGAATAACCCGACGGCTGCAGCAATTACCCACGTGTTGAATAATAAACTGGAGTTCCCGTTTTGTAACGGCGTCGAGGATCTCGTGGTAGTATCGTTGGGTAACGGAGAGTCGGATTACGGCGTTCGGTCAAAACGGAGTCTGTTGCCGTCACAATTCGTTAAAATCGCTGGGGAAGGAGCTTCGGACATGGTAAAAATATGTTCCATTTATCTTTTCCTATTCAATTTTTTTATTAATTTATAATTTAATTAATAACCAAAATTTTATCTTTATTTCATTTACTTATAGGTCGATCAAGCTGTTTGCATGGCATTTACTCAGAGTGGGACAAGCAATTATGTCAGAATTCAGGTACTTACTATTCTTCATTCTTCATTCCATGTACAATTACAAATTTACCCTTAATATATTTCAAAATGATTCAATATACAGGCAAACGGGATAATAGCGAAGGAGGAGCAAGGGAAGCTAGAGAGAGCCATGAAAACAAACAAGAAAGAGGAAATAGCAGGCGCAATAGAGGAAATGTTTTCAAAAAACACTTATGAATCCCTTCTTTTCCAAGGGAAAAAGATGGTGGAAAGCACAAATCTAGAGAAGCTAGAGTTATTTGCGGGAGAATTGATCAAAGAGCAAGAGAGGAGAAAAACGAGCATTCTTCCAACTGTTGTGTTGAAGCATTCATTTCCAACACCCAGAACTTCTTCCGCCACAACTTTATCAACACTCTCTTCTTCATGCTAATTTCGGAAACTTAAGGCATTCTCATCCATCATTGATCGATTATGATTGACTCACGATCAAGATTAATTGGCTTTGGACAAATTTTAAGATGTTTAAGTCCGAGATGGGCTGATGAGTTTTTTTGTATTAATTTCTAGTTTGATATGTATATGTATCACATATAATATATATAGAGTAATGTTATCAGTTGTAATATAAGTTAAAAAGCTTGTAATTTGCCAGAAATGTTATTCAATTTCTTATTTTATTTTATGCTTTTAGGGATATAGATGGGATGTAATGTTCTTATTTTCCTTTCTTTGTATGCTTAAATTTTCTCCATTTACAATAAGATAATTAATAATTCTTAGAAAACATGATACCTCATCGGTCTACCAAAAAAAAAAAATCATGGACTACAAAAATTAATCAAAAAACTTTATCATATAGAAATTAATATTGATTGAATGAACAAATTTTTCAAAAATGCCACAACCTTCAAACTACTCTACATTATTGATGAAATGGTGTCAATGCCAAATGTTGACAAATCTTAGGGATGGAATTGTGATTATCTCAAATTCCATAGGGCCAAGGTGACCATCACCATGTCAAAGGAACTATGTGCCTTTGAGAAGATAAATGAAGGGGCACATAAGTCACTGCAATTCAGAACCTGAGCTCAGGAAGAAGCCTCAACAGATGGATTCTTCTTGGAATGATGATAATTCAATTGAATTATAACAAATCATCATTGATATCCAGATTGATACTCATTATAAATACACATAATTTTATTATTCTCCTTTTCTTTTGCCCCTTTGAGTAACAGCGGAACTAGCTATTTGGTATTGTATAAATCTATTTAGGAAGATTATGAATAAGAGCCCTAATAAAAGGATTAATAATAATAATAATCTCCTTTCTAAAACATGATAAGGTTAAATTAATTCTTAATAAAAGTATTATTTGAGACTGCTACCACCTAAAAAACTTATAATTATTTGTAACCTTTCTAAAAACAAGATGTTTATACTCATGTCTAGTGCATGTTCAAGTCTAGCCCGAATTATTTTTTGGGATCGGGCTTAAAACAGGCCTATGTGAACTTCGTTTGTGATGTTCAAGCTTAATTCATTAAATTAATTGCGATCGAGGCAAAATTTCAGACATAAATCATTAACAAAATAAAATAACCCTAAATATCAAGAGACTGCTAAAGCAGTCAATACATAAAATCACGGAGTTAACACATTTGACAAAATGTATAAATAAAACCTACCCAGGCATTGGCTAGCGACTAATGAGTGCAAAACAGAAAGCAACTAGAAAATGCCTGAAAGATGCATACCGACCGAGCCACATAATTGATCCTTTCTGAAATGAGCTAGTAATCTGATCCAAAGCTTGCTGTAGGGCAAGCCAAAAAAATGAAAAGCGAGCAACAGAGGAACTTGTACCTTTAGAGGAATAGTTAGAAAACTGAGAAGTAACTCACAAAGTTCATCCTTAAGTCCCTGCAAATCCTAAAAGATACTGAATAAATAAGAAATAGCGAAAAGTTATTATATGTTTCATCGTGTGAAAGACTCATCATTAACATGTATTAAATTCACAAGCAGCGATTGTTGCTTTCTCACATGACAAACAGACCAAAGACAACATGAACACACAAAGTAAAGAGCTAAAAAGGTTTCTGCACGTAAAAGAAAAGAGAAGTAATCTGGGGTGCTACAAGAGCATTTTTAAGCAAAGAAGCATTTCAAAGAACCTTAGCCATAGAAAGGTACGGAGATTGACAACCAGAGAAAAAACCAACCAATAAAATGCTTATTGAGATTGTAAAAAGAAACAACCAATAAAATGCTTCTTGATAGTGTAAAAAGAATGATAGCGGAGAAATGAAAATTTAATTGAAGAGATGCTAGTCCATTTAAACTTGGCAAATAAGACAGGGAAGTGAGTTAATTAATGATGTTAGGGTTGTGGGAGTGGCAGCAGTATGTCAACTGAATTTAGGGTTTACTGGATTTGAATTAAATTGGATTTGGGCTTTGAATCAAACGAATAGTTTGGATGATGGAAAAACAGTATTCTAGACTTGGTGTCAAGTTTTGTCTTGCTCCAATTTTGTTATTCCAAAGTACGTTGAATTCAGCTATTCAGGCTTCAGGTTTCAACTGACAAAAATTTTGGACAGGATTTCTGTCCAAGCATAGTTCAGGCTTGAAACTTGTTCAGCCAAATCACTTTTTTTGGACTAAATATTCGGGCTTCAAACCTACTCAGTCCAGTTGATAGTCCTACTGTCAGGCTATATACTTATTGCATTAAGATAGTCAAACACTAAATTGCACCTTTAGGAGAAATATCATCAAGATGCAACTAGAACCATTATTCTTTTCTTTCCAGATAAAAGAAAATACACAAAACTAAAAAAGTATAATCTGAAGTGATGACTTACAAATATGGCCATGGATATGGGTCAATACTACAGTGTATAACTCTTGCCCAAAGCTGCATCTTTTTCACTATTTACAAGATCAGGCAACTTTTTTAGCACCCAATCTGGTGCACTATCAAGCCATAGTCCTTCACCAGAGTCCTTGTGCTTAAAGTCGGGGGATTTTTTGTTCAACTGAAAACAAACGTACCGATGTGCACATGACATAGAGAAAAAGACAGGTAATAGTAAATATGATAGAACAGTTGATTAAATATAAGACCTTTTTCAATCTATTATCCCACCACTTTTTGGGATTTTCTGTCAAGTCTTTCCACAATTCCTCCCCTGAAAGTTAGCAAATCACCTTCTTAGGCTACAAATGTCCTTTTACATGAAAAAATATAAGATAACACTTCAAATTCATATTTTCTTGGTGCTGAAACCTCTCTTTTTCTTTTTTTTCTGAAGGCATTCATTAATAACCATTTTATCATGCAGAGATTCTCCAACTTAAGAAGAGATACCAAAATTTTACTTATAAGCAGTGCCAACAACTGAGAAATCATTCAAAGTATCATGCACTCATTATACTGGTGAACTTTTTCTTCCTAGTTGAGAAAAATTAAGATGGCAAATGTGCCGTTCAATAATCTTAAAAGTTACAAAAGAAATTTTGACTTCACACAAAAGGATTTCTCTATACAAAAGATTTACAGCCAAAGTTTTACTTTTAAGAGGGTTAGGACATAGATTTTTTCTATGACCAGAGTAAGTACTCAGTATTTACTATCAAACAATTTTGTATGCAAAAAAAAATCCCCCCAATTGAGGGATATATGTGTGTGTGTGTGTGTGTGTATAAAAAAGTTACACTTCTACTCTTTTGTGTAGGGCATTCTTGCACTACACCCATGCTAATCTACTCAGTATTTTTCCACCTTTATGAAATGCCCCTGAAGGGACTGCAATTGAGGAATCTAATATAACTAGGCTCATGACTTTTACATATTTACTTCCACTATAGCTTTAGAAAAGAGATGGCCAGTTGTGGAGGGAAGGCCAAAAAAAAACACCTGGCACATAATACAGTAGCCAAATTTTAATTTAAGGATGTTATGAAGTTCAAGAATTTCTAAAAATTATTAATACATTAGACAACCACACAAAACAATTAAAAACAACAGTAAATAAACTGGTTCAAATTCTTTGATTTGAATTTCAACAGGATCATAAATTTGTCTGTGAAATTTTGGTACTTACAGGCTGCAATAAATTTATTCATGACAAGAAGTAGAGCTTTTTATTTTATATATGGAAAAATACCAACATATAACAAACAAAAGAAAAAATAATAAAAATGTAAGAAAAGTTCATACCATTCTGTTGCTTTGGATATTTTGATTTAGGAGTCTGAGAATCTGATTTCAATCCTTAAAGTCAGACAAAAGCATTTTAAATTAAATATTAAACTAAAATATGATTTCAATCCTTCAAGAATCTGATTTCAATCCTTCATACCTTTCCGTTGCTTTGGATATTTCGATTTAGGAGTCTGAGATCCTTCAAGTCAGACAAAAACATTTTAAATTAAATACAGAACTAAAATACATCAATATATTACAAATTTAAAAAATCTGATACTTAATAATTGTTCATATAGCGCATTTTAATCAAGAAGGCTGAACATCAGGATTTACTCCAAGTTTTGAGAAAAACATTTTAAATAAACAGTAGACAGAAATATGTCAGTATGAAGGAAATACAGTGAGAAAAATATTCATTATAAGAAAAGTTCAGATTTTTACCTTCCATCACATTATTTTGTTTAGGAGTCTGAACATCAAACTCCATTCCTTCAAGTTGAAACAAAACCGATCCTGCAGCATCATTAAGCCAGAGTGCAAGGCCACCATCCTTGTGTTTAAAGTCAGGGTGTCTTGAATTTACCTAATAAAATAAACTACGGTATCAAAGATTTTAAAACCGTAACTCGGATGATGAAGAAATTTCAAAATCAAGGGGTCATTACCAATCCACTATGCTTCTGACTCCGGAAATCCAACCATAGTTCTGGATTATTAAGAAGATGATGCCAGGGACTAAGCGCTGAATTAGCATCATTCTTCGTGCTGGCTGAAAAAAAGATAATTAACACCAAGCAATATTAAGGTGTCATACAACGAAGACAATGAACAATACATTAGAGATAATTAATACAGTAGACTGCCACACAAAACAATTCAAACAGAAATAAATAAACCAGTTCAAATTTTTTAATTTGAATTTCCACAGGATCATCAAATTTGGCTGTGAAATTTTAGTACTTACTGGATGCATTAAATTTATTCATGACAAAAAGTAAAGTTCTTTAGATTAAATATGGAAAAATACCAACATATAACAAACAAAAGAAAAAATAGTCAGAATATTAGAAAAGTTCATACCTTTCTGTTGCTTTGGATATTTCAATTTAGGAGTTTGAAAATTTGATTTCAATCATTCAAGTCAGACAAAAACATGTTAAATTAAATACTGAACTAAAATATGTCAATATATTACAAAATTAAAAAACCTGATACTTAAGAAATGTTCATTTAGCATTTTTTATTCAAGGAGCCTGAACATCAAGTTCTGAGAAAAACTTTTTCAATAAACAGTGGACAGAAATATGCCACTATGAAGGAAATACAATGAAAAATATTCATTATAAGAAAAGTTCAGACTTTTACCTTTCATCGCATTATTTTGTTTAGAGGTTCGAACATCAAACTCCATTCCTTCAAGTTGAGACAAAACCCATTCTGATGCTTCATTAAGCCAGAGTGCAAGGCCATCATCCTTGCGTTTAAAGTCAGGGTATCTTGAGTTTACCTAATTAAATAAACTAGGGTATCAAAGATTTTAAAACTATAACTTGGATAATGAAGAAATTTCGAAATCAAGGGGTCATCACCAATCCACTGAGCTTCTGACTACGGTAATCCCACCATAGTTCTGGATTATTAAGAAGTTGATGCCAAGGACTAGAAGCTGAATTAGCATCATTCTTTGTCCTGGCTGAAAAAAAGATAATTAACACCAGGTAATATTAAGGCGTCATACAATGAAGACACTGAACAATACACTGGAAAGAATTATTGCAGAGAAAATCTTGACAATGAGCAATTATATAATAATAGCTATAGAAGGTTGTCACCATATAATCCCCCCCAATATCAGGTTACAAACAAACTAACACAGAAATATTGATGTAGAACAAATTGAAGAATAGATTTCGATTGACACACGATCCAAAGAAACAATCGACAAACAATTGGAGTCGATAAACGATTAGAATCAACACACGATCTAAAGAATAATCGACTAACGATTGGAAAGAAAACTAATCTCAATTTTGTATTTGAAATAATCACTAATAAACTGTTTTATAATGAATGTTTGAATCCTTTATAGAGGCCTTTCATACTTATCAAAATAGGAATTAAAGTATAAATAAAATTTCTAATGTTTATCAAAAGAGGAATTAAAATCTAAATAAAATAATCTAAAATTTCCTAAATAAAATAATCTAAAATTTTTTAAATAAAATAGACTAAATAAACATAATTAAATTTGAATTTTTTTCTATAATATGGGATCCTAAAATCTTTGATAAGTCCAATATCATCCTCTCTTGGTTAAAAGAACTTGACTCCGTAGAGTTGATATGCATGTACTCCTCCTTCAACTAAAGTAACTAATTCATCTCTCAATGGCACTTTAGGCATAGGTTGACCTATTGAAACAATTGAAAACAAAATAACAAGCTCAAAAGTATCTCGATAAGATATTAAATCTTCCACATTTAAAACAGAACTAATATTCACATAACAGGTAAATCAAATAAATATGCATTAGATCCAAGTTTTTGAATAATGGAAAAAAAACCAATAGCTCAAGCACTAAAATTTTTAAAAGAATTCATAGATAACATTTCAAAATGTATACAAATCATGACAGAATCACCTATATTAAATCCTTTACTCCTACGACACACATCATTAGCAAGTTTATAGTTTTCATGACTCTCCATCCCTTTTTCCTCAGAAGTATGTTGCCTTAAAACGTGGATGTATTTCTCGTGAGGCTTAGAAACAAGTTTTCCTTTAAGCTTAGGGCTACTCTCAATAATTTTAACAAGTTTTAAAATAATTGTCTTCCCTTTATGCTTAAACTGATAAGTATTGTCCCTATCAGGACTAATTACATCAAGATCATATAACCAAGAACAACCTAAAAGGATATAGACAACATCCATAGAAAACACATTACAATAAATTTCATCTTGATAATTACCCACTCGAATAGGGACTCGACATCTCTCAGTAACGGGAAAGGTTGTCTTATTTACCCATGCAACTCTAAAAGGTTTGGGATATGGTTATACTTTACGACTCAATCAACCTATGACAAACTTAGAAACTACATTCATAGTACTACCCCCATCAATTACCAACTTACAAGATTTATCCCCACTTTTTATAAAGGTATAAAAAATATTGATTCTTCTTCAGTCATCTTCTACAACAGTAGACAAAATATGTCTAACAACATTGACATGATCACTCTCAACAACTAACTCATCGTCATGCCTAGAATACTCTACAGGTTCTACAATCACTTCTTCATAGTCAGAGAACTCTTCGTTTTCAAGTTGTTGTTCTAAGGTCAAAGCACGTTTAGGACATTAAGTTGCTACATGACCCTTATCATGACAATGATAACACCAAAGGGACGATACACTAGCACAAAACCCACTAGAAGAGGCATTCAAAGTAGATTGAGGGGGAACAAAATTCTTATTTTATACAATGGTGATCTTATCTCTAATCGTACTATTCCCAAGGGGTGGGCTAGGAAGAGACTGTGACTGGCATGCCATGGTGTAGAAATTTGATACCCTCATCTTAGAAAACTTTTCTATTTCAACTGTTTTGTTAAAGGCATCCTCTATATTTTCTGGGTTATGAATTCGAAGCATCATTTAATATCATCTCTTAACCCATTAACAAATCTACTAAACATAAATATAGGTTCCTCCTCTAAATTGCATTTTAATTTTAACTCCTCAAACCTACTCATATAATTTTCTACACTAGAAGTCGATTGCCTTAAATTCAAAAATTGATCATGCAATTGATGTAAATAATAGGAGAGCCAGTATTTTTCTCTCAATTTTCCTTTCATGACTTCCCAATTAGTGATAGGTTGTTCACCCCTATATTCTATATCACGCAACACAGTTTGCCAATACCTTTTAGCATTACCAATCAATTTCATTTTAGCAAAACAAGCTTCATCCATATCATACATGTCATGCCAATCAAAGAATTCATCTATACCATTCACCCATTCATCAAAGGCACTAGGGTCTAACCTACCGTCAAATTTAAAAGCATTTACTTTAATTTTCCTAATAACATCTACTCTTTCCACATAATCTTGCCTAGATACCCTACTAGTATCATTATTTTGCCTATTATTATTCCTATTGATAGGTATAAGGTCTAATTCTTCAAAATCAAATCTACCTTCACCCTCTAAATTCATAGGAAGATTACTATCAAGGGCGAATCTCCTAGGGGCATTAACTCTATTTGATACCTATACCTCAGAAGCATGTCCTAAAGTTAGTGCATATGACACAAATACAAGTGTTTTAGTAGCGTCATCTATACCTATGGGTTGTTTACTCAAAACTCTTTCAAACTGACTCATCATCCTAGCAGTGAGTTCTTCTATATTATCATTTAATCGTTTAGTTAATTTTTCTTTCATGGCACAAAGTTTTTCATCTTATGAAGTGGACTCAGGTGTGGATTTATCTTTGATCATGGTGTAATGAGTATGTTTAGGAGACTAAAATTAACCACACCAATAGAAATGCAGACTAAAATACAAATGGTTATGTTGACGCTGTATAGTTCTTTAGAAAAATCTATTGCTCGAGAAATTAAAATAAATTAATTTGGATCCAATACAATTCACAATTCACCCAATTAATATAAATTTAATCAAATTTTCAAAGTGCAATAATTTGTACCGTATCAAAACACTTCTAACTTTGCTATTGTCTCTTTTGAATGATAGTCGATTTCGGCCCGAACACAAAAGTAGTGAAATTTGATTATGGGTTCCTTCAACTATTCTGATTTTTTTTGGTTGTGTTGACGTGAAACTTCTCCTGCTAGGTAGATGACAACAGTTGACTATGCTTGTGAGACCTTCTCTAGCTAGACAAGTGGTCGACGACGATAACTGGTCGAACCGAGCAAGACACAACTCGACCGAGGTGCGGCTGTGTGGAGGCATGCTGGAGCAACTAGAGCAACTAGCACTCTAGCATGCACCGACATTGGACGGAGGTTGATATGGAGCTACTGGCGTGCAATGGCATTGGACGGAGGCTGTTTTGGAGTAATCGGCATACGATGTGAGCAGGACAAATAGAGGCGTGGCTTTGCTGGTGACGAATGACGACTAGTGACAAGCGAGGCAAGGCGGATCGACGATGGTGGCTGAGGGGCGACTACAAGAGTGAAGTCTGATTGCTCATCAATGGTTGCCTAGAGTCAACAGCGAAATGCTAAAGGTGACTCGTGGCAGATCTGGACTTTGCGTCTTTATTTTTTTTTTTACTAACTTTTTTTTCAAACTCCTTTTTTGGATTTTTTTCACTTTTTTTTATTTGTTTCTTTTTTTCCCTAAAATTACTTAATGAAAACTCAAACCAAAAGCAAAGATTGAACCAAAAACTGAAGTTGAGCAAGAAAGCAGAGATCAATTTTAGGCTCTAATACCAAACTGATGTAGAACAAATTGAAGAATAGATTTTGATCGACACATGACCCAAAAGAACAATCGACTAACGATTGGAGATCGACGAACAATCATAATCGATACACGATCCAAAGGACAATTGACCAAGATTTGAAAAGAGAATTATCTCAATTTTATATTTGAAATAATAACTAAATAAACTGTCTTACAATGAATATTTGAACTCTTTATATAGGCCCTTAATACTTATCAAAATAGAAATTAAAATCTAAATAAAATTTCTAATGCTTATCATAAGATGAATCAAAATTTAAATAAAATTTCTAAATAAAATAATCTAAAATTTCCTAAATAAAATAGAATGAATAAACATAATTAAGATCTAAATTTTTTTCTATAATATGGGATCCTAAAATCTTTGATAGGTCCCACATCAATTATCCTTCAATATCTTCATTAACTTCATTTCCTTGTTTGATATTTGAAAGATTTCCTAACTTAACAAGGCTATTGTGCCCTTCATTGATTACATCTTTTCATATATCCAATAAAAAAGAAAAAGCCTACAAGAATATCAATTACAAATATCTATCTAAACTTTGGAAGCATAGCAACAACACAAGTAATTTGAAAGCCCATATTTTTCCACATCAAGTGACAAACAAACAAATGGAATATGAACAAAAATTCTTGTTTTACCTGAACGATCTGGGGTTCCCTCTTCTTGTTTTTGATATGAAAAGGGCTTCCCTTTTTCATAAGATACCTCAACAAAATTGACACTATGGACCATAACCTAACATAATCAAACCTCATATGTTAAGTCTACACAAGATGATAACCAAAATACTGCCAAACAATAAATAAATAAATAAATTAAAAGATATAAAATTTCATTCTCTTATGGAAATGCATTGAGACAACTAAGCTATTATTTTTATCAATAATAATCTAGAATTCCATGATAGTGTGAAGTATAGATGATTTGATTGTGATTTCATTACTCTATAGTGATGAGACATAAACTGTTGCACTCTATGTGAGCCAAATCTCAGATACCTTACCAAACGGTCCAAACCTCTAGCTCATTATCCTTTCACTTCTATTTGTTTAAGCTGGAATGTTTGATCCCTAAGCCCAAACACGAGGATGAGTTGAGTTCTTTAACTTTTCACATTTACAATTTGTTTACAGGTAAGTTTTTAATATTTATTTGTTATGTGGACATAATCTTATACAGCATCGAGCCTACACTTTTTATTAGTGTTATTTCCATCCATTTTAATGCTATATCACATTAGCCTCATTGAAGCAGGTCAGACCTGTTCGTACATAAATATAGATAAGGAGCATTGTTTGCATACTGCAGGCAACTTTTACTTTCCTAGTCTTCTATCTTATCTTCTCTTCCTTATGTGTTTTTCTCAAATACACCAAAAAATTAGATTTCTTCAACGTTAGCATACTTAAGATTGATTGGTTGTTAAGGAAAAAGAGCCTGACTTAATTAGAATTTAAGAGTCCAGAAACCAAGAAAAGAAATTGTCATTAATACTTATGACGCACAAATAATAAACAACATGCAGAAAAAATTTTGAGAAAGAAGAAAACGAAAGATAAACATGCACAATAAGAGAAGAGGAGAACCGGAGAAAAGGGAACAGAGAGAGAGAGAGAGAGAGAGAGAAGCATGCACAACATGCATTGGGATAAGGATTAAAAAATTGAGCACCAGATGTATGTAAAGAGTTTGATAAGGATTCTAAAGCTATGCGTTCAAGATTCATATGAGAAAAAGAGTGTTTTCTAGTGACTAGATCTATATAGTTTGGAACTTTTGTTGATGCAGAGACGTTGAAAATTTTTGAGTATTTTACAGAGTAACCAAAAATAGAGCAACAAGAAGAAGCCTTAGCAAACCTTATTGGGATGTCATTGTCTTATGAATTAAATTCCAGGTTTTTGACCTGCCAATTGGTTCTTTTTCTTCTTTTATATTTATGGTCTTCATTGTCAAATTCATAATTTATTAGTAATAAAGGTCCTTTTTTATTTTTAATGCAAGAAGAGAATAACTTGAGTAGCAAAAGCTACCTGGCAGCAAATCTGTTACAGATTTTTGGACTGTTCTATCTCCTACAAAAGTTGTAGGATCCTAATTAAGAAACTATTGGCACAAAAACATGAAATAAGACCTTGAACTTCTAATACACATATATACATGTATGATTTTTTTCGTAAAAAAAAAAAAATTAGTCCAACTAGATCATGATGAATATTAGTCATCATACCCAAAAGGTGTTCAAGTCTTAGTAGCCGAACCATATAATAGTGTACATACAATTTTTTTCAGTTGTATTACCAATAGCTTATAAAAAGCTTAAGAAATTACAAAAACTCTTCAAAGTTTGTGATGAAAACCCAACTAGATGAAACAACCAAGGAAATAAGTTCTTTTATACCCTAAAACCAAAGCTTTAGTGCAATTTTTTAAGCAATAACTAAGTCACAACATACAGCAAACACTCATCTCTTACCTGGACATTGGCACTATAGGTTGCAAGAGAAGGAGGTGGATCAGCCATGAGTTGCCCAGCTATATGTACATGATCATCTTTCTTCAAATGACAAGCAGCAATGTGAGCCAAATCACCTTCAAACACTACAGGGATCCTAAACACACATCAAATGATCTTCATTTAATGAAACAAATTCACCATTGAACTCCAAAACCTGCCGGAAATATGAAATGCACTACACCAAATTTGAAATTAACTGAAAATGCATATGATAAACTTACTCCTCTAAAGTCATTAGAGTCTAGAGAACTCTCCGAAAATTTATTAACATATTAGAAACTTGATTCCTAAAATCATCAAATGCCTCTTGCATCTGGGTATAGATACCCAAAGAAGAAGAAATACTATTCAGCTTCCCCTGAATTTAGCTAAAATCAAACCGACCCATTAAGGCCCGCCTCACTACAACAATTATCTAAATGGTAACATAGTCAACATTTAAAAAAAAAATAATAAGACTTTTATTCCAGTATCTTTATAATTCCAACGCAAAGTGAGTAAATAATGCTTAATTGTAGAGAACAATCACTGGTTAAGAACCTTGCTGATATTGCATATAATCCAAAGAAAAGTCATTAAACTCCCAAAGTTTAGGCTAAAATGCAGGTAAATCTATTTAAAAAAATTTCTGAAATTTCATGATGCTAGGAAAATAAGAATGAAGTCCCCTATCTTTTATCTAAAACAGAATAGACCAATACAGAAACATTAATATCAGAGGTTGAAATTGAGGGAACACCAAAGTTGGGGAGAAAATGAAGTGGCGCTCTGAGTGATGACAGTGCCAGCCCAATGCTTGCCATCAGAAGAAGTCTCGAACTGAACCGGCGAGTCCACGTGGCCAATCAGGTTCACCGAGTTGGCTACCTTCACTTGAAATGGAATTTCACTCGGTCGCGGCCAAACGTCTGGCGCTGCTACTTTGGAGTTTCTCCGCTGTTTGGTGGAGTAAGACTGAGCAAGAAGAGCCGTGACCGTCGCACGTTGTTTTGTTGTAGACTGTGAATACACGATTTGCGTGACTGCTCGACGAAGCGCGTTCATCGTGGCCGTTAAGAGAGCAGGAAATTAAGAGGAAAATTAAAAGAAAGACATGAAAATGCCTCGAAGTTTCCGGGTATAAAACCGGTTGTTTGCAGCGTATGCAGGGTTCTTCTGTAGGGTTCTGAGTAAATAAAAATGGTGAATTTTTTCATAAATTTTGAAAGAACCCCTGAGGTTTACTTACTATCCCCGCCCCAGTTTTTGGGATTTTAATTACACAATAACCCTACTAGTTTGAAAAATACATCAAATACTGCATTTGACCTAATTCTATTAACCAACTCTTCACCTTAGAAGGTTAAAATGGTCCTTAATCAAGCTCTAATATGAAAGTCGAAAAGCATTTCCATTTTATTCTCACTCTTCAAACTAAAAATTTTAAAATTATTCAATCACATAATAATATATAATTATTAATAGTAAAATTAATATTTATTATAATAGCTAAAAGAGTTATCAAGGTTTCACTCAAAAATAAAATTTCACTCTTTAATTTTTAAATGTCCAAACACTTACTCGTTGATCTTTTTTATCTAATTTTATTAATATTTTTGATAAAATGACTATAACATTCTTATTAAAAATAAAAAAATATAAATATAAATTTTTTAAAAATAAAAAAAATAACTATCATTACCGTCAATAGTGATTATCGATAATGCATCTATTCTAAGGCTGGCCAAGCCAACAGTCATAGATAGAAATGGTCGATGGGGCCAAGATCGATCCATTTTAGTCATAGTCATCTCATCAAATCACTTAGTTGTATTATCGACAACCACGAGCAATGGTAGCTACTTTTAATTTTTTATATGTTTTAAAATTTTTTTATCTATTTTTAATATTATTTAACATTTAAATAATTTGTATATTTTTATAAAATTTATTTAATTATTTTTAAATCTTTTTATTAAAATAATAAAAATATTTTTAATTATTAAAATTTAATAATTAAATTTAATTATTGATTTTAATCACTAAATTATTTAATATTTTAATATTTTAAGTGAAACGTTGGATGGGAAATAGTGTTTGGCCTGTTATAATTATATTTTTATCAGGCTATGTGTGGATGGAGCAAAGCCACATCCAACCTTATCTGCGTTTAATTTGTCTAATTCTTTCTAATTGCTTTTATTATTGTTATTATTGTTATTGTTATTATTATTATTATTATTTATAATTGGAGAGACGTGATATCCCCTATGCATATGCTTTGAATATTAATAGTAATAGATTATTATATATTATTATAAATTATTTTTTTATTCAAATTATTGAATTATATAATTACACATCATTATTTATATTAAAATTAATATTTATTATAAATAAACTTAATTTTATTATTTAATTATAGGTAATTCTAAATTAATTTTTAAAATAATAATTGTAATGTTAATTTAATTAAATATTTTATTACCAAATGACAATTTACCGTCGATATTGACGAGGTGACAAATTTCTACCAGTTAAACAGGAGTGTACATGATTTGATCCAAATTATGAAATCAAATCAAATTGTTTAATAATTACAATTGGTTTGGTTTGGTTTGAATTATAAAATAGCTTGATTTAGATTAAAAATTTTCAAACTTTTTTTTTGTTTGGGTTATAGTCTGAGCAGTTTTTAAACCAAACTCTAAACTGTATTTTATTTATATACATATAATTACCATATTTGACGAAATTTTTTAATAAACTATTTGGTGTTCTACTTGCTTTTATAAATATTTTATCATTTTTTAAATTGTTTATTATATAAACATTTCATTTTCATGTCTTAGACAACTATGATTCAATTATTATTTATTAAATACGAAATATCTAAAAACGAATAATTATTAATAGATTTAAATCGTAATTCAAACCGAAATAATTTGTACCTTTTAAGTTTCGTTTGGTTTAGTTTGAAAATTTTTAAACCATTTTTTTTCAGTTTGATTTGAAAAGGTTTTCAAATTACGCTAAATCAAAATTTGCACACCCCATGGTTAAGTTTGGAAAACCAATTTCTCACTCACATGGTAGTTTTGTTAGCAGTTTCTATTAATTGTTTATAAAATTATAAAAAACAATAAAAAACTTTCAAACTAAATAACACTTTATGGTAAAATTTTATTAAACAAATTTTCACCTTAATTTATACTAATTTCAATTAAAAATACACGTATGTTATAATGTTTGTATAAAAATAACATAAATATACTTTAATCATTACAACTAATACTTTAACAGATGAGTTAGAATTTGATTTTTATAAATTTAACATGTGAAACTTGGCCATTTCATCAAACCTTATGTGGGGAATACTCTTTTGGCCTTCTTTGGTAAGGGTAAACTATTTTTAGGCACACTTTGGACAATACCTTAAATAATCTTCAACAATGAAAAGGAATAGGCCAAAGGACTATTTCCCACCCATAGTTTGAGGCGGGGACAAAGTCCCACCCGCTTAAGTTTAAAAACCCAGTCTCCCACCCATAACCTAATTTTTTATAATGGCCAAAAGACATTTTTCCACCCATAGTTTGAGGCTGGGACAAATTCCCACCCGCTTAAGTTTAAAAGCCCGAAGTCCCACCCATCTGCTGTTAAAATTAACAGAGTTAACTAATTTAATGGTGAAATGACTAATTTATCCCTCAGCAGGTTAAATGACTCAAATACCCCTAAATTAAAAAATTATTTTACCCTTACATAATTAAATGACCATTTTACCATCAAAATTGAAATGACCTTTTTACCCTTACATAATTAAATGACCATATTACCCTTAGATAATTAAATGACCATTTTACTCTCAAAATTGAAATGACCAATTTACCCTCAAAATTAAAATGACCTTTTACCCTAAAAATTGAAATGACCATTTTACCCTTATATAATTGAAATGACCATTTTACCCTTATACAATTAAATGACCATTTTACCCTAAAAATTGAAATGACCATTTTACCCTTATATAATTGAAATGACCATTTTACCCTTATACAATTAAATGAACATTTTACCCTTATATAATTAAATGACCATTTTACCCTGAAAATTGAAATGACCAGTTTACCCTTAGCATTGAAATTACCATTTTACCCTTAAGAAATTGCACATTATTTAAATGACTATTTTGCCCTTGGCTGGTGAAATTAACAAAATAACCTTGCTGAATCTAAAACATGTAATTTGCAAGTCCGAAAAATTAGGAATCCTGAATTTGGGTTAAATGAATTAAGCCATTAATTTCTGGATTACAACTTTGCAGCTGTGAAAAACTTCAACTTAATAAGCAATTAATGGAATAAGCAACTAAATGGATTAAGCAATTAAATGAATAACCAGCTGATGGCTGGTCTGGAGAATTGCATGACATTGAATGCATTCTGGAATGCATTTTCCAGAAATCTGGAAAATGCAGAAACATGGAATACATTCTAGGCAGCCCCAACAACAAATTCCCACCAATGCAACATAGCATTCCACACACAATGAAATCTGGAATGTATTTTCCAGAAATCTGGAAAATGCAAAAACCTGAAACCTGGAAAATGTAGAAACATGGAATGCATTCTGGGCAGCCCCTTAAAACAAATTCCCACCCATGCAACACAACATTCCACACACAAGGAAACAGCACACACAATGCACATAAATGCATTTTCCAAAAATCTGGAAAATGCAAAAACCTGAAATCTGGAAAATATAGAAACATGGAATGCATTCTGGGCAGCCCCCTACAACAAATTCCCACCCATGCAACACAACATTCCACACACAAGGAAACAGCACACACAATGCACATAAATGCATTTTCCAGAAATCTGGAAAATGCAAAAACCTGAAATCTGGAAAATACAGAAGCATGGAATACATTCTAGGCAGCCCCTACAACAAATTCCCACCCATGCAACACAACATTCCACACACAATGAAACAACACACAATGAAATCTGGAATGCATTTTCCAGAAATCTGGAAAATGCAGAAACATGGAATACATTCTGGGCAGCCCCCTACAACAAATTCCCACCCATGCAACATAGCATTCCACACACAATGCACATAAATGCATT
The DNA here is from genome assembly GCA_026122585.1 of Anacardium occidentale. Lineage (NCBI taxonomy): Eukaryota > Viridiplantae > Streptophyta > Magnoliopsida > Sapindales > Anacardiaceae > Anacardium > Anacardium occidentale. The sequence continues at coordinate 352,952 of JAJEJH010000111.1, read as the reverse complement.
TTTTAGAAATCTGGAAAATACAAAAACCTGAAATCCAAAAAATGCAGAAACATAGAATACATTCTGGGTAGCCCCCAACATCAAATTCCCACCCATGCAACATAGCATCAATTTCCAGGAATGTAGCATGAGTTTTCAAGAAAATTGGAAAAACAGAAATGTAGAATATGCACCATAGGATCCAACAAGTGCAGAAAATGCAACATAAAATGCATTTCCAGAAATCTGGAAAATGCAAAAACCTGGAATAGCCAACACAACCATCAATCAACAAATTCCCACCCATGCAAACATAGCATCTATTTCCATCAATGTGGACTGAATTTTCCAGAAATATGGAAAATGCAAACATCTGGAATATGCAACATATGCAACAAACATCAGCAATGCATTCTGAATATTTTAGACTACAGATACTGATAAAAGGTAACACAATAATCATTATGCACATTCACAAATAATTTAAGTACAAAAACTGGAGGAGTGCAAAAATCAATCTAAATAGCATCAATCAAATGGAAATGCAAACTCAAATAAATTCCCATAAATCAGAGCAATTGCCATTCATAAAAAAGTGAGCACAATCATGCAAGCCACTATACATCAGTTTACAAAAAATTTGAACATACAAGGCAGCTTATATAGAGAGTCATTCTGGTCACTGGTTTCGTTAGCCTTAGTGTTGCTGGTGTATGGAAGATAAAGCAAACTCTAACCTAGCAGATTGACATGTCATTGTTGGAATTGTTCTGCCCTGCCATTAGGAAAAAAAAGGTGGAAGACAGGTTAGATAAGTAGCTAATTGAGGAGGAACCAGAAAAAAAATTAAATAAATGAATAAAGAAGAAAGGCAGTAGTAGAAAAAGAAGGTAAAAAAGAAGAATAGAGCAAGGATGTTGCAAAATTACCATTACATTTCTCCTGCCAGCAGAATCTCCATTGATTGGGCAAGACCTCTTTTTATGTCCTGTTTGATTGCAACTGCTACATCTCATAGTGGACAACTTTTTCCTCTTCCCCTCTTCAGTGGGGTCTCTCCTCCTAGCTTTCCTTGGTCTGCCAGATTTTGGGTGCCTCACTAGTGGCTGTAGAGTATCTTCATTATGAGAAGGCCAGCTCCTCCTGTCTGGAACATGATGAATCATTCCAGTATACGTTTTCATGTATGCTGGAATCCTCATGCTCCCATCAACAAAGTCTTCGAAGTTGGAAATATTCATATACAGTATAGAGCAAACTGCATGAAGACAGGGGATGCCCGACAACTGCCATAAGCCACAGTCACACACTTTCTTCTCCAGGTTAAGTGTGTGGGTTCTGCTGGGAATAAGACTCATATCCATTACCTCAAACTCCTGCCCACCAGCATGTAGTATGGTCACATTCCTTGCCAATTCAATGGTCTTGTTCAGTCTCCGCATGACCAATGGTGGCAATAGAGTGACCCATTCCCTTCCAGCCTGTAATCTATTCCGCATCCTCTGTGTTATCCTCCTCCTGTACAGCTCACACAAACTGAGAATGGGCAGCTCCCTATCTCGCCCCAACCAGCTGTTGAATGTCTCGCTCAAATTATTGGTTAGATGATTAGATTTGGACTCAGTATCGAACCCAAACCTCGACCATTGCTGGGGCTCATTCTCAACAATCCAATTATGGGCCTTCTCATCAAACAACCTTATAGAAGTTAAAGTTGTATCAAAATCCACCTTATTGCTTGCTCTACATACGACCCAAAACAGATTACGAAGGTGAACTCCAAGGGAATTCCTTCTGAAATTATTATAAACATGTCTGGCACAGTATCTAGTATTGGCACCAAGCCACTGATTTTGAAGAGCATTAATTATTCCCTTTTGCCTATCACTGATGAAAGTGATAGGCAGACCTGACCCAAAAAATCCTTCAGCTGTTTCAAGAAGAAATTCCAGCTTTCATTGTTTTCGACTTCACAAATGGAAATTGCAAGTGGGAAAATCCCACTATTTGCATCTAATGAAACTGCTGACAGAAGCACCCCCTCAAATGGACCTTTTAGATGACATCCATCAACACCGATGAAGGGCCTGCAACCCTCAAGAAATCCCATCTTTTGTGCAGCAAAACTTATAAAAAACCGATGAAATCTAACAGTTGAAGGTATCTCCTCCCTTATTACCTTCAGGACAGTCTTGGACCCAGGATTTGTGACTGAAATAATTTGACAGTAACGGGGCAACCATGTGAAGGAGGCTGCATGTTCCTCCACAGTCATTCTAGTGGCTATTTTCTTAGCCCTGTATAGTTTATTGGCATTGATTTCCAAAAAAAAATCTCTATCCAATTGGTCTGCTAACGGCTGAAAGCTGTAACCTTGCTGAGACCTAATAAAGCTACCCATCTTTTCAGCTATCCAGGAATAAGTAGCAGTTCGGTTATTCTTCACTCTGAGACAATTGTGTGTATGTTCATACACTCTTATTTGGTAGGACTGCTTGTCTACCATCAATGCTGCATATAAATGAAATGGGCAAGATTCAGTGGTACAAACCACTTTTATTCGTCGCTTCTCATTATATATCTTCCTCAAAGCAAAGCCTCTCTGGATTGTGTAGTCCTTTAAGATTTTCCTAAAATGGTGGACACTTTCAAACACCTGTCCCACCTCAAAATATATCTTTCCATCTGCTCCATATTTGAATGAGTGCCCCTTCATGAACCTGGACATGGTACTTGCCCTGTCTGCCTCAGCTGATGAGTCACTGTGTCTAGCCTCGCTCCCAGATTCATAATTGAACAGTTCCCCCATGTCATCAGCATGCACATTTCCACCAGCTTCCCTTTCGAAATCCCTCTCTTCATCTCTGGTGTCACCTCTATAGTCACACTCATTTCTATCATCATTAGAGTTGTCACTCCAATGCATCTCCTCATCACTTAAATGTATTTCGTCATACAGTTGTTCATCCTCATCAAGTTCTGTTACAGTAGGGTCTAATGGTTGGGCTTGGGCTTGGGCTTCTGGAGGTGGTAGAGCAGGACTAATTTGTGTCTCAAGTGGGATGAACTCAACATACATTTGAATATTTTCTTTCCCCTCTTATCGATACACTTCAAAAAGAAACATCATATATTCGTCACTGTCGATTATGATTTTGCCCTGCCCTGTGGGCATGTCAGCATGTACCTTGATCTTCTCATCAGTATATAAATAAACCTCTTCATTCTCATTTGCAATACATTCTTTCATGTCTTTTATGAAAACAATGAAACTGTACTCATCTGGGTCGACATTCTTAATTTCACACTTTTCTCCACAAACTTCAAATTTCAAGTTAAAGACCATGGTTGACTTCATCCTATAAGCAGTCAATAGGATGAACACCCTTACTTGCAGACAGTAACCATGCAGACCATATTTGTAAACATTAAAGCACACATCATGCAAGCAGCACACAACCCACACACAATGCAGAAACACACACCAGCCCACACACAGAATGTTATGCATGCATAATGCAAAAGACAAATTCCCACCCATGCTCTGATGTTTGCCCACAGCCCCACCCATCCCTAGCACCCAGCCAACACAACTCAGCAAACCATGCAACACACTGCCACCCAGGAATGTGGGGGGAAGGTACGTGGCATTGTTACACCAGAGGGACGAAGGTTTAGTCCTTCCTTCGCACCAGTAGCACTGCGCCCTCGGGTTTCCAGCCTATATACCATTCACCACCCAACCATGCAACACACAACCCACACACAATTCAGCAGCACACACCAGCCCACACACAGAATGTTATGCATGCAGAATGCAAAGGACAAATTCCCACCCATGCTCTGATGTTTGCCCACAGCCCCACCCATCCCCAACACCCAGCCAACACAACTCAGCAAACCATGCAACACACTGCCACCTAGGAATGTGGGGGGAAGATACGTGGCATTGTTACACCAGAGGGATGAAGGTTTAGTCCTTCCTTCGCACCAGTAGCACTACGCCCTCGGGTTTCCAGCCTATATACCATTCACCACCCAACCATGCAGCACACAACCCACACACAATGCAGCAGCACACACCAGCCCACACACACAATGTTATGCATGCATAATGCAAAGGACAAATTCCCACCCATGCTCTGATGTTTGCCCACAGCCCCACCCATCCCCAGCACCCAGCCAACATAACTCAGTAAAACACTGAATATATAAAAAGCCATCAAATAATTTGTAAACAAAGCATGAATAAAGAGCATGTTAACACATCACTGCACAAATCACTGCATAACCCACTACATTGTATTATCAGTATATATTAGAGCACAAACCAGGAACGTTTGGACTTGTTATCAATATAGTTATTATCAGCAGCATTAAAACACAACACTGCATAGTAAGAAATCAACAGGTTGTCATTAGAAGCAGCACTTATGCTAATATATCAAATTATCATAGCCACCAGAATGCAACGTAAAACCCTAATGCACTCCCACAAAATTTTAAGTACATTTTCGCTCCGTCATTAGATTTCAATACATATTCAGAACTACATCAACTTCCAACCAAAACCGAACCTTAACAGAATGCTTTAAACTTATGTCTTTACACTGTACACCAATTACATGCAAAGAATACACGTAACAAGCACAAACCCTAAACCAAAGCATGCACTCCAGTTGCCAAATAGAAACCCTAGACACCACAACACTTTCTGTTGTCTATAACTCGACTACACACATCAATACAGAAAACCTTCGACACCATTCACAGCACCACCAATACAGTTAACAAAACGAAATACATAAAAACATCCACAACACAAGTCTTTGGGAAACCATACCTCCCTTGCAGAAGACGCAAATGTTCAAACTAGTTGAAGAAAGTACTTCACACGTTCTTATATTTTACCTCGAACAACCAGACGCGCCCACACAACTAAAAATGCAATCCTCGTCTTTGTCGTCTCTCAGACACCACCGTAGAAACCGTCGTTAACTTTCGTCTCCATCGTCCTTCTCGTGCTTACTTATGCCGTGAACCACAATTATTCAAAGATTTCTACTCACAAATGACGAACGATGAAGAGTTTCAGCAAGTTTTTAAAGTGCTTCGAAGGAAAGAGAAACTTTTAAACACAGGAATTCCAAACGAACGAGATGAATTTTGTTTCCAGATTTTAATCAGCCTTCCACGCATCGTACTCCTATTGGCTACAATTTTAATTTCTCAAAATTATTTGAATTCCATTAGCTGTTAAATGACGTCCCCGCCCTCCGCGCGTCATCTCCCTGTCGGCTCAAAATGTCCTAACTAATCCCATCCGTTGATACATTCATAAATAATTTGAACCATTGGATTGCATTTGCATTTATTACTGCATTAATTACAACTGGATTAAATCAGCGCACGAGTTCCCTTGCACACCGATTTCATTGCCATTTGGATTCCCGCTCAGCCACGCGTCGCTCCTTCATCGTTACACGCAGACACAAGCCGATTACTCGCGGCGAGTTTTTCCTTCATTTTCCAATGAAATTTTTCCTCGCCAGTTGTCAGCCTCCCAGCACTCCATCCATCTCTTAAATCACACGCTTCCGCGCCGCTGCCGTCTGACACATTAAATGCGGGCCCACATTTAAATTTAAACTCCACCTCTCTCTTCAGTTTATAAAATAAATTAAATTTTTAATCCCAACTTCAAATTACAATTACGCCCTTCTCAGTAACGTTTTCTGTAACGGGCAGAAGGCAATGGGTGGGACTTCGGGCTTTTAAACTTAAGCGGGTGGGAATTTGTCCCCGCCTCAAACTATGGGTTTTGGCCTTTTATAATTTTTCTAATAGTGTACAGTAATAATCATGGGCATTTTTATCTTTTTAATATTAAAATTTTATAAATTTATAAAATAAATTTTTATATAAATATAAAATTTTAAAAAAATTAAAAAATATATTTAAAAAATTTTTAAATTTAAAAAATTTAAATAGCCACCGCCGCCGGCACCGACGACGGTGGCCGCCCATAATAGAACCAAGTGGCCATTTTCGACCACCTGGTTCCAGGGAGGCCAGATTTGGCCTCCTAGTTCAGTGGAGGCGGCCAGATCGGCCGCCTCAAGTTTTAGCGGAGGCGGCTAGATCTAGCCGCCTATGCCCGAAATAAAGGCCGGAAACGGCCAGTGGGGCCAAGGCCAGCCCTTTACGGTCGTTTCTGACCCCTAATTTTGTAGGAGGCGACCAGATCTGGCCGCCTCTTCCAAAACTGGAGGAGGCCGATTTAGTCACCTCCACCGAACGGAGAGGCTAGATCTGGCCTCCCCTGGAACCAGGTGGTCGGAAATGGCCACCTGATTTTATTATGGACGGCCACCGCCGCCGGTGCCGGCAGCGGTGGCTGCTTAAATTTTTTAAATATATTTTTTAATTTTTTTAAAATATTTATATTTAAAAATTATTTTATATTTTTATTATAAATTTTAATTTTTAAGTGGGTAGTTTAGTTATTTCAATAAAAAAATTATAAAAAATTAGGTTAGAGATGAGAGACTAGGCTTTTAAACTTAAGCGGGTGGGACTTTGTCCCCGCTTCAAACTATGAGCGGGAAATAGTCCTTTGGCCAAAGGAATATTCATTGATGTATTTAATTAGGTATTTAAATGCAATATAGTTAAATAATTTGGATTGTTCACCGTTAGTTGACTGTACAATAGGTTTTTATTTTATGCCTAATGGGTTGTATTATTGTTTAAACGACAAATTTAGGCTCATAGATTTGTGCCAATTAGATGAAAAATAATAGACTTAAAAAGTTTGACTCATTTTCATAAATAAGCCTAACCCAATTAGATTATTTAGTTTGACTTGATTTATATTGAGTTTAAAGTTAAATTGTTTTAAAATCAAGTAAAACCTTGATTTTACAAATTGAGTTGATCTCAGGGCGAATCCAAAAAAATCCACTTGTTCATCTGCAAGAATCACAACTTGAATTAAGTTAGTCAAGTTTAAGCTTGAGTCAAAGATTAGACTCATTTTAAAAAACGAGCTTAGTTTGAGTAACTTGAAATATTGAAGTTTGACTTAATTTATATTAACTCTAAAATTAAATTATTTTCAAATCGAATTGAACTTTGATTTTACATATTAAGTTGATCTTAAATTAAGCCCTAAAGTAATTGACTTGTGCATCCACACAAATCACAATTTAGATTAAACTAATCAAATTTAAGAAATAAACTCATTTTATAAATGAGTATACTTTGAGATGACTTAAATTTTTAAGTTTGACTCACAATAGATTGTGTTTAATATCAAATTATATTCAAATCAAATTTTAATCTTAATTTTATAAATAAATTCAATCTCAAAATAATTTTTATTTGAGTTTGACTATCATTGAATCCAATTTTAATTTAAGAGATATTTTTCTTGACTTTTTAAATTAGCTGTCGTCTTGTTAAAAAAAATTGAAAATTATGAATCTCCAAAAAAATAAGTCATTATTTACTTGTTAATTATTAAAATAAAAAATTATTAGCTTTAAATTTGAAAATTTTCTAATAGCGCGGACGGTTGAAATTTAAACGGTCAAAATTTCGACAGAATTGTGACATTCAAATTGAAGCTTTAAGCCGATTGCCACGTACCCGGTGAACACTCACTGTTGGGAAGGAAGTGAAGTATTGCATTTAATAATAATATTAATACGTCACAATTTTAGACTAAATCTGCCGGCAAAGTGGCGCCTAGGATTTGATAACACATCTTCACGCGCATGTTCGTAGTATGAGCCCCTTTTACATCTGCCGTTAGATGGTTTCTCAGTTATGATTTGTAAATCACATCAAAGGATAATCAATCCAATTTGAAGACGATTATGTTTAAAGGTATATTCAAATCGAATTAAATTCAAATAATGATCCTTTTAAGCTCTATTTAAATAAACAAATTTAACAGCAGAAAAATTATTAAAAAGTGTCAAAAAAATAAAAATTCATTAGAAATGATAAAAAGATGAATTATTATAAAAGAAAATTAATTATTATAAAAGAAAATTAATTATCAACAAATATATATTTGTCGATAATTCGTTGGATTCAAATCGATAAAACTCAAACTTAAGTTAAAGTCATCTTAATTTGAGTTTGGATTATTCGATCTGAACATTAAATTGAGATTAAAATGATTGGTTTGAATTAAAATATTTTAATTTATTTATATTTTCTAGTATTTAATCTTAATAAATAAAATATTATTAATAATAATTTATATTATATAAATTGAGAATTATTTTTTCATTTTAAAAAATTAACTTATCAATACTTGACATATTTTTAATCTGAGAAAAATCATTAATTTGATAGGTAAATGTAGGTGATAGTACTAAAATTTACTATGGAACGGGCAACAGAGAATCATCAAATTATATATCTCAACTGAGCTCTTATGTTTATTATTTTAGTACAGTGTATGTTATCCGGCTCACTGCGTTGGGGACCCCCTTAAGGACCTACAAATATTACACTGCTCAACTATAATTATATTCTCCACGCGCCTTCCACCACGTTTCGACCACTCTGCCAGGCCTCACAGTTTGAATCTCCCGTGCCCGGTGCTCTCTTATAAACACTTTCGGTAAAATAAAAGCAGAACACCCTTATTTTCATTTTAAAAATATTTTAAATTTAAAAATAGCATAATTAAATTAAAAATAATATATCTATTTTAATAATATTTTAAATTACCGTGAAATGGAAAACAGAAAGTGCACAGGGCACACCATTTGAATCTCCTCTCTTGTACTCCTGATTGGTCAATATTCTCCACGCTCCGCTCCTAGCGCGTGGGTGTGATCTCATTCAAAACGTACAACCCAAAATACCCCGCCCCTCTCTCTCTCTCTCTCTCTAGATGTAAGATAAAGATATTGTACCGTCATTTTGTCGTCTCGTTTCTCTCTTCGGAGCCGGCGCTCGGCGAAACAAATTCAAACCAAAAACCGAACAAAACTAGTCGATTCAAAGAAGACGAATAAGCTAAAGCGATTGGTTTTGAAGAAGAACGGAGATCGGAGTCGTGAGTGACAATGTCGGAAGAAGAGAAGCTATTGAAAGAGGCGAAGAAACTGCCATGGGAAGATCGATTGTTACACAAGAATTGGAAGGTTCGGAACGATGCCAACATTGATTTGGCTTCGCTTTGCGACTCCATCACTGATCCTAAAGACGCGCGTATCAGAGAACTCGGTGAGAGTGATTTTTAATGGAACGTGTTAGATCTGATTTTCTTGTTGTTTGTTTGGATCTGATTACAATGTCATTGTCGTTGTGAAGCGGTACGATGGTTTTTTTTGGTTAATTAGGTTCGGAGTTGTTGATACGGTCTCCATTTTGTTGTTTTAGGTCCGTTGTTTAGGAAGACAGTTGCGGATTCGAATGCGCCTGTGCAAGAGAAGGCGCTTGATGCGTTGATTGCTTTTTTAAAGGCTGCGGATGCGGATGCTGGCAGGTGAAGAAGCTGAAATGCTTGTGTTTTTCTCTTGTAAATGCATGAATAAATGTCAGTGAATTAAGTAAAATTAATGGTTTTTGATTAACTTAATTGAGGTTTTCTTGTTGTATAGGTATGCGAAAGAAGTTTGTGATGCAATTGTAGCAAAATGCTTGACGGGAAGGCCGAAAACAGTTGAGAAAGCTCAAGCAGCTTTTATGCTCTGGGTTGAATTGGAGGCTGTGGATGTTTTTCTCGTATGCTTCTTTTTCTTTTACTAGTTATAGCATTGCATGTGCTTTTTATTCACTAGTTAATCATTAGTTCAATTACGTGAACAATCATATATCTTTTAAGGCTAATTTTATTTTTTAGGGTTTATGTAATCGGGTTTGATGTGGGGATTGTAGGATTCTATGGAGAAAGCAATAAAGAACAAGGTTGCAAAAGCAGTTGTGCCTGCTATAGATGTCATGTTTCAAGCCCTAAGGTTTATGCAGGAATGATATGTTTTTGGGATAAACTTGGATAAGTTGTTGAATAATGTTGTTTGCTAGTCTAATTAGGATTCTGTTGTTGGCTTGTTTATAATTAGTGAGTTTGGATCGAAAATTGTACCTCCAAAAAGAATTTTGAAGATGCTTCCTGAACTCTTTGACCATCAAGACCAAAATGTGCGTGCATGCTCTAAAGGACTGACTCTTGAACTTTGTCGTTGGATTGGAAAAGACCCTGTAAAGTCAATATTGTTCGAGAAAATGAGGGATACAATGGTATTATACTAAATATTTAAATTTTCAGTACTTGGCATTTAATGACATGCAAGTCAATTGGAAATAATTAGCATTTCTTTCATTCTGTTGTTTGAAGAAAAAAGAGCTGGATGCTGAGCTTGCAAATGTAACGGCGACAGCTAGGCCAGCTCGGAAGATTAGGTTAGTGCTCTGTTGTGAAGAAGTGTATCCTTGTTATAAATAAGTTCTACTTGTTTTTTTAGGATACCTTCAGACCCTTTTTGCTGATGTTGTGGTTATGCTTTATCTTTGTATACTCTTGGTTGAACTCCTGTTTCTGTATTGTGCTCTATGTAGATAAAAAATAATCTCATCACCTTCATAACGTAACATAAATGTATATATTTAGAGTTCTCCCTTTGTAAAGATAATTTAAAATTTTGTCTACTACCTGGAGCTACAAGAATTCAAGTTCATGCACTGGTAATGATTTGTTGTTTTCAAGTTCGCTGAACACTGACTATGCAATTTTTGTAAGTCAGCAGGTCTGTTGGGTTTTGTAAGTGTTCAAATTGTCTTCTTTTATTTGTAAATTAATGTCTACCAATATATAAAATTTTTCTTTTGTCTAACTTGCATAGGACTGATTTAAGGCAAAGGCCAGGATGTTTAGGCATGGTCATACGTATTTTGCATACCATGTCCTTGAATTCTGTCGTGTTACTTGAATTTAAAATTGATTGAACTGATCGAGCTGGTCAGTTTTTCCATTCATGTGGTGAAATTAATACTCATATAATTTTTTAGATCTGAACAAGATAAGGAGCCAGAACAGGAGACTGTGTCTGAAAATGTGGGTCCTGGTGCTTCTGAAGAGTCTGCAGCAGAGGGTATGCCATTTTCATTGAGGGACTATGAAGTTTTGTAATCTTGTTGTTGTTTAATCATGTTAACTAGTGCTTCATATATTTTCATTTTTAGCAGCTCCTCAGGAAATAGATGAATATGAACTCATTGATCCTGTTGACATATTGACACCTTTAGAGAAATCTGGTTTTTGGGAAGGAGTGGTAAGTGCTTTATCTTTTTGTTTCAATATTTTTTATGGATGTTTAATACATCTTTATCTTTATTTTGTATGTAATTGTAATCACAATTGTTTTCTAAAGTTAATGGCCTTGTTATCTTTTGTTGCTAGTATAACACAATGTTTATCCTGCTTATTTTGTTTTAATAATTTGTCTGTCGTTTTAGAAAGCTACTAAGTGGTTGGAACGGAAGGAGGCTGTTGCAGAGCTAACCAAGCTTGCTTCAACCAAAAAGATCTCTCCTGGTGATTTTTCAGAAGTTTGCCGGACCATGAAGAAGGTATTCTTATCTTCATGGTTGAAGTGAATTAGGTTATTTGACACTGTATATTTCACCCATTGTTTCTGATATGAGATGGACTGGTGAGGGCAGCCTGCTTCCTTTTAATATTTGATTTCTGCTATTTAAAATGGCTTATATTCTTGTTTGTGAATTCATTTCTGACAATGTTTGAATATGCATATGATCTTGAAAGTTTGCTGGTGTTGTAATGTCAGAAAGACTGCTTCAATCAAAATATAAGTGTGCTTACTGGGGTTTAAATTTCAATTAATTTTGTTTTGTTTGAGATGATTATATCTAGCTATCTGGAGTTCCCTTGTTGGAATGAAAATTTGGCATGTCAATGTGCATATGCTCTTTTTATTCTCTGACCTTATTTTACTTATGGTCAGTTAGCCTGTGATGTGATTATGAGCTGATTTTCTAGTAAATGTCTGATGAGGTGTTTTTGTGCAGCTTATAACAGATGTTAATATTGCTGTTGCAGTTGAAGGCATTCAAGCTATTGGTAATCTTGCCCGTGGTCTTAGAACCCATTTTTCTGCCAGTTCACGCTTTCTATTGCCAGTTTTACTTGTGAGTTCTGCATTTTTAGATCTTTCCATGTTTCTGATATAGTTGAAATGTCATGTATTTTAGATTTTTTTCTGCCTTCTTTTTCTTCAGAATCTCTCCTTTCATCCTTGTTTATCTATAGGAGCCCTTCAAAATGTGGAAGCTCTCCATGTCTAGCATAAAAGTAGTGCAAAAAAATAATTCCAATGTATCTATGCTTTGTGTTTGGGAGGAAGCCTCTGACTTAGTTTCCATTTTGTAGATCAGTGCTTCTTTATAGAGAAACTTAATGTACTATAGTTTGATATTTTCTGTTAGGATGGTTTTGCACATTTTTTAGTGATAAGCCATTTTTTCCTCTTTATTATGCTTTGCATGTACTGCTGCATGAAGGCTGTTGTATCTTTCTTCTGTTATGAACAATATTGGATTACTTTAAGTTTTTTGGCTGTGTAATGACCATTTAGAAATTTGGTCTTCAACCCTTTCTTTATCTTAATTCTTTCTCTTGATGTGTTAGATTCTATTATTGTTGAAATACTGACTGTAAAGTGTTGTCTATGTAAAAGGAGTTTCTGTTTATATTGTTATTTAATGGAATGATGAATTTATGACATTTAAAATATAGTATGATAGTTGACTTAGTTATTACTTTTTCTTGAGTTAAGCTGTTTCGTGATGTTGACTTTGTAATTTAATGACTTACAAAATTTCTTGTAGTGTTTAATTACTTATGATTTTGTGTCCGCTTTATAGACAGATGTATAAATGTACAGACTTCTCCACTAGCTTAATAAGGGGCTCTTCTAAGTCAATTTATTGCTGGTCTAACAAGTGTCTTCTTCTCTAGGAAAAAATGAAAGAGAAAAAACCTGCAATGTCGGAGGCACTTACACAAACTCTTCAGGCAATGCACAAGGCTGGGTGCTTAAATCTTGCTGATATTGTTGAAGGCAGGTTTTTTTTTACTATTATCAATAGGAACTCGTGACTTCCTTATAAATGCAAGCAACTTTGATATGTCTAATTCAATGGATGTTTTTCTAGAGATATAGCTCTCTCATTGTGATGAAATGAATTGTTGTTTCTGGAAGTTCTGGGTTTTTGAATTGAATTTTCACACTTATTGCTGGATAGATGGTTCATTTGAATGTTACACAGATTACAGTTGCTACTTTCTATTGCAGATGTTAAGACAGCTGTGAAAAATAAAGTTCCTCTTGTGCGCTCAATGACTTTGAACTGGGTGACATTTTGCATTGAAACAAGTAATAAAGCTACTATTCAAAAGGTGTATAAGGACTATGTCCCTATTTGCATGGAGGTCAGTGAATCTATACCTTAAGGTCTTCTTGACTTATGCTCTGTCTATCTTTTTCTCCTACTGTATGAATCTCCAGCTCTTATCTATAAAAATTTAGGACATCTGATCCTTCTGATTTTACCAACTCTGAAGTATGGCTAACTAAAAGAAAAATTACAGAATTTTTATTATTCTCTTTTACAAGTATTTGGATGATCATGATTTTCTTATTTGGGTAATCATTTGTTAGATGTGTGACTTCTGTTGCTGACAATATTTTTATCTGCCTGTTCATAGTTGTGTATAAGTGTGTTTAGATATCCAAACTTCTTTAGTTCCTTTTTTCTGATCCTTTCTATAATATGTATAACTAGAACAAATTTAATTCTGTAGAGCCTTAATGATGTAACCCCAGAGGTGAGAGATGCTGCCTTTTCAGCTTTGGCTGCAATAGCAAAGGTAAAACTGTTAAATTTAAATTCAGCGCTCTGTTGGTTCTAATTTAATTTTTCATTGTAGTAAATTCTCATGATATTCTTTTTCCAACTTTAGTCTGTTGGCATGAGACCTTTAGAGAGGTCAATTGAGAAACTCGATGATGTAAGAAGGAAAAAACTTTCTGAAATGATTACGAGCTCTGAAGGTGGTGTGTCCACTAGTTCAAGTTCAGGTTTGTTTCTTTCTATTTTTTGTTTCCATCGAGTAACCACTGCAATTAATTTAGTGTTTTAAAATTTTAATTCTATTTATTTCTCAAATTTATTATGTAGTGGTGGCTAGGGCTCCTGTTTCTGGTGGAAGTGTGCCATCGGTGGAGGTTGGTTTTCTAACTTTTTATTTCAACACTTATGTTTTGTTTTTACTATCTAGTCTCATGTGGTACTTGTGCTTTATTTTCTCTCTCTATTTTCATATGTACTCCATTGAATGTATTATTGTTCTTTATTATGTGTCTTGAGTTACTATTTTTGGACTAATCGGTTCTTAAGCCTTACATGTGTATGTCGACTATGCTGTGCCTTGAAAGCTCACTAAAAGGAGTACAAATTTTAAATAATCTGTGGCATAGTGGACAAATAAGATCAGTTATTTTTCTGTCATATTCTCTTCTTTGTATATATGCATATACACCTCCTTTCCTGTTCCTTTCTTGTTCAACTCTTTTGGCGAATTTGTGGCTAATCCTTTTTTTCTACAAATTTTAGGGATGAATTTTCTTTTAAATTTTATATAAAAGACAAAAAATATTTATCATTGAATGAGCTACGGGCAAGTTCTAAAAGTTGCTTGACAGTTCAAACTTTTTTACTGATACTAAAAGTTATTTCATGTGTTCGCAAGTTCTTTTAATTCTTTGTTTTTTCTTATGCATCCATAAATATTACAGTGCTATGATGTGTGTTGTAAGCAACATTAATCAGTCCATAAAGTTAGTTGCTATTACTTATATTATATATTAAATTGATATTCATGCAGAACCCAGAAAGTTCATTTGTTAGAAAGTCAGCAGCAAGCATGCTTAGCGGGAAGAGGCCCATTCCAGCAGCTGTGAGTTTGATTTTCTTCCTTTTTTTTGCATGTGTCTTTCTATTAGAGAAAGATTCTTTAACCTTGGAAGTTTTGGAGCAGTGGTTGTTTAATTTAAAAAATTTTCACTATCATTCTGATGTTCCCTGATAGCCTGCTAGCAAAAAGGGAGGTCCAGTTAAATCAGGTGCCAGCAAAAAGGGAGATGGAGCTGCACGACAAGAAACTTTGAAATTGGTTGAGGCTCCTGAAGATGTTGAGGTAAACTAATAGCCGGTTAGTCATAGCTTTTAATTTGTATTTGACCTGATAAGTTCTTATACTATGTCTCTAATTTCTCTGTTTTTTTTACAGCCAGCAGAGATGAGTCTTGAAGAGATTGAAAGTAGATTAGGCTCTCTTATTCAGGAAGATACAGTAGGTCAATTGAAGAGTGCCATATGGAAAGAACGCCTGGAAGGTTGGATATTAGAATCTTTTAAATTGTATGTCTTTTTTTTTTTTTCGTTTAGTTGGTAAGAAATTTGAAAATTGCTTAAAACTGAGTGAGCATTTCCAAAATTAACGAACCTTCTAATAAAAGAAAGACTTGCTTGAGGAAGCAAAATGATGACATAAAAGTGTATCAATTAATCTGATATTTGTGTATTTACATAATCCCATTCCAAGTTGTGGCATTACTATCTGTCATTATGTGGTGGTAAAATGATATGTACCCGGAAATGAGTCCCCTGCGACGATCTCTTAGTCTTTGGAGGGCTTATCTCCCCAGTCTATCCTTTTCAAGTCGGTTAGCAAACACAAGATTGACACTGTTGTATTCAATATCTAAGCACACTCACATGAGGCAACTGATTGTAATAAGAATATTGTATTAAACTTTCGATCGTCAATAGAAAATAGAATTTGGCAATTCATTACATCAATAGCATTCCATCAACGCTCAAAAACATTGCAAAAACACCCTATCTAGTGTTCACGAGGCTTGTCTCTCCCTCTTTCTCCTAATCTTCACAATTCTTGTCTGTCTTCCTCTCCTCCTCCAGGTCTTTTTCTTCTTTTTCCTCATCAAATTTGCCTTTCCGCTCCTTGTTTGCCACCTCACCCTTGAATCTCCTTGTGGTCCCTTTTGCTGGGTGCTTGTCTACTGTTTCAGACTGCTTGTCTGTTGCTTGTTTCTTTGTTGTGAAGTTGACATCTGTCGTCTCCATTTGCTTGCCACCTGTGCCCATGATCCCTTTCCTCCCTTTCTTCACATACACGTGCATCCTAACATAAAATTTTTAGCATATGTTTTCTTGTTCAATCAGAAATACCTAATAATGTAATATATTCCTTGGAACTTTAATGCTAATAAGTTATGAGTGTTCTGCACCTCTTACTCTGTGGTTATCCAGATTTGTAAGTTATATCATAAGCTGTTGTGTGTTATCTGTCACATTTCATGTGAAATCCAGTTAGGGTGACAAGAATTGTGTTTTTGTCAAAGTTGAGGATACTTGTAGCCTTGTTTTTTATTTCCATAGTTTTCCTCAAGTATATAGATTAGTAATAGAAACATTGTCCATATTCCTGACACGTGTTTTAGTTCTTTGCTTCCTTTCATATTAATAGTTTGTTTATTGGAACTGCCCCTTTCAGAGATATGAAAATGAAATGGCAGGAAAAATATTATTGCCTTGAAAATTTGAACTGATAACTTTTGGTCAACTTATGGAGTTGGGAAAGAATGCAGAGTTTTTGATAATCTCTGAAGTGAATCTTTGAAATATGGCTTTTACATCTGCCTTACTATTGTGACTGCAGTAAACTAGATAATTGGTTAGCTTCTAGATGTTGAACTTTTATGCAGAAAATATGTTTGCTTTGTGTTATTATTGAATATAAGATGTTGCCTTACAAAAAAGGCAGTTCAAATCTACTGAATGTGGTGGCATCTTTTTGTTTGTGGGGTATTTATTTATTTGTCTTTTTTGGTTGTTTATCAAATTTTACTGTTAAATCTCTGGCTTCTAAATGGCTTTTGTTGCAGCAATAACCTCTTTAAAACAGCAAGTTGAGGCACTGGAAAACCTAGACCAGTCAGTGGAGATTCTGGTCCGTTTGCTTTGCACACTTCCTGGTTGGAGTGAGAAAAATGTTCAGGTATTTAACTTTTTATGTCTGTAGGCTTTATCTTTTCGTTTGGGTGAGACTTTATTCCCTTTTTCTGACTGCTAGTTTGCTCTCGCTTCCTTTTTTGTATTTTTTAAGGTTTCTTATTTCTCATTTAAAGAAAACTTATTGAATTATCTTTGGCTTCTTTCTTCTTATAATATTCAATAAAGAAAACTAAGTCATTCAATAAATAATACAGGTACAGCAGCAGCTTATTGAAGTTGTCACTCACCTAGCTTCTACTGCAACTAAATTCCCAAAGAAATGTGTAGTTCTTTGCCTTGTAGGTGAGTATTAGGTCTCAACTACATGTTTCTTTTTTATAAATCAAACAGTTCACTGTTGTTCTGGTGTGTTGGGTCCGTCATTTTAGCTTAGTTAATATGTCATTTCTTCTAGAGTGACAGTAAAGATGCTTTGAGTGCCTCAACCGTTTACTTATCTGGTTATATTTGGCCTAATTAACAGGTATAAGTGAACGTGTGGCAGATATCAAGACACGTGCTCATGCCATGAAGTGCCTTACTACTTTCTCTGAAGCAGTAGGCCCAGGGTTTATCTTTGAAAGAGTAAGTATGCATTTTGGTTATCATCAGTATCTAAAGTAATCTCTGTTCAGTTGGTGGTCTGTGAAGCATCCTTGTTTCTTGGCATATAAGTGGTATATGAGGCAGAGATGAATAATTCTCTTTCTTTTTTCGATGTGTTTTTATTTGGTGTTTAACACTTACAATTTAGATGGTCTCTGTAGCTTTACAAGATCATGAAAGAGCACAAGAATCCTAAGGTTCTTAGTGAGGGAATACTATGGATGGTTTCGGCGGTTGAGGACTTTGGTGTATCACATTTAAAACTTAAGGTTACAGTTCTTTTTAAGTTTCTCGGTTTTATTATGTACTTTAATTTTTTCTTGGCATAATATTTTATTAATTTTTATCATTAAATTGAGATACAATGGTTCTTCCACAGGATTTAATCAATTTTTGTAAAGATACTGGACTTCAGTCCAGTGCAGCAGCAACTAGAAATGCTACCATCAAGTTATTGGGTGTTGTACATAAGTTTGTGGGTCCAGGTAATGAGTCATTTTATGTCAAACTCCCCATTTGATTAATTTCATAATTAAGTTTCTAAGACTTCATTCTTCTGCAGACATTAAAGGGTTTCTCACTGATGTGAAACCTGCGCTGCTTAGTGCACTTGACACTGAATTTGAAAAAAATCCATTTGAGGTATATCCCAATTTGGTTAAAGTTGTAATAAACATATTTCTCTTTTTTAGAATACTAATACACTCCTGTAACATTTTTTCAGGGTGCTGCTGCAGTTCCTAAGAAAACTGTTAGAGCATCGGAAACTTCTTTATCTGTGTCTGCCGGTGGGTTAGATAGCTTGCCACGTGAAGATATCAGTGGAAAGATCTCACCTACTCTGCTGAAGAGCTTGGAGAGCCCTGACTGGAAGGTCTGGTTGCTCAACATTTAAAATCCAGCTTGATATGTTTTCCCTTGTGTTTTTTGTCGATGCTGTTATTGACAAATGTAAAGTTCAAATGATTTAAATTATTTCGATTTGTCTTGCACACTTTGTTTTTTTTTTTTTTTTCAGGTACGTTTGGAGTCTATCGAAGCTGTTAATAAAATCCTGGAAGAGGCTAATAAACGCATTCAACCAACTGGAACTGGTACAATTTCTGCTGTGTGCCAATATTTATGCTTTTTTTTTCACATGCAGCTTTGAGCTATTGTAGTAATGGGCCTGAGTAATTAAGATTAATTATACTTGTGTCATTTCCAAGGTTTATTGATGGCACAAGTTGAATTGAATCTTAGACGTCTTATGTCCATTGATCCTTGACTCAGAAAACCTAAAATTTTATTTATCATAGTGGTGCCATTTTGTGGTAATAAGTAAAAACATCCATGTTATGCTTAAATATTTTCAATGTTTTTATCTGCATTGCACCATTTAATTGCCAGGGGAATTATTTGGTGCTCTTAGAGGGCGTCTGTATGATAGCAATAAAAATTTAGTTATGGCAACTTTGACAACTATTGGTGCTGTTGCTTCTGCAATGGGGCCAGCTGTTGAGAAGTCCAGCAAGGTTTGTGCACATTCAATCAACATGTTTTATTAAGGTGTATATGTTGGATGTACTTTAGAAGTTTGAAGCTTAACATGAACCTCTTTCTTGCAGGGCATTTTGTCAGATGTTCTGAAATGTCTCAGTGACAATAAGAAGCAAATGAGAGAATGCACTTTAACTGCTTTAGACTCTTGGCTTGCTGCTGTTCATCTGGATAAAATGGTACATGTTTGTTGCATTTTATTTGAGGCAATCCTGATGGCTTATTGTCATTTGTCATGATTAATTTTGTTGTTCTAGGTTCCATATATTACAGCAATACTGACAGATGCTAAGATTGGTGTGGAAGGGCGTAAGGATCTTTTTGATTGGTTGTCAAGGCAACTCTCTGGACTAACTGATTTTTCTGATGCTGTACATCTGCTGAAACCAGCTAGCTCTGCCATGGTGGTAAGTTCTTTGAAGAAAGATAAATGCTATTCATCTCTTGACCTCTTATTTTTGCCTGATTGCTTGTGTTCCACAATCATGTATTAATATCCCCTTTTTGAATCACATTAATGTCGGGAATCTTTAATAGGATAAGTCATCAGATGTTCGAAAGTCAGCAGAAGCATGCATTGTTGAAATTATCCGAGTTAGCGGACATGAAGCAGTACGTGCTCTATAAAACTTCTGGTGCTTTCTCATACTTTTGAGATTGAAGCTGTAAGTGAGCTTTATTTTTTTCTGGATTTATATATTCCTTTTCAGATTGAAAAGCATCTTAAAGATGTGCATGGTCCAGCTTTAGCTCTTATTGTTGAAAGATTGAAGCCATATGGGGGATCCCATGGTGTGTATATGGTTACCTGGTTCTAGTAATTTTCCTCTTGTATGTTTTTTAAATTTCGCATGCTAATTTGTGTTGCTCTTAGTATCACTTGAATCTGCAAAAGTAATGTCAGCGGGGCCTACATCTAAAGGCAGCTCGAAGGTTGTAAAATCTACTTCTAATGGCTTGGTGAAGCATGGAAGCAGGACTATATCTTCGGTAGGTTTTGCGTGCTTTTGTTACAACCATTTCTGCATGTAGTGAGGGTGCTGATTATTATTATTTTTTTGATGGCTTGGACAGAGGGGTATTCCAACTAAGGGTGCAAGGCCAGATGCAATTATGTCTGTTCAAGATATAGCTGTCCAATCACAGGCTTTGTTAAATGTCAGGGATTCAAATAAGGTATTGATTGGTGAAATTTGAAGCATTGAATATTTTCTGAAGCGTTAAGTATACTGAGAACATCTTTTATAAATTTTTTTTTATTTACAGGATGAGAGGGAGAGAATAATTGTTCGTAAATTTAAGTTTGAAGAGCCACGGATAGAACAGATCCAAGATCTTGAGGTTTGCTCTGGGATTTTTTCCTAGATATATTTATTTTTTTCCTATGAAAAATTAGTTGTGATAGAGATTGTGCCTTTTTTCAGAATGATATGATGAGATTTTTCAGAGAGGATTTGCATAAGCGTTTGCTAAGCACAGATTTTAAGAAGCAAGTTGATGGGCTTGAGATGCTACAAAAGGTGATCTAGTCATGATTTTGGTTCTTGAATCTAATTCAAGTTTGTTAATATGTAATCCTAATTGAATCAATTTTTAATTACAGGCGCTCCCATCTATAAAAAAGGAAATTATTGAAGTTCTGGATATACTTTTGAGGTGGTTTGTTTTGCAGTTCTGCAAATCTAACACAACATGCTTGCTGAAGGTATAACTATCTTCTTGCTTTCAAACATTTCCCTTTCTATCATTTTGTTTCTTTAAGTATGGAGGATTCTGAGATATATATTAGTTTACACTTTCCTGTTGGAATGAACAGGTGCTGGAATTTCTTCCTGAAATTTTTGATGCATTAAGGGAGGAATCCTATCCTTTGACTGAATCAGAGGCAGCAATATTTCTTCCATGTTTGATAGAGAAGGTGCTTGAATTGGCATTGGCTAGACTTTCATGCCCTTCTGGATGTCAATTGTTACCTTTTTGACCTTTTTTATGTTCATGTGCTGCAGTCAGGGCATAACATTGAGAAAGTACGAGAAAAAATGCGGGAATTGACAAAACTAATCGTTAATTTTTACTCTGCTGCTAAAACATTTCCTTATGTTTTGGAGGGTTTGCGTTCTAAAAATAACCGTACGCGGATAGAGTGTGTTGACCTTGTTGGATTCTTGATGGATCATCATGGGGCTGAGGTGCAAGAGGAGCACTTTTATCTTGTTTCACACTTCTGATTGTTTTCTAGAAAACTTATATTTGTTCTCTGTTTAGCAGATAAGTGGACAATTAAAATCTTTGCAAATTGTTGCAAGCTTGACGGCGGAACGTGATGGTGAAATACGAAAAGCTGCTCTAAATACATTGGCTACTGGTTACAAGATTTTAGGTGTGGATGTTACATAGTTGCTTTGAATTTACCTGCTATTGTTATTTCATTCTTTGATTTTTACTCTTGCTTTTTCTGTTTTGAGAATTGCGATATATTGAAAGCATGATTAATACTTTTGTGAGAAAACTTTCTCAATTATATTTAGTTGAAAATTTCTTGCTGTGGTAACCAGTTTGGATTGTTTGTACTTTTCCCCAGAAGTACTGGCTTTTTTTGACTTATTTTCTGTTTCCCTTTTCCAGGTGAGGACATATGGAGATATGTTGGCAAGCTTACAGATGCTCAAAAAAGTATGTTAGATGATAGATTTAAGTGGAAGGTTCGAGAGATGGAAAAAAGGAAGGAAGGAAAGCCTGGTGAAGCAAGAGCTGCTTTGAGGCGTTCTGTCAGGGAAAATGGGTGTGTTTCTTAATCTCATACTTTTGCACCTAAAAGTAACCTCTAGTGGACCATAAATTGATTGCTTTGCTGTATCAATTCTTAATTTTTTAAATCATATTTCAAGGAATTTTCACTTTAATTTTAAGCATAATTTTCGCCTTTTAACTCTAGATGTTGATGCATTGGGAAAGTTTAGGTTGTAATATATTTAAGTTATGCTGTTCTTTGGTGTTATTTTTGTTTCCTGTATAATCAAATTAGGGAAGGATGAAAAATAATGCAATTGAATTTTAAGAAATTTCTTCACAATTCTGTGAATAGCAGGAATTTTCTTTGGGAATTTTAATATACTTGTGATCTTCTATAGCTCTCTTGCCGTTGATTATTGCCTTGTGAAAGCTTACTAAGCTATTTGGTTATTTAATTTGTTCAGATATATGAACTTTGCTGTAATAGTAGCATGGATACAGAAAAAAAATTGTTTCTAATCCTAGTCTGTTTTAAGTCTTTGGTAATTATATGTTCTAGTTGATGCCTTTGTGTACTGTTGTGGTCTTCATTTTAAAATAAGTTTTAATATCTTAAAGTTTGCTTAGTTTGCGTTTTCAAATGTTTTTACTTTATGATTATTAGGTCTGAAGTAGCAGAACAAAGTGGGGAAGTGCAACAATCTGTTCCCGGACCTGCATTTATGAGGTTTTATTTTTAAAATTTTCCTTTTCTAAATATGCGGTAACTTTTATTATGTTGTGATTATTTATTCTCTAAAACATATCAAACCTGTGAAATTAATGTTGTTTCAATTCCAGGAAAAACTATGGCGATTCTGAGCTTCATGTGGAGAGACATTTAATGCCCCGTACACTAGCCAGTGTTAATGGTCCCACAGACTGGAATGAAGCCCTGGATATTATTTCTTTCGGTTCACCAGAGCAGGTTTTGTTGATTTGTTCTCATTCTTAGTGCAGTATCTTTTCATTTGTGCTGAATATCAATATTATGAACCATAACTAAGGTTGCCTACTTGCCAAAAAAAGAAAAAAAACTAAGGATGTGTAGCAACTAATGGAAGAAAACCTCACATGTATTGAGTTTTGTGCTTCATGTTTCTTACTGCTGCTTGTGTTTCTTTGTATAAATATGAAGCAAATTAAAAATCTTGGATGCCAGATAATCTTAAAGTGTTCACATGTATTGAGTCTTGTGCTCCATGTTTCTTATTGCTACTTGTGTTTCTTTGTATAAATACGAAGAAAATTAAAGAACTTGGATGCCAGATTATCTTAAAGTGTAAATTACTGAAACAAAAATTTCTATCAGGAATTATTTTTAAACTATTGTTGAAATAGAGGATAATAGCCATCTTTATAATAATATTTTAAATTTTATGGTATAATAAGTTATTTGTGGATTATTATCAATGGTATATCGGGAATTTTATGGTATGATGGTATGCACTCCATTGCATCGATTTCAATGAATAAAAGGTCTCAAACTTTAAACAATGCATTGCAGTCTGTTGAAGGGATGAAAGTTGTATGCCATGAATTGGCACAAGCAACTAGTGATCCAGAAGGTAGTGCAATGGATGAACTTGTGAAGGATGCAGATAAACTTGTTTCTTGCTTAGCAAATAAGGTATTGTAATTTCAATTGAGTCCTTTCTCTTTCTCTTGTAGTTCCTTCGTAATTGAACGATTAAAATATAAAATCCCTTATGTTTTGAATAATATTTTTTGATAGGTAGCCAAGACTTTTGACTTTAGTCTGACAGGAGCATCATCAAGGTCTTGTAAATATGTTCTTAACACCCTTATGCAGGTATAATGTAATAAAAAATCTGTCTTTTTGTTCATGAGAATATTGTAAAAAGGACACTCAGAATCGTTCAATGAAGATATTCAAATTCTTCTACATAGTCTTCTTAGCTGTTGAACTCTTCCATTGAATTACTTTGCTGCAACTTACTAACTTTATGAACTTTGTGCAGACATTTCAAAATAAGAGGCTTGCTCATGCTGTCCAGGAAAGTACTCTTGATAGTCTCATTACTGAGCTTCTACTTTGGCTCTTAGATGAAAGGGTTCCTCATATGGATGATGGCAGCCAGCTTTTAAAAGCTCTAAATGTGTTGATGCTTAAGATTCTGGTGAAAACTTATCTGATATGATAACATTTTCAATAATCTTAATATATATTTTTTGCTTAATTGACTTGTTATTGTTCATACAGGATAATGCTGATCGAACTTCATCCTTTGTTGTCCTTATTAATCTCTTGCGTCCATTAGATCCTTTAAGGTGGCCTTCACCTGCAACTAACGAGTCCTTTGCTGTCAGAAATCAGAGGTTTTCTGATCTGGTTGTAAAATGCCTCATCAAACTGACTAAGGTATCTTTCATTGCTGGTACCTTTCTTTCTTGCTTTCTAAGATTGTTTTGACAACCAAATTGTTTTTTTAGTAGTATTTTTCTATTTTTTAACAAATTGATAAGCAGTTTTGGGGTGGAAACTCATAACAACTTAAGTGGTTGCATGAGTTTTCCTATTACAAAAATTGCCTTTAGTGGGGACATGTAATTGAGATGATAGATAATATTTTAAGGCTAGGATGTGCACTTTTTTTGCAATGTTAATAATTTGTTCTCGTGAATTACATTTAACTAATTCTTGTGATTGTATGGAGAGACTTTTTAATAAATTGTTATAATGCAGTATTGAAAAAATTTCGCTATAATATTTTTTGACCATGAAGTGTGTGAAACTTTTCAACTGTTTTGTTTGTTTGTCAGCATTGATTTTTCTGTGCTTTGGCTAGATATGTGCTAAATTTTCTTTCATGTTTCTATAGGTTCTTCAAAGTACTATCTATGATGTAGATCTTGACTGCATTCTTCAAAGCATTCATGTATACCTGCAAGAATTGGGAATGGAAGAAATTAGGAGAAGGTATATGTCTAACATCATCTGAATGCTGTCTGTTTTTCCTGATCTTGGAGCTTGAATTTTCATTTACTGACATCTTTACTGCTTTCAAATAGAGCTGGAGCTGATGACAAACCGTTGCGAATGGTGAAAACTGTTCTACATGAACTTGTTAAGCTCCGAGGAGCTGCAATTAAGGGTCACTTGTCAATGGTTCCTATAGACATGAAGCCTCAGCCAATTATTCTCGCCTATATTGATCTTAATCTGGAGGTAGTAAATTAAGCAAACAATAACTAAATTGCTTTGATCTAAGATATTTCTTTTTCGATTGACACTTTTTTCCTTATTATTCTTTTCAGACTTTAGCTGCGGCAAGAATGTTGACATCAACTGGCCCTGTGGGTCAAACTCATTGGGGTGATTCGGCGGCCAACAATTCGTCGTCTGCTACAAATTCCACTGATGCTCAGTTGAAGGTTCCATCTTCTATAATATATTTCATGTTCTATGTATTTTTTTAATAATTTTCTTCATGCAACCATTATTTCTTTTCTTTTTCTCTTATTATTGCTCAACAATAATTTCTGGATGCACTTTTGTAGCAAGAACTTGCAGCAATATTCAAGAAAATTGGTGACAAGCAGACATGCGCCATTGGTCTCTATGAACTGTATCGCATTACACAACTATACCCCAAAGTATGTTGTTAACTCTGTCATCCTGTGATACTTAAATTTTCTTTAGTAATGGCTTGGCTTAAGTTGATCTATATGATTTTATTTTTGTTTTATTCATACTCCATTTTCGTAATGTTTATCTCAGGTTGATATATTTGCTCAGCTCCAAAATGCAAGTGAGGCATTTCGCACTTACATCAGGGATGGTTTAGCACAGGTTAGAATTGCTATCCTTCCTTTTAAATGATGCCGGATATTTGGGTTGTGAAGTGTACGTTAACTGGTGCTGTTTTATCCTATCATAGATGGAGAAGAATGCAGCTGCAGGGAGGACACCATCAAGTTTACCAATGTCAACCCCACCTCCACTGTCTTTAAGTGGTTCATCGCCCGAATTTGCTCCTCTATCTCCTGTACATACAAATTCATTAAATGATGCTAAATCATTGAATGTAAAACCTGAGCCAACAAGCTTTAATTTACCACCTTCATATACTGAAGACAATAGGATCAATAATGCCTTTGCTTCAAGGGGTCTTGCCTTGGAGAATCCTTTGGGTGATCAACGGAATGAGAAATATGGAGGTATATAAAATTTGCATTTGCTTTTCTGTTTTTTCCTGGTTAATTTAGTTAAAACAGACCTAAAAGCAGAAACCGTTGTTGAAGCTGCAGTGACCACTGGAACATTAGATGCAATTAGAGAAAGGATGAAGAGCATGCAATTAGCTGCAGCTGCTGGGAACCCAGAAGCCATAAGCAGGCCGTTAATAAACATACATGACCCTTTGAATCATGGACTTCCTAGTCAGAATCGTTTGCCGGAGCACCCTGGTGCTGATAATGCTGTACAGGGTGCAGTTCTCCCCATGGACGAGAAGGCGCTATCTGGACTTCAAGCCCGGATGGAGAGACTGAAAAGTGGAACAATGGAACACCTTTAAAAACTTTGGAGCAATATGAGAAGCTGTCGCTCCAGTATCTTATATGATCCCCTGCCCTAGGATGCGTTCTTGTAAATGGAAAGTGAGCGAGATTGAAACAGAATTGCAGCTGCCACTGATGTGGAAACTATTGCATTCATCGTATAATGCAAATGTTCATTGATTATGTATTCTTTTTCACCTTTGTGGCAAAGTTTTGGCCAGCTGTTTCCTCACTATTGCATTTGATTGTGCTATAATTTAGTGCTTGTATATTGTAATCAAAGCCCTGTTATACTTTTTTGCTGGTGACTAAATACTTTCAATTTAATATAATGTATACATTTTACACAGGGTATGTCTCTGGCTTTGCTTGGTTTTGTATACAATTGTTATTACAAATACACAATGTATTTTTAGTGAATCTGGAAGCTAACCAATATTTCTTTCTCCAGTTTTCTTTCAACAAGGAAAATCCCAGAAAAGCTCACCCAAACAGACTCCATAGCCAACTGCTGCAGCATAATCAAGTCCTGGCCAGCTTCCTCCTCATCATCAGTAGTTGTTTCTGAGCCTGAAGAATCATTCATTATCTGTGATGCCACTGGCAACTCCACGAGAGCTTGTTTCTGGTATTTGCCTGTGCATCTATGTTCCACCGAATCAAAGTGGTGTCCTTTCAAGGGATGGTAATGGGATGAGACGGCTGAATATTGTCATCCTCGTCTTGGCCCTGTCCTTGAAACAGGGATGACAGGAATCCCGTTCTCTATTTGAAGGGAAAATTCAAAATTTTTGTGGGTAATTTAGTATGTAAGAGCTTAGGAGATATGTAGGTGATTTATCTGTTTCGTCTTGGTCCTATTCCCAACTGTGAGGGTTTTAGTAAGTCCCCATTCATATTGAAGAATGAGAATCCTTTCCCCTGTTTAGGGAGGTGCAAGTTGTAGACTCGATTTTAAGGATTGAATTGATGTTCCCAGTCCCATTGGATTTCTCTTATTGACATTGTTGTGTGACAAGATAAAAGCAGAGAGAGAAAGGTCCAGAATTGTAGCAATCTTCCCTCTTAAGTTATTGAAAAACTCAGTTCTAGGGACTCCAAACTGGATATGTCAGTAATGGTGATTGGGATCTCACCAGAGAGCTGATTGTGTCAGAGGTTGTGCACAGAGAGTCCTCTCAAGAAAGCCTATTTCTGATGGATGTCTCCTATAAGTGAGCTAACAGAGAGATCTATGCAATTGAGATACATCCGAACAAACTTGTGTTTCTGAGACAAGCCCTTCCTCACCCCGACTAGCTCTACCCCTGCACACATGGATGAGATGACATAAACAAGGAGATTTATCATCTTCAAACCATTTAGTCTTCCAGGGATGAGTCCTGAAAGCTTGTTGACAAATCTATATTTTGCAGCTTCTCCAGCTTGTTTATCTCTGCAGGAACTGAGCCATTGAAGAAATTTAATTCTAGGAAAGTTTGGAGGCTTTGGGGTTCTCCAATGGATGTAGGTATCTTCCCATGAAATGTTATACCCCAGCTTAAGAACACCCAAATCTTGAAGTTTCGGGATGAAACCTGGAGAAAGGGCCTGCAAAATGATTGCCTGTAACGAGAAGATAAAAAGTTTTGTACCCTCCAAGCCATCAGGAAATTCTCCACAAGGTAATTCACTCCGAGGTTCAGAAAAATTAGAGAAGTACTGGGAAAGATCAAGGAGCATTAACTTATTATTTGAATGACAGAAAGATAGTAGGCATCTGAGTATGAAGTTTGTTTCCGGAGAATGATAAAAATATTTTACTTTCCCAGTTCAAAGCTTAATTGTATTATAGCATCTGAAATTGTTGGAAAAAGTTTACGTTGTTAGACATTCTCAAGCGGGCTTGGAGTCGATGGATGAAGTTTGATAGATTAAAAATCCAAGATGTGATTGTTGCTCACAGGTTGTTCCATAAAGTCAAGAGTCTTCTCTGGGTCAGATTCGCCATGAAATCTGGGATGGTAAGAAACACATGTTTTTAAGTCCAGGTAGTCAGGTTGAAATTTTGGAAGAAATAGACTGAATTCAAAAGCTATCTGATATAGATACGAGCTCGAAATCAACGATGCAAAAGACTTTATCTTTCTATTCCTGTTGTAGGAATTGATTATAAAATACTTGAGCATAGAAAGCTGGTTGATGCAACCTAGTAAGTTTTCCTGCTAAAGAAAGATGCTGGGGAGGGGAACTGGGTATGGATCCTTGCAAAGAGTTCTGCCTGATGTACTGTAAACATCAGGTTTTTCAAGTTGGGATATAATTTTATTGAAATCCAGTGCTAAGTTTTCCAATTTGGAGAGGTTCATCTGAGAAGTCGAAAATTGGCGTCTGGAGGAAACAATTGGAACCTTTGAATTGAACTAATAATAGAGGCCATGGAGCTGGGAAAATGCAAATCAGTGACAATCTCAGAGTTGTTTGCCAATTGAAGTTATGTCAGTTGAGAGAAGGTAAAGTATTGGGCCATTTGAGATACTCGAAAGAGAATTGTAACATCTTAGCGGTAATAACTCTGACTATTGTCAAGATATTGCTCATTTTAAACAGATAGTCTATCAAATTTTGACAATTTAGGAGTTTATAAAGTATTTAATCAATTTTTTCTCATACATAATATCTTTCTCATGTTTTGTTTAAGGTATTTTCTCCTGCGCTGGTCAATACAGGATTTATTTCATCATATTTGTGACACTTATTGAGACCTTGAAAGCATGTTAGTTGAATTGTGCATTGTATCATGTATAAAAAAACTAATTTTATGTATTGTGTATCATATCGTATCGTAAAATAAGTTTTTTAAAATAAAAAAATTATATTATATCATCATATTATAAAATATCAAAAATATTGTTTAGAAGTTACAAATTTTCAAGAACAATTTTAAGAAAGGTGTATCAATTTGTATATATAATATATGTCACATTTGAGTATATGCTTACTATATAATAGTAACTTTCTGTATATTTCAAGATAAGGATCATTTTTCAATTGTATTTTTATTTTGTTATATAATATGGATAGATTTCTAGTCACCATTTTAAACCAAGACTTGAGTAAAAAGGTTCTTTTAGGTGTGACTTTGTCATTCAATTAGATAACTTAATTATGACCTCTTATAAAATTTAATATCACCCTAAAATTCTTGAAGTGTGGGATTTTGAAAATCAGACAAACATTTAACATATTCTTATTAGAGGAAAGGGTATTATGGAGGATGGGGCACTTTTTTTATCCTAAAATCCAGATGTTTTTGGTTTTACATTAGGTTAAGAGATTAAAGATAGGTTAGCAAAAACAGCTATAGTTGAGCATGATTTTAGTATCACTAAGAAATAATGCCATAGGTTGGGAGAGTGATATATTACCATCCAACAATTGGCCTATCAATGACATGCAAAGGATTCCAACACATAAAGCAATAAGCAAATCAAGTAGAAAGGTAGAAGATTAAGTAAATTCACACAAACAATAACAAGTCACTTACTTGAAAACTAAAATTGCAAGAGTTTGAATCAAATATAAAGGAAGGCCTTCGCACCAACTCATATCACCACCAACCTTTCTTGCATAAGATTGGATAAAAATATAAAACATAAAAACATTGAGAGTTCTAAGTTCAGAGGAAAAAGGCATCAAGCTTTTTGCTAAACATCAAAATTAGTTTTACTTGAGAGAGAGAATCCTTTTATATAGGCTTTACAATGAGAATAAAATGTCTAAAAACTCCTTAATATTAACTATACGAAGGTTAGATTCAAAAAGTAGACAAAAGGGTAAATTACAAAACAAAAAAAGGCATGAAAACAGGTTATGCTATGACATGAGAAAGCTTTGTCGCAATGAGGAAATTCTGCACAAAGGCCATCTTGGATAGAAAGTTGATGTCATGACAAGAAGATGTTTCACCGTGGTACAAGTAGTTAAAGTAAAGGCTTTCGCAATAAGATTTATCTTTGTCGCAATAGGATTAGGGTAGACCATCATCTTGAATCTTTGCTTGCTCTTGGATTCATTGTTGGCTTAGGGTATTCTTTGAGGTTGCTTGGATAAGTTTCATGAGATCTTGGAGAGCTTGAGCGACCATTGATGATGTCTATGGCATGGCTTATGAAGGCATATCTTCAAGGCTTCCATTTGAAGGTTTTCCCAAGATGTCAACACACTCAATCCAGAGGTTATAGCTTGGATAAGAGAAATTTAGATAAATTGAAAATGCAAGTGTTTTACGGCTTGCATTTCTAAAATATTTATTTCCACAATTGATGTTTGTAATATTTTTATAACTTGGAAACATATCATCCTCTCTGGGTTAGAGAGGATTTGCCCTTAAATCCCAATTATCTTTCAAGTAAGGGCTTAAATCTCCCACATTGATAGTAGTTGAAACTTTACCATAATCACTTGAAAGTTTCACCTTATATGCATTATCATTCACCTTTTTAAGAACCTTAAAAGGTATATTAGTCTTAGGTGCTAATTTACTCTTCCTTTTATTTGGAAACTTTCTATTTCTTAAATGTATCTATACTAAATCTCCCAATTGAAACAATCTAGGCTTTTTGTTTAGCATATTCATTAACCTTTTTAATTTGTGATCTCACAACCTCATGCAACCTTTTCATTCGTTTGATTTTTTTTCATTAACATCAGCACTAAGTTTCATATCAAATGGCAAAGAAGTAAGATTAATAAGAGCCAAAGGATTTAAACCATATACAACTTCAAAAGATGTGTGGCCTATGGTAGTGCTTAGATTCCTATTATAGCTAAATTTAGCATGTGTCAACTTCAAATCCTAATCTCTCACATGTATGCTAACTAAACTCCTCAAAGTGTTTTTCAAAATTCTATTAGTTACTTCGGTTTGACCATTAGTTTGTAGGTGATGTGAAATGTTAAAAATCAATTTAGTTTCTAATTGTTCCCACAAACTTCTCCAAAGTTACTTAAAAATTTAGTATCTTTATCCAACACAATAGTTCTAGGATTACCATGCAATCGAACAATCTCATTATAGAACAATTGAGAGATATAAGAAATATCATCACTTTTACATTGGATGAAATTAGCTATTTTGAAAATCTATCAACAACTACAATAAGAAATCCTTATTCCTTTAGTGCCATTGCAAAATCTATACTAACATCCTTCTAATGTGATTTGAGAATAGGCAAAAGCAAATAAGGATTTGGTTTAAATTGGCTCTTAGCTTTTTAACAAGTCCCACATCCAACTATAAGGGCTTGTACATTTCCTAGTATTTTAACCCAATAAAAGTATTTTTTAAGAACTTGTAAGGTTTTGGCAACTTTGAAATGTCCAGCCAACCCTTTTTCATATGCTTCCTTTAATATCATTTCCCTAAAATTACTTTTGGGAACACACAATTTATTACCTTTGAATAAATAACCATCATGCATCATATAATCTTCATAACCAGACTTTCCGTATTAAAGCATGCAATTTTTCATACTTATATCTTCTTCATAGCATACCTCCTAGATAGAGCATCGACTATGACATTACTAGCTCCTTGCTTGTGATTGGAAACAAAGAAGAAAGATTGTAAGAACCCTACCCATTTGGCATTTCAAGGCTGAAGTTTGTGTTAACCATTAATGAACTTTAATGCTTGATAGTCATAATAGAGAACAAATTGCTTTAGTATAAGATAATGGCTCTAATGATCAGAAGCTCTCACTATAACATAAAACTCTTTGTCATCAGTGCTATACTTCTTTCTAGACTTTTAAACTTCTTACTAAAGTGAACTATTGGTTTCCTATTTTAAGTTAGGACTAAACCAATATCTACTCCACTAATATCACACTCCATTTCAAATACTAGTGAAAAATATGGAAGGTCAAGGATTGAAGCTTCACATATATTTATCTTGATCTTCTCAAAGGCAACATTGGTAGATTTAGTCCACTTAAATTTACCTTTTTTCATGCATTCAATTATGAGAGCCATAAAAGTACTAAAATTGGCTATGAGCCTTGTAAAAGGAAGCTAACTCATGAAAACTTATAATTCTGTAATGATGAAGGGGTACGCCTACTTTGAATGGCTTCCACTTTTGATTGATTTATTTATATATCCTCCATATAAACTACATAACATAAAAAGACTATAGTCTTCATGAAAATCTCATATTTCTCCATTTTAGAATAAAGTTTTTTCTTCCTTAAAACTTGATAGACTTGTCCAAAATGGTTGATATCATTATCTTAACACGTACTATAGACAAATATATCATTAAAATAAATTGAAACAAATTTTTCAAAAGATGGTTTGGGTACCTTATTTATCAATCTCATGAAGGTACTTGGAACATTTGACAACCCAAATAACAGGACTAGCCATTCATATAATCCTCCCTTGGTCTTGAAGGTTGTCTTCCATTCATTTTTCTCTTTTATATGTACTTGGTGATAACCACTTCTTAAGTCAATCTTTGAAAAGATTTTAGCACTATGAAGTTTATCTAAGGTATCATCCATCCAAGGTAGAAAATACCTATACTTGATAGTAACCCAGTTAAAAACTCTATTATGCACACATATATAATAGGTTCCATTATTTTTAGGTGCTAAGATGGTATTTACTAAACATGGACTCATAGTTTCTCAAACAAACCCCATATCAGTTAATCCTTTACTTACCTTTGTTGCTTTTTTGACTCTTAAGGATTGCATCTGAAAATAGGTTAGTTAGGCAAAAGTGCACTAGGTGTCAAATTAATTTGATGTTTAATACTTGTTAAACCCAAATAACTTAGATGGCAACTAACCTAGAGGTGAATAAGTTATTTGAAAACTTTATAAAAATTTAAAACTTTTTTAATCAATTAATCAACTTAACCTATTCAACTCAACTAAGCAATTTACCAAAAAATAGAAAGCAGTAAACATCAAATAAAGAGAGTTAGGGATAGAAATTGCTCAACCAATTTAGAATGGTTCGGAGCTTTTCCATGCCTCTTATATCTATTACTTCAAGCAACTTGCTTGAAGGTTTCCAACCACTAACTTTAACCCTAAAGTTACAATAGTTTTGACATAAAAGATTTCACTTTTCTCACATTAGTTTTGATCACAAGGGATTGCACCCTTAACTTAGTTTTTATTGGGATTACATCCTACACCAGTTTTCTGGGATTATGCCCAAGGGTTTGTGGAAGTCACAACAACAATTTTACCTCACAAGGTTGATATACAATTAGCTCACAATTATTCTCTCGAAGTGTATATAATTGAGTTCTGGAGAGAGAGAAATTAAAGAAGAGATTAGAAAGTGAAGATTGGTAATGAGTAGCCTGATTCTTTAACCCTCTTAACTTTAAAATCACTCCAATTTATAGAATTTTGGTTGAAAGAGCCACTGGAGTAATTTCAAAGCCATTAGTGAACAACTGTGCACAAATGCACGATCGTGTGCTTATAGTACACTACCATGCTTCCTTTAATAAACGCATTTTAACGATCAATTTTATGAACTTTGCTAAGCATGCATGATCATGTGAATCATACATACAGTTGTACTTCATCTATTTATGCCTATCTCTTCGACTTTCTAAGTTTACACGGAATTCATGCATTAGCAACACATGAGACACACACAAACTGAATTTGCTTTGAGCACGACCATGTGACTTTTTTACACAATCGTGCTTCTAATGGGCTTGACTCATCTTTGACTTAGCATGATAGCATGACATGGGCATGTGATTAATTTTCTCTTGGCACACGATCGTAAACTATTGTTGAGCACGGTCATGTGTTGCTCAATGCTTTAACTGTTGACTTTCACCAAGAACAATCGTGTGACGTGGGACACATGCTTATGTGACCAAGCTTTTATGCTCAACATGATTGTGTAAATAATGCGTATAGTCGTGTGTGACATTAAAGTTAACAAGCACGATCATGTGTTAGTATTATACGATCATGTAACACCACTTCTTTCAGGCACCAAACTCCAGATCTTAGCATGAGAGCTGCATACAATGTCATGTTTCACCACACACGATTGGATTATCA
The DNA here is from genome assembly GCA_026122585.1 of Anacardium occidentale. Taxonomy (NCBI): domain Eukaryota; kingdom Viridiplantae; phylum Streptophyta; class Magnoliopsida; order Sapindales; family Anacardiaceae; genus Anacardium; species Anacardium occidentale. The sequence continues at coordinate 318,324 of JAJEJH010000111.1, read as the reverse complement.
ACTAAGCATGGTCGTGTGTGTGAGACACACATGCGTGTGTTTGGAAATTCCTACAAAACTAAGTTTTGCCCCAATTTCGATCATCAAACAAGTTCATGTCAAGGGTAATTTCATCATTTCATATATTTTAATATATTTTAGGAATCATAAAAAATTAAGGGTTTAACAATACCCATAATAGATGATAATCCAAGTGGAAGTCTATTGAAAATATATCATGGATTTTATCCAACAAATGTGATAAGTAATGATGGGTTTTGGTTTTGTCATATACTTTATTCTTTTCGACAACCAATAAAGCGATGATACATTGGTGTTTAGGGATAACCTTTTCTAGTTGATTGGCATTAAGGATAACGATGATGTGTTTGTGTTTAGGGTAGTGTTTAGTTAGGTGACAAAGGTGTAAGAGTTGTTTTCTTCTTGTTGAATTTACAGGTATAAGTATTCAACCTTTCATTATATATCACTTATCTATCAAATTTTCATGGTCTTTCAAGTAAGAGATTACAAGCATTGATGGGAATGACATCACATGCTACCTCATCCACATACCTCTTCCTAATTGGAAATATAACTACAACTTGCTTGTTCAATTGTAAAATGTCTTCATTGTTTAGCCATTGCAACTTGTATGGCTTAGCATGATCAAGGGTTAGTAGTCTTAATTTCTCTATAAAAGTAGTAGAAGCTACATTGGTATAAGTCTTACTATCTATAATCATCAAGCAAAGTTTACACTAGATGGTACATTAAGTTTGGAACAAACTCTCCTTTTGATTATCTTGCATAGTTAATTCAGTATATATTAATCTTTTAAGAACAAGTAACTCATTTTGTTCAAGTTTAGCAACTATTTCTTCTGCACTCTTAACTTTAACTTCATCTTCACTATTATCATCTTAGAATGCTTATTCTATGGATTTTTTCTCCTTCAAAATCAAAACCATCTTATTTGGATAACTGGCTTGGAAATGTCTATAGCCATGACATTTAAAACACTTCTTGTTTCTAAGTATATTTTAATTGGCATATTTTTGTGCTCTAGGTTCTCCTTAGTTGGCTAAATCATTTTTAATTTACCAAAATCCTTAGAAGGAACATAAGACTTGGTATAAGAAAGAGACCCTTTTTGGTAGGTTCATTCTTTAAAGATTTTCTTAAGAATGGCATATTTCAAAGCTTTGAGTTGTTGCTCCACTTTCAAAGCTAAGTTACATATATCATTAAAGGAATGATGAGGTTAAAGTTCAACTTTGTGGGTTATCCTCTTATTCAATCCTTTAAAAAATTTAGCTATGGTGTGCTCCCTCTCTTTAGGGTTATCATTCCTCATTTTAAGGTTTTCAAACTCCCGAATATAATTTTCCACTTTCTTCTCCTTTTACTTCAAGTTGTAAAGCTTGAATTATAAAACTAACTGGTGGTGCTCAGGTAGAAATCTTTTTGCAACATTCTTTTGAGTTTTTCCGTGATTTTACTTTCATATTCCCTTCTCTTTTTCTCTCCCTTTAAGTATTATCCCACCACAAGGAAGCATAATCTTTAAACTTCAATGAGCCAACTCTAAACTTGTTCTTATCATTATAGCCCTTGTACTAAAAAACTCTCTTTGTACCATAAAACCAATCTACAAAATAAATGCTGTTGAACCCTTAGTGTTTTGATGATTCCGAAAATATGTTAAAATTTATGAAATGACCAAATTACCCCTGGCATGAACTTGGTTCATGACTGAAATCGGGCTGAAAAGCTGTTTTACAGGAGCATGCATGCATACTGAGCAATTGAAGACACACATGATCGTGTGTTCAGCATTTGAAGCCGTACACACCCGTGTATTGAGCCGCACACGCCCGTGTATTGCAATGTTAAGGCCGCACACGCCCGTGCATGGGAATATTGAAGACACACGCCCATGTGTAAAATGACACACAGCCGTGTGTCAAGGCTAAAGGAAGCACACGATCGTGTGCTAGAAGGACACAACCGTGTGTCAAAGAAAAATGACACATACGGTTGTGTAGCACAAAACACACGCCCGTGCGCAAGGCCAAAATACAACCGTGCATCTCCTGTGTGTTGATCGTGCGTGTACTTGTGCTAGCTTCTGGAATCTGAAAGTAGATGGAAAAAAAATGATACACGCCCGTGTGATACAGATACGCATGCCCGTACTAGCATAAAAATGACCGTTGGAATTACAGATTAAAGGAAGCACGACCGTGCAAGAAAAATGACACGCCCGTGCAGTTCTACTAGAAAGTCTCCAACGGCTCTCAAATCAGCAAGTAACGACTATATTCTTCCAAATCCTATAAATTGGAGCTGATTTGAAGATTGAAGGGTTGGAGAATCAGACCTAAGACTTCCATTCTTTCATTCTCTAAACTCTTCTCCATTGTTCTCTCACAAAAGCATATTTGTAAACCTTTAGAGAGAAACCTTGAGCTCAATTGTTATATTAGCCTTGTGAGGCAAATTTCTTGTAATATTTTCACAAACCCTTGGGCGCAATCCCGTGAAACTAGTGTGGGGCGTAATCCCTGTTAAAACTAAGCTAAGGGCATAATCCCTTATATCAAAACTAGTGTTAAGGGCGAAATCCCTTGGATCAAAACTATTGTAACTTTGGATTAAAGTTAGGGGAAGGAAAATCTTTAAGCGGAGTTGCTTGAAATAGTGGACGTAGGAGGCGAGAAGAAGCCTCAAACCATTATAAATCGGTTGAGCATTTCTTTTCCCTCACTCTCTTTAAATTTGTGTTTATATTATTTATTTGCTTGGTTGTGTTTAATTTGAATTATATGCATATTTGAGTTGGTAGAATAGGAAAAACGTTTTAAACTTGATAAATTTTTAATTAACCTATTCACTCCCCCACTAGGTTATTTGCCATATTATTTTTGGGGTTTTACAATTGATATCAGAGCTTGGACTCTTGTTTTCAAAAATCTAATGATTTTTAGAGTTAAGATCCATTTTCGAAACTTAAATGGCAAATATTTTTCAAAAACTGTTTTTCGAGGAAGAGGGTAGTTCAAATAGGCCACCCTTATTTTGTGGTATAAATTACGGTCAATGGAAAATTTGTATGAAATTTTTTGTTTAATCCATTGACTATAAACTTTAGAAAATTATTGATAAGGGTGATTTTGTCCCTATTAATCCAAATACAAATTTGCCCAAGAATGAATTTGAATTTAATAAAAACGATGAAAAATTGATGAGTTTAAATTCAAGGGCATTAAACATGTTGTTTTTTGCTTTAGATACCACAAAATTTAACTGTATTTCCTCTTGTGAAATAGCACATGAAGCTTGGATGATCCTCCAAATGACTCATGAAGGTACAAGCCAAGTGAGGGAGTCAAAGGTGGAGATGCTTTTCCGTGAGTACGAATAATTCGAGATGAAGAAAGATGAAAACCTCACAGAGATGTATAAACACTTCTCAAACCTAGTAAATGAATTGAGAGGATTGGGAAAAAGGTTTGAGAATATTGAGTTGGTCAAAAAGGTTCTACAGTCATTACCGGAAGCTTAGAGTATGAAGGTGACGACAATTGAAGAATCGAAAGACTTGACCAACATGGGCATGGACGAATTAATCGAGAGTCTCCTAACTCACGAAATGAAATGGATGCTCAAGAAGGAGGGGAAAAAGAAGAATATCGCACTCAAGGTTGATGATGATACAAGTGAAGATAAAGAAAACTCAACCGAAGAGGAGAGCTCGATGGATGAAGAAGATTTGAAGATGCTCTCCAAGAAATTCAGCAAGTTCTTTTCAAAAGGGAAGAAGAAAAAGAAAGAAAAAGTGGTGACTTGCTATGAGTGCGAAAATGAAGGGTATTATCGACAAGGAAGGGCATTATCGGTAAGAATGCCCTCAAGCGAAAAAGAAATATTCGAAAAAGAAGATGTTTGCCGCATTAAGCAAAGAGGATTCAGAAAATAAAGATGAAGATGAAGATGAACAAATCTCCTTGTGCTTTTACACCGAAAACAAAAATTGAAGAAATGGTGTATAAGTAAAGGTTGAAGCACAACACATATTCAGGTAAGTTATTCTAAACATGTTCAATTATATGTTGTGAATGATAATGGTGTTAGTATGAAAATGTGGTTGATGAATATGTGCTGATTTATATATTTGTGTGATATGCTTGATAATTTATATGCTTACTCTGAATTTGAATTGAATCGATCCAAAAATATTTTCGAAATCGGTCAATATCCTCTTAGTTGATCAAAATGAGCAAAAATCCTATTTGGTTGTGTTTTGATTGATTTTGAATTTCAGCATTACATAATAAATTTTTCCAGATCACACGACCGTGTATCATTTGCACACAACCGTGCTTGACCAGCACACGCCTGTGCTGTAAAATACACGCTCATGTGATTTTTTTTTAAACGTTGAAACACGCCCATGTGTGAGAAGCCACACGACTGTGTTCATTTGGGCATTTTGCAGCACACACGCCCGTGTGTTCAAGAGACACACAACCGTGTGTTTTTGGGGATCCAGACACATGCCCGTGTGTCCGTAAAACACATGCCTGTGTGTCCGCTGCTATATAAGAAAATCAACCCTTTTCTTCTCATTTCAACGAAATCAGAAACCTTAGTCGCCCATTTGCCGAAAATCTCTCAAATATTTCTCAAAAATCACTCATTTTTAATCAAATTTCTCACCTACATTTGGCTTCTAACATCATTTCATCAAGTTCTCTTGCATTCCCACACGATTTCATATCGATTTTCGTATCAAGTCTATCAAAATCATTTACATTTCAAAGCCATTCACAAAAATGCCTCCAAGAATGAAGAATGTAAACAAAAGATCGAATGAAGGGCCTTATGGAGTTGTTTTTCAGAATAAAGAGCAAAAGATACGCTTCAATCGACTTTTGGGGAAACCAATTTATGTTGGAAGATGCTTAGACATATCAATCTTAAGAGAAATTGGAATTTTGAAGGATGTATTGGTTTTAGTTAGAGCTTTAAAATTGGAAAAATTATTTTTGATGAGATATAATACCTATGAAGGATTAGTTTATGAGTTATACAGTTCGTTACAATTATCGAAAGATCCTAGGGGAACGATTTTGGATTATACTATGAAGTTTCGATTAAGAAATTTAAATTGGATTGTAAAATCATAGGAATTAGCGAGCTGGTTAGAATGTGATTGTGAAAGAATTCTCGATATGCCTAGAGGGCGTAGTTCACAGGCATCATGGATACACTGTAATGGAATCGATTTTTATCATGCGCATAAAGCCAAGGCATCGGCTATGCAAAGTTCGAGCCTAAAAATTTTTCATCGGATGATTACTTATACTTTAAATGCTAGAACGAACACTAATGGACATGTAAGTGTAAGAGATCTAGCATTAATGGAAGCCACTCTGGAATTCGCTCAAGTAGATGTGGCTCGGTGGTTAATTGGGAAATTAAATGATATTCAGGAAAATACAGATAAACCCTGAATACTGATAGACTTTGGGATGCTTATATCATTTTTTGCTGAGAAACTTGGATTAGATTTATCAGATTATGAGCATCACGTGATTCCTTTCATAGACATCTATTACATTGGTGTAGATGCCTTGTTCATAATGAAATTAATTGAAAAGGACGGTTTGAAGGGATGGAGACTAGTTGATACTATTGAAGAGACTGAGCCTTCTATAGCTCCTTCAAGTGCCCCATCACATGCAGTCGAATCCAGTGGAAGAAGAGGGAAGAAGACTCAAATTGACCAAGGAATGGAATTTCAATCGCCCTCTGAAATGCAAATGCTAATGACCTCATTTGAAACTTTTCAAGGACAAGCCTTAGAGCATTTCAACTTCATGAGCCAAGAGATAGTCGACATGAGAGATAGAATGAGACGTCTTGAAGATCGAGTGAGTGGAATAAAAAATCAGTTACAAACTATTAATTCTCGGTTTCCATCCGTATCAGTACAAGATGATGATGATGCCCCTCCACCAGCTCAAGATTGAAAAACAACATCCTTCATATGCAGTCCTTCATGCATCATTTGCATATTTAAATTTTTTTGAGGAACATTATTTTTTTAATTGTGTTGACTTTAACATTATATTGATAATAATTTTTTTAATGACTTATTATTGCCTTGCTTGTTGATGTTGATGAATTAAAGTAGTTGGATGATTGTTGATATTTTGGGAGTGTATATTTCTTGTTATGTCTGGGAAATATCTGAAAAAAAGAGGAGATTGTCAAATTTTTTTGATTTATGACAAAAATGGGGAGAATTAGGGTTAAAATTAAATAAAAACTTTTATATATGCATAGAGATAGGGGGAGTAATGAAAACTTTTAATTGAACAGAGAAAGAGGGAGTAATGAAAACCTTTATATGCATAGAGATAGGGGGAGTGCTAAAAGAACAATAAAAGTTTTAATTGAATATGCTTTATTGAAAATTTTAACATATTTTGTCATCAATCAAAAGGAGGGAGATTGTTGAACCCTTAGTGTTTTGATGATTACGAAAATATGTTAAAATTTATGAAATGACCAAATTACCCCTGACATGAACTTTGTTCATGACCGAAATCGGGCTGAAAAGCTGTTTTGCAGGAGCATGCATGCATACTGAGCAATTGAAGACACATACGACCGTGTATTCAACATTTGAAGCCGCACACGCCCGTGTATTAAGCCGCACATGCCCGTGTATTGCAATGTTAAGGCTGCACACGCCCGTGCATGGGAATATTGAAGACACACACCCGTGTGTAGAATGACACACAACCGTGTGTCAAGGCTAAAGGAAGCACACGACCGTGTGTCAAAGAAAAATGACACACACGACCGTGTAGCACAAAACACACGCCCGTGTGCAAGGCCAAAATGCAGTCGTACGCCTCCCGTGTGTTGATCATGCGTGTACCCGTGTTAGTTTCTGGAATCTGAAAGCAGATGGAAGAAAAATGATACACGCCCGTGTGATGCAGGTACGCACGCCCGTGCTAGCACAAAAATGACCATTGGAATTGCAGATTAAAGGAAGCACGACCGTGCAAGAAAAATGACATGCCTGTGCAGTTTTTCTAGAAAGTCTCCAACGACTCTCAAATCAGCAAGTAACGGCTATATTCTTCCAAATCTTATAAATTGGAGCTGATTTGAAGATTGAGGGGGTTAGAGAATCAGGCCTAAGACTTCCATTCTTTCATTCTCTAAACTCTTCTCCATTGTTCTCTCACAAAAGCATATTTGTAAACCTTTAGAGAGAAACCTTGAGCTCAATTTTTGTATTGGCTTTGTGAGGCAAATTTCTTGTAATATTTTCACAAACCCTTGGGCTCAATCCCGTGAAACTAGTGTGGGGCGTTATCCCTGTTAAAACTAAGTTAAGAGCGCAATCTCTTGTATCAAAACTAATGTTAAGGGCAAAATCCCTTGGATCAAAACTATTGTAACTTTAGGTTAAAGTTAGTGGAAGGAAAATATTCAAGCGGGGTTGCTTGAAGTAGTGGACGTAGGAGGCGTGGAGAAGCTCCAAACCACTATAAATCGGCTGAGCATTTCTTTTCCCTCACTCACTTTAAATTTGTGTTTATATTATTTATTTGCTTGGTTGTGTTTAATTTGAATTATATGCATATTTGAGTTGGTAGAATAGGAAAAACGTTTTAAACTTGATAAATTTTTAATTAACCTATTCACCCCCCTCTAGGTTATTTGCCATATTGTTTTTGGGGTTTTACATATGCATTGAGACTACCATTAAATTCAGGGATATTAACTTTCAAACCTTTATCATCATCATCATCTCTCTTCCTTCCTCTCTTTTGAAATTCAGGTTCATCATTGGATTCACCAGACAAGGAGATTTTCTTTTCAAGAAGTGATCTCCATATAATAGTTCTTTGTCTATAATGGGTAGTTTGATCATAAGTATCCCAGATGGTTTGGGCTTGATGGTGTATAATGGAAGGGTAATCTCTTTGAGGTGGTGGTGCTCTCGCTTGGTTTAAATTATAAGATTCTTAGCTTTGAATAACCTTGGCCAAGTCTTAGGATATGTCATGCATAGGTTGAGAAAGTGTTTACGGTTGAAATGAGATGAAATTATGGTAAAGTAAATAGTTAATTTCAAAGTGAACATTAATTTCAGGTGGTTTAGAAATGGTGGGTCATTTGTTTGGGTTAGTTGGGTTTGGGTTGATATGAGTTGGGTATGTAATTGGGCTTGATTTTTGTGTTTAGGGTTTTGTGAAAATTATAAGGGTAATTGTGGTATTTAGGTGAAGGGTAAGATGGTAAAATTGAACAAGGGTAATTTGGGAATGCAAATGACGATATTTAGGATAAGATTTGGTTAATGATGGAAATAAAAGGCAAAGAAGAACGAATCAATGAAATATTGTTTGGTGTTCACTCCAAACTTGAGTAAGAAGTAGTTGTTTTAAAGGTTTTTTAGAATTTGAAAGGGTGAACACCTTTCTTTATCCTTAGTTGGGATAGAGCTGGATGAGATTAGGGTTAAATAATGAGGTATAAAGTTTTGGGACGTAATGGGAATTTAAAAAAGAAAATTACTTGGTTAGGGTTAAATTGCATTTAATGTATGGTGGGCTAATTAAGGTTTATGCAAATTTATCAAGGCAATGAGATATGGTAATAAGGTAAAGACAAGAAACTTCATAGGCACCAATCCAACACCAAAATAAGGATCGAACAACTAATTTCATCCAAGTTTTATAATTTCTACCATTACATGCAAACTTCAAGCCAAATTCTACTCAACTTCAAGAAAATCCTTAACACTTGAATGAATCCTAAGCTTCAAACCTATGCTCTGATACCAATATGATATATTATCATCCACCAATTTACCTATCAATGGCATGCAAAGGATTCCAACACACAAGGCAACAAGCAAACCATAATAGAAAGGTAGAAGATTGACTATATTCACAAAAAGAATATATAAAGATCACATTTTGGACCCAAGAGTTATCTCTAATGATAAAAAAACTTGGAAAGATAGTGTAATAGGTCTGTGTGTGTATATATATTATAATATTAAAACACTAGTCATCGCTGCCATAGACTATACACATGTCCACTTTTAAAGTAATCAATCATTAAATGCATATATATATATATATACACAAATTGCTTTGAAAAAAAGGTCTTTTGGTGGGACACATGTGTCAACTTTTAAAGAATCAATCAAAAAATCATTTTCAAAGCAAAAAATCAACTAACAACTACTTTTTCCAAACCTTAAAAAATCAAGCATGTTAACATTTTTGTAATTAGCTTCTCATTTAATTCCATCTATCTCTCCATCTTTCTCTTTGTCTTTATTCCCAAATTTTTAATCAATCTCCATAAATTAGTTGGAATATCAATCTATTAAAGGTGTAATATTTTAAATATCAAGAATTTGGGTTTAGGGTTTTCATTTCTGAAAACTATTAGTTTGTTTTCCTTTTGTGATTAATTTCTTATATTTGTTCATCGCTCTCTCCAACTTTCTCTTTGTCCCTGTTCCCAAATTTTTATCAATCTTTATTGAATCAGCTGAAATATCAATCTATTAAATGTTTAATATTTTAAATCTCAAGAATTTGGGATTAGGGTTTCCATTTCTAAAAGTTATTAGGTTTGTTCTCTAGAAAGTTCCTGTAAACTTTTGTGCTCTAGAGGCATGTTATTTCAATATTTGGGTTTTCATTTTATTTGTTAGTTATTTCAATTTTAATTCTTAAATTATGCTTTGTACTTGTTATTGTTGTTGTTATATTGTTTTTTAGTTTTTTTTTTTTTAAATATAGATAACTTATTATCAAGTATTTGCGTGAAATTTTATGACATATATATATATATATATATATATATATATATATTAGTTGTGCTGTTAAATGTTGGATATTAAAGTTATAGTATTCAAAATAACAAAAACATAATAGTTGGAAAACAATGACAAAATGTACATGGTGAAAATTTAGATTCATCAAATATATTAAATTATACTATAATTCAAAATACCATAAAAAAATTAATTACAATTACTTACACAAAATATTGAACCATATAAAAATTAATGACTTCAATAATTCTCCCAAGAAAAAGTGAATCATCCAATATGTAGTCCTTGGTTGTATACGAAGTATTAATGTAAAAATATATTAGTTAATAATTTAAATTCACATTACATTATGTCTTTATTGGATGTCATTGGTTGATATAAAGTTGGATATTGGAAATATTAATTAGGTGGCCATTGTGGTTGACTACCTTTGCTCCATTACAATGAACTTCCATAAAAAATTTTAACATTTTTAAGTCTTCATTGAAATCATAATTCTTCTTAGTTGAAATCATGTCAAAGAACAATCTAAAAGAAACTCCAAATCATTGCACACTTAACAAATTGGACAAAACTCAATCAAGGATTAGGAGAAGAATGATTGTGATGGATAAACTTGGGACAAGTGAAGCTTCCAAATCAAATGCTGCAACAACAGGTAATTCAAATTTTACAAGCTTTTTTTTGGCAAATGTTTGTATTCATAATAGTGATTAAAATTTGCCTACTGTATCTTTTTCTATTTTTTAATATCAGATGAATATGAATCATCAATTACTGGTTCAAAACATTCATTTTATATTTTTGAAAAGCATATATGATTTTTGAATGAGTTGGCCTTTATTGAATAATCGGTTCTACTTTCTATTTTCATATTAATAAAATTATTTGTGCTTTGTTTGTATTGTTTTATGAGGTGCAGTATTATCTTTGAATGATTTGCCCTCTATTTAAAATGTCATTTTGAACATCATAAATTTATCTATCAATTATTTATATAATTTTGTTAGTTATATTTTATTTTATGTATTGTTTTGTTACTATGTTATATTGTGTTCTTCTCTAATTGGTATTTATTATTTGTTTCCTTTTAAAGTTCAATATTTGTTAGATGGTAATGATATTTGTCAAGTGATTTTGAACTAACTGTATCAAATATTTTGTTTTTAGTATTATGATAATGGTTTGATATCTGCCAAGTTAAAAATTTTCCAAATTGTTTGCAAAACTATGCTAAATATATATTAGTTGTGTTGTCAAATTCGAAGACTAAATGTACAAAAAATGGGTTTTTGATGCATCTGAAATTGGTTAGATATTGAATTTTATTATTAAGAAATGCTAGACATTGCCACTAGAAATGGTACACATGTCAATTTTTAAAATAATCAATCATTAAATACATAATATATATACACAAATTATTTAAAAAAAAAAGTTTTTTGACGAAATACAAGTGTTAGCTTTTAAAGCAATTAATCAACAAATCTTTTTTTGAAAGGTTTTCTCAATCAATAAACCCTTTTAAAAAGCTACACTTTTCAAAGCAAAAAATCAGCTAGCAGCTACTCTTTCCAAAGCAAAAAAAAAAAATCGTTTATATTACAGAAACGTTTAATGTTATGCTCCCTTCTCTCTTTGGAATATCAAGCATGTTACCCTTTTTGTAATTAATTTCTCATCTAATTTCATCTCTTTCTCCATCTTTCTCTACGTTGTTATTTCCAATTTTTTTTAATCAATTTTTATAAAATCAACAAAATATCAATCTATTAAATGTTCAGCATTGTAAATAAAGTGAATGGGTATGTGATGTCTATATGGCTGGGTGAAGATTTCTGATATATCCCTATCTCTTTCGATTTTTTTATTTACTCGATTTATTTATATTTATTCCTATAAATTCTGATTTTGTTAACAAGCCTGATTCATAAAAAAGATTTTTTTTTGTCATTGAAAAGTGGATTATCAATCGATCTGACAATAGCGAAACGAAAGTATTACTAGTAATACATGTTGCTCTCACTAAAATGCATATATTTGTGGATATTAATATATCACTCACAGCTCTGTTAAAAGACGACGATTTTAATCTAAATAGAAATGCTTTGAATGAAATTATAAGAATATGGTAACTTATCTAACCTCTGATAATGTATGCAAAATGGATGAAAATTCAAACAACCATGAATATATATACATACCAGAATTTTTTAACAGCATTAACACTTCTAACATTCCAAATCACAAGTTGACACTGAAGGTTGGTGTTCCCATCATGTTGCTTCACAACATAAACCAATCTTTTGGTTTGTGCAATGGTACAAAGTTAATAATGGAAACATGTGATAGACAGAAGGGTAATTTCTGGCTCCAATGTTGGGCACAAAGTTTTTATAGCTTGAATGACCTTAACATTATAAAATATTATATTGTCGTTTAAATTCCAACAAAGATAACATTTGATCTATAATGACAATATATTTCCCTTATCCAAATTTCCATTTGCAAGAAGGAATTTGGTGGTGGTGTTCATCCTTTATTCTTGGTTTACCCTCAAGTTGGTGGAATATTCTTTTATGCTTGAGGTTTGTTTTCTTGCAACATTTTAGCTTCATTTTTCTACCTTTCTTGGTTGTTGTTTGATGATTTTGGGAGGTTGGTTGTTGGAGATTTGAGCTTGCTTTCAGCTACACTTGCAGTAGATAGAATTTAGGATGAATGTGACATGGATTGTGCATGAAATGGTATGGTTTTAGGGCTTGTTTTGATGTTGGAAACTTGAGATGATTTTTATGAAATTCTCATCACTAAAAACAAGAAAAGGGTTTTCATTATTGATCATCCAACAAATTTCCAACAAAAGGTAAAATCCTAGCCAACTCACTACAAATTTTTCCAGCCAACTTATTGCAAAAAATTTTCCAGCAACAAAATTCTTCTCCCCAAGTGCAACCACAATCCCATAACATTTTAACACAAATTTGCAAACTACAACAACCCTAATCTTTCAATCAAATCTCTGATACCAGATGATCAATAATGAAAGCCTTTTTCTTGTATTTTTAGTGATGAGAATTTCATAAAAATCACCTTCAAGTTGGTAGAAGATTTCTTTATGCTTGAGGTTTGTTTTCTTGCACATTTTAGTTTATGTTGTTGTTGTTGTTGAATTGCTCATCAAATCCCTACCTTTCTTGTTGTTAAATGTGTGGTGTTTGATGTTGAATATTGATATGCTGGAAGTTGAATAAAGTTGTGACTAATTTTGAAGTTAAATGAGCTTGAAATTTGGAGTTTTTTTTGCTTGAAAAGTTGCTTGTTTTTATGTGAGCTTGGCCTTAATCTTTGCTGGGTTTTTGGAGTGTCATTTGATATCACTTTAAAAGGTTTAAGGGCTATCATTATTGATCAATATCCATTGGTGGTTTGCTTGGACTGTATCTCCCACACTCTGTTTTTAGTCATGGCCAACCCTATGAAGTGTTTTCAAGAATGAAAAGCAAAGTTGGTTTGAATATCCTTACTTGTGACAAAAATGGAAAATCATATAATAGTACAAAGAACATTGTATTTAAAGAATTTTTTTATAATATAACTTAGAGAGTGGATGATTTTGTGATGATTTACCTTTGTTTCTACTTTATTTTCTCATTGCCGGTATGGTATATAATTTTTTTTTTAGTTTTTTCAATTTAATTATTAAATTAGTAAAGCCTTTCTTATATGATATTTTTTTTTTTTCTAAAAATTTAAAATTTTTATATGGAAAGCATTGAATATATATATATTGTGTTTAATCAGTTTGGAAAGGTCGTTGGTAAATCAAGAATTGTAAGGTAAATTTAAGCTTCTTTAACTACAATTCTCAAATTATTTCTTCTTCTTCCAATTTTATACCATGAAGGTTGTTATCAAAACCATTATTTCCAAATAGTTATGTGATGATGATACATTTATTTGTGGTCATTTTATGTATCAAGTTTAACATCAATATCAATTTTTTTCTCTTTCGTTTGTTTTATCAATTTATACTGGATACAACATAAATTATATTTCCATTTTAAAAACATATATATATATATATATATTAATTATTGGATTAATTATCGGTTTGTTTTGTAGGATTCATTTTAATTTTAATTAGGTTTATTTAGGATTAGAACAAACATATAGAAGTAAATGCATGGGGGATGTAATTTAATTTTTATTTTATTTATTTACTTATGCTTAGTGAATGTTTATTTTATTGCTTCGAGTGGTGAATAATATATATGCATTGCATGAATTAAAACAAAATTTAATTAAACTTGATGATATGTTTAAACGAACAAACCATAACAGTGGAGGCCAACCTTCAGACCAGATGGTATGGGTGTCTAACACCTTTCCATCTTCATACATGACTCTCTAAACCCAATTTATTAGATGGGTAAGAAATGTTGGGTATTCTACAAGAGATCCACAAGTCATTTGTCCTCATTGATAAATTCTTTCTCGAAGTAACTTTTAAATGGTGACTCCAATAGACTTTATTGTGGGCTACAAATTCGTTATGCATTTCGCTTGACCATATTTAGATTAGTCAAACAAGAGTAATAAATTTGTCTTAGCACAGTGTGACAAAAATTGATGCTACACAATAACAAGTCACTTACTTGAAAACTAAAGTTAAAAGAGTTTGAATCAAGCATCAGGGAAGGATTTTCCAACAACTTGACTCAAATCACCACCAACCTTCCTTGTACAATATTGGATAAAGATCAAGAGCACAAGAACACTAAAAGTTCTTAGTTCAAAGGAAAAGGCATCAAGCTTTTTGATAAACATCAAGATTAATTTTACATGAGAGATAAGCCTTTCACATGGGCTCTAAATTGAGAATAAAATGTCCTTAAGATTAATTATACAAAGGTTAGGATCAAGAAGCAGGCAAAAGGTTAAGTTACAAAACAAAAAAAAAAAACATGAAAATAGGTTGCGTCGTGGCAAGGAGAAAATTCCACACAAAAGCCATCTTGGACAAAAAGTTCATGTCACGGTAGGAAGATCTTGTGTCATGGCACAAGTAGCTAAAGCAAAGGTTGTCGCTACAAGACTTATCTTTGTCGCAACAGGAGCTGAGCAAACCATCATCTTGAATGCTTGCTCTTGGGATCCTTGTTGGCTTGGGGTCTTTTTTTAAGGTTGCTTGCGTGAGTTTCATGGGATCATGGTGAGCTTGAGAGACCGTTGATGATGTCTATGGCATGGCTTGATGAAGTCACATCTTCAAGGCTTGCATGTGAAGGCTTTCCCAAAGATGTCAACACACTTAATCCAAGGGTTATGGCCTGGATGAGAGAAATTTAAATCAACTGAAAATTCAAAGGTTTTATGGCTTGCATTTCCAAAATATTTATTTCCACAATCAATGTTTGCAAGGGTTTATGGCTTGCGAACATATCAAAGAGAGAAACTCACTCATTTGTTCATGCTTCAGATGTTATTGATAGAGATAAAGACAGAGAATATTATAAAAATCTTATTGCATCCAACTCATGGTCATGAAAATGTTTTCATTGTACATATTATGGGGATAGTAGATCTAGGAAAAGTCACACCTGCAAAATTGGTGTATATTGATAAGATAGTGAGTGACTATTTTAAGGTGAAAATATGAGTGTAATTTTCTTTAAAAAACCTTCTAATTGACATCATCCATTCCGCATTTGAGAAAAAAATCTATTCACAAGAATATAGACCAATTATAAATAATTCTCCTTGATGTTCCAAAATGAGTAATTAATAGTGAAAGGAAGTAACCATATTTATTCCAAAACTTATTGACATTTATCATTTCATTGCTTGAGGAATGTGAGAAGCATTATGTTTTCTTCCATTATTGAAGGAAATATCGCTATTAGCCAATCATTTTTTGAATTACTTATCTCAAGATTGAATTTAAGAATAGAAGTAGTGCCTAAAGTAATTTGTAATATGAAGCATTTGAGATTTATGGAGCTAGGACATAACCCTGAAATAAAAAAAAACTCCCAAATTCCATTTACAAGCTACAAAATCTGCAATATCTATCACTGCTTGATCATGAGCAACTAGCAGGGTTAGCAAGAGAAGTAAGGTGCTTAATCTTAATTTGAGCACACGATAAGATAAGCAAGACAATAATGATGAACTCAATAGCACCGAGCCTTCCCTTCGATTACTTTTTATTATACGTTTAGCATAATTGGTGGAATTGCCAAAATGGCTTCTTCATTACTTGAAAAATACTTTAAGAGAACTCGCGATTACTGGTTGGCCTAGACAAACAGAAAGATGCAGACTGGAAGTAGGTGAAGATTGGTCCAAGATGCTCATATCCCGAAGATTCAACTTGACAAAGAGATTATCAAGTCAACCAACAATTCGGTATGACCAATCCATATCTCTTCTTTTTCATTTGGTTCAAATTTTGAACTGCTACAAAACTGAACCTTTTCTTTGTTTTATATGTGTGCGGGAAAACTTGAGTAAAATTTGTGAGTTTTCAATCTCATAAATTCTTCAATTTCTATTGAAATAACCTAATTTTGAACCCTAATTCAACCAAATGACAAGAAGAATTATACATTTTACTTCTCCAAACTGTTAATTATTGGTGTGGGATCTATTGTCTTCATGTTTTTCAGGTATATAAAAATTATTTGGTTTATTATATAGTATAAATTTAAGATTGTTGCGTTTCTTAAATACCTTTTAGTATTCTACTTACCTTAAAATTAACCTTATTTGTAAACATATATTGTAGGACTCATGGAGAGTCAATCAGATGGTGCACTTAGTAAAGCACATATTCCTCTAGTTTGATTCAGAATATCATGTTAAATTTTACCTTTCTTAATGTGATTTGTTCAAATAAATGTTTGTGAATGTACAAAGTTTTATATTTGTGTTAAAGTTTCAGATTTTATTTCTATTTACAATTCGATTTTCATTGTTTTTTTTTTTCTTTTTTGTTTTCTCTCCATCCCTGACGATGTCAACTCTAGATTTGAAATATAATTTTTGATATTAATCTTTCTTGTTAAGAGATATGATATTAAAATTCTTTGGTTAAAGTTTCGAGCTTTGTAGACCCTTTAACATCAAATTCGTACAAATATCTGGACGTCAAACATTATTTGCTCGTTTATATTGATTAAACAGAAGAAACCAACTTAGGGATTCATTAAATTTAATTTAATATCTGATATTCTAATTAAAAAAAAAAAACATTAGTTGTTGAAATTTTTTTATGCAAAGAGGTAGATTACAGGGTGTTAGTGCTTGAGATGCAAGACAAAGCCTTTTATGATTGCAAGTAACATACTCAGATTGAACTGTCTTCAAAGAAACTTCGCCTATAATAAGAGCACTCCGTACTGTAAGGTGCATTCTATTCGTTTGATTATTTTTCTGTAATTTAGTGTACGACAAAATTTCCTTTGGTGAGTGTTGTTGGAAAATTTAATAACACGAACCAATATTAACGATAATTTTGATTTAATAAAATTAAATAATTTAATATCAATTTATAAATAGATTTAAATGATCAATAAAAGTAAGTCTAATATTGATCAATATCTAAGTAGTACTCATCTAGTTCAAGAAAACCAAGGAAGACCAATCATACTTTTGAAATGGAGGACTCGAACCAAGTACGTCAGTTTCGAAAATATCTTATCAAATGAGACAATAAAACATAGGTTTGAGTCACACATTCGAATGAATGTTTAGCATCACAAGCATCATTTTTGGCAATTGAAGACATCCTTATTTATCAAGATACTCCATACGAAGCCAATGGAAAAAACAAAACTCAATTCGGATGTGAATTGGTCCGAAAACAAGCGAAGAAAGAAAGGCAGCAAGAAGACCCGCGCTGTGTGCACAAGTAGCAGCACTGCACGCTGCAGTGCACTGCCTTGCAGCAACAGCAAGCCCGCAGGCCTGTGTGCGTTGCGCGCAGCGTGCGTGCTCCTGCACGTAGCATGCTTATGCCGCGGCATGATGTCGTAGCACTTAGATTCTACCCTTTATTTCCCTTATCTTGTTTATTTTAGCCAGTTTTGCATATTTTTGTCTTCAAAATTTCCCCAATGCTCCAGTTTTGATATTCTTGGATTTCTAATGATGTTCATCACGAATTCGAATGCCAACGACTCTTTAGATCGAATTCAAATAATCAATTCAGATCGAACTCTCAAGTCAAAAACTCAAATCCAAGGCCAATTAATCAAGGGAAAATACATGCATGTAAGATTATGACATTTTAATTATGTTTATATTTAATTAAGCTTTGTAATTAGTTTTTAGACCACTTTAATACCTTTGTAATTTTCTTTTTAATATTTTCTTTATTTGACTTGTAATGTATTTTAAGTAAATAGAGTTTAGCTTAAATTTAACCATGGTTAAAGCTTGCCTATATAAAGGCAACTCAAACTCATTGTAAAGAACTTTTGTTGAAATGAAAAATTGGAAAAGCCTTGGCTTTCTTTGGTTCCATGAAGCTTGGTGATTCATGTGAATTTTATTTCCTTTATCCAATTTTCTAGCAAGAGGAAGTTGATGGTGAAAGAACCTTGGTGGTGAAATTTCCATTATCCTTGGTTCACCCTCAAGTTGGTGGAGAAATCCTTTATGCTTGAGTGTTGAAGGTTGCTTGAATTGGTGATTATTTGGAGCTGAACTTATGCTATGTTTAAGACAGAAAATTGCATGAAATGAAAGGATTTTTATGCTTGAATAATTCTGGAATTTTAAGGGTGAGATTGTGGGATATTATAATCAATTTTGGGAGCATTAGCAGTCTCCCATTATAGATCATTTGGTATCAGAACTCTAGGTTGTGTTGTTGTGTTTTTGGTGTTGAAAAATTGCTTGGGAGTAAATATTGAAATGGCTGAAACTTATATGATGTTTCTGCATGAACTTTTTGTGGTTGGAAAAATTAAGGTTATTGTAGTTATAAGCTTGTGCTGAAATGTTATGAGATTGTGGTAGCACTTAGGAGAAAAAAGAAATTTATTGCTGGAATTGTTTTACTGAGTTGGCTAGAAAGTTTATAGTGAGTTGGCTGGAAATTTGTTGCATTTGGTCCAAGGAAGAAGATAACCGTTGAGGAGGGAAAAATTGGTTCAATTTTTTTGCCTTGTGTCCATTAATTGCATTTGTCTTTACCCTCTTCAATGTAATGCTTTGTGTCTTGTGAACTAACACATCCAGCCACCTTAGCATTTATTAGCACAAAACCCTTCTCTCCATTGTCCCTTCCAAGTACATTCAACTTTCCACATCACCACACATTAACCACTAATCCCTCTCTTAATCTCTCTCACTCCTACCATTAACCTTAATCACCTTAATTAATCCTTAATCCACTCTCACACTCAATTACCATCCTATCCCTATTCCAAATTACCCAAATACCCTTTTCCAAAATTACCCAATTACCTTTACTCATCTAACCTAAGCCCAAATTTGAATCATCACACTCAAGCCCAATTAGCACCCTAACCCAATCCAAACACTTAGCCCAACCCAAACCCTAACAAAAAAAAAAAAAAACACTATTCCATTCCCGTAGTTACTGTTCATCCCCAACAATACTATTTACAGAACCTTAATTTCATCTTTCTTAGAGTGTTTTCTTCCCACATTATCCAAATTTACCTATGGCTGGTACAAAAACAAAGTTGCAGGTTCAAATTCAAACTTTGGAGTTGAAATGCATGAGAAATTTAATAAGCTTGAGAGACATGTGAATATAGTGTCTAAGCAAATTTCCCAATTGGTTTAAAGCCAAGTTGAAGTAGGTGATAGAAATTTGAAGATGGATGTGCCCAAAGTTGAGAATTTGAAGCCAAAAATTTTTTTACGTTGGTTGAATGACTTTGAGATGATGAGTGAGCTAATGAGTTGGTCGGATGAGCAGAATGTAAAATTGCTATTATGAAATTTGAAGATCATCCTTCTTTATCTTTATGGTGGAAAAATTTGAGAAGGAAGAGAGATTGGGAAGGCAAAGAAAGGATTAAATCTTGGGAGAAAATGAAAAGATTGATCACTAAGGAGTTCTTACCCAAGAGTGCATCAATTGTAGCTAAAGATGCCATCAAGGAAGAAGTGATAAAATAACAAGGCTGTGTAATCAAGGCTATGGAAGAGCAAGAACCAATTGTTACCTTGGATGATAATGACATGAAGAATGAAGCCAAGGAAATTGTCTTGCATGAAGATAGAAATGTGATTGCAGAGGAAGATAATTCCAAGGTTGAGAAAATTATTTCCAAGGTAGAAATGACAATAGAGCATGGTGGTTTGAAAAAAGAGATTGAGAGTTTGTGCTTAGTGAGTGATTCGAAAATTACGGATTTGAAGATAAATCTTCTCCAACAAGGGGAGTATGATCAATATCCAAGTAGCACTCATCTAGTTCAAGAAAACCAAGGAAGACCAATCATGCTTTTGAAATTGAGGACTCGAACCAAGTACGTCAATTTCGAAAATATCTTGCCAAATGAGACAATAAAGCATAGGTTTGAGTCACATATTCGAATGAATCTTCAGCATCATAAGCATCATTTTTGACAATTGAAGGCATCCTTATTTATTAAAAGACTCCATACGAAGCCAATGGAAAAAACAGAACTCAATTTGGATGTAAATTGGGCCGAAAACAATCTAAGAAAGAAAGGCCGTAAGAAGACCCGTGTTGTGTGGACAAGTAGCAGCATTGTGCGCTGTAGTGCACTGCCTTGTAACGCAAGCAAGCCCACAAGCCTACGTGCGTTACGCGCACTTGTGCGCAGTGTGCATGCTCCTGCGCACAACATGCTTATGCCACGACATGATGCCGCAACACTTAGATTCCTTGCTTTTGTCTTCAGAATTGAAAAACCCTTAGCACTTAGAGAAATAAGACTAGAGGGGGGTGAATAGGATTATTTTAAAAATTTTAATACAAGAACACAACAACAACAATAAAAAGATTAATGCACAATAAAAACAATTAAGAGAGAGAGTTCAGAGACTGCTCAGCCAAGTTTAGAGAGGTTCAGAGCTTTGAACACAAGCCTCCTACGTCCTCTTCTTCAATCAAACCCGATTGAAGTTTCCACTATCTTCAACACCCGAAGATACAATAGTTTTGCCACAAGGGAATTTCGCCCTTTTTACAGATGTAATGTTGATAAAAGATTGATTGAAACTGCCTCTTAATAGGCTGAAAATCAAATGTAAAGTACAGAGCTCTCAATAATATGAATGAATAAGCTTAGAGGGAGAAAGTGTATTCAAAGATTGAGGAAGATGGCTTAAGCTTTTTGCAATTCGTTTCAGTAACCTTCTCCATTTCAAATGGCTCTCCTTTTATACCTCATTCATTGCCTAGAATAGCAAGGAGCCGTTTTGCTAGCTTTGTATCCGTTGAAGAAGTTGAAAAAAGTAAGCTCTGTAATAAATTTTCCAGGTGCACGGTCATGCTCCTCGAGTGCACGATCGTGCATGCTGCATTTATAGTCTCATTCTGACTCCCAACGGTCGACTTAAAAGCTTAGCGCCAATGATGCACGGTCGTGTGTCCTTGACGCACGGTCGTGCTTCGACCCTTCATGGTTATGTGCCTTGGATGCATGGTCGTGCTTTGATCCTTCAGAGTTTTGTCCAAAATTCTAGAAGCTTGCAGGGTTGGCTGCACGATGACCACACGAGCAGCACACGAGCATTCTTATGCTAGTGCACGGTCGTGTCCCCTTTCTGCATGGTCGTGTGCCATATGCATGCCTTTAGGCTCTTGCACGGCTAGCTCTGCACGATCTCCTGGTAGTGCTCTTTGGTAGTGCTCCTTATTTGCCATCACACACGGTCGTGCGTATTGAGCGTGCACGGTCGTGCGTTGACTCCTTTTATTTGACTTGCTGCACGATTTCATTTGCACGGCTTGATCTCCCGTGCTCTTCATAAGTTTAGTACACGGTCGTGCTTCCACTCCGCACGGTCGTGCTTCCAATGACTTTTGTGTTCTTTGATTTCACACGATCAGGCTGCATGGTTGTGGAGGTAGTGCGTTGCCCGTGTTGTGCATGTACATGGTCGTGCATCATGCACGCATGCCCATGCGGGTCTGAGATTTTTCTTCCAGAAAATCACAGAACCTTGTACGGTCAAGTGCACGGTCCCGTGTTTTGGACACACGAGGACCCATTTGGTCAAGCACAGTCGTGCTCCTAAAGCACACGGTCGTGCGAGACCTATAACTTGCAAAAATAAATTTCTTTCTCCCTTCTTTGTCATGAATTACTTCATGCAAGGGATTAATTAGCATCTAAAACACATTTTAAACATTAATTAACAACTTAATTATATTTTTATCATCATCAAAACATCAAGGGTTCAACAATCTCCCCCTTTTTGATTGATGACAAAAATATGTTGAAAGTTTTAAAATTGGATATTAACTAAGGATTAAAGGACATGCTCCCCCTCACTTTAAGCACTCCCCCTTAGTTTTAGCTTTAATTACCAATATGAATTAATATCAATTTTAACTTGCATGCTAATTCATTAATCTCATCATTTCTCCCCTTTTTTTGCCATGAATCAAAAAATTTGACAGAGTCTCCCCTGTTTCTTAAGATTTCCGAAATCAAGGCATAAAAATTACACTTCCAATATTGTACGCAATCAAGCCACCAATCAACTACTTCAAACACTTAACAATCAACAACTTCCAAAAAATCAATAAAAGGCAAAAAGAGATATCAATATAAGTCAATTCATCAAAATAAATCGTAACAGCATAAGAGAAAAAATTGAATGTTCCTCAAAGACAAGTTTTTGTAACAAAATCATGCAAATGCAAATGTAAATAAGGGATCAAGGCTGGGGTGGCTGCTGAGGTGAAAGATCTGCGAGGTCATCCAGAGCAGTAACTCAGGACTCAAGGCTAGTAAAGCGAGATCCTATAGTATCCCAAAAACCATGAAACTCAGAGGTAAGCTGAACTATATTGGCATCAACCTGCGCCACACGCTCATCAAGCCGAGTCACACGCGCATCAAGCTGATCTACCTTCGCATCAATCTGCTTTGTCAACTCAATCAAAACTTGAAGCTCGGATGTTGATTGAACCTTTGGACCAGCTTCGGGGCGAGCTCGTCTTCCTCGCTGGGCACTAGTTTCAGCAACTGAAGGCATAGCAGACGGTTCGGCAGATGGCTCATGATCTCTAACAACTGTAGGCAATCTCCATCCATCATTGCCATATTTCTCAATCACCCTCATCCGAAATAAAGTATCGACATTAAGCATGTGAGACTCTTCGAAACCAATCCGAAATTCTCCGTAGCCTTCAACAGAAATACCCAATTTTTCAGCGATAAAGGTAATTAGCATACCAAAGTCGATAGGAACCTTTTCCTTATCGCTGTGTGACTGGATGTCACTTAACTTGCTGATCAACCATCGAGCTGAGTCTAGTTGACGACCATTCATGGCAGCTTCCATTACTGCCATGTCACAAACACTGACATTACCATTAGTGTTCGTGCGAGCGTTTAATGTATAGGTGACCATCCGATGGAAGATTCGCATGGCCGGATTGTCCAAAGAGGAGGCCTTCACCTTCTACGCTTCATAAAATCCGAAACCGTCAAGGGATCGCCACACCGCCTGAGTGCTCAGCTCATGCAAAAAGTCCAAAATACCCTCAGAATTACAGCCCAACCATTCACCCAACTGTTCGGTTGGCACCGTCCAATCCGAATTTGCCAACCGAAATCACAGAGTAAAATCAGTAATATTTTCCCGTAAGTCCTTCGAAATCGACAGAAAACTATAAAATTCATAAACTAAATTCTTGAACGCATCAATTCGCATGAAAAAAATTCCATTCAACCTAGAAGAATTTACTAAACCCATAATCTCATCTAATACTCCAATTTCCCGCAAAATCCTTCTATCCAAACAACGTCCAATATAAATAGCCTTTTTCATGAGTTTCGATAGGAGTACCTTTTGCTGCCGATTGGAACACACGATTCCAAATGGATTTTCAGCCCTTGAAGAACTCCTGGAAGGCTCGAAACGAGTCGACAATTTCATTTGTGGAGGCATTTTGGATTTTGGTGAAGGAAATAATTGAAAAAGGAGATTTGGGTTGTGTTTTGGATACAAAATAATCTCAAATGATGAGAAAAGTGAAGAGAAACTTGTAAAAACAAGTTTGAAAGCAAATGAAAGCAAGAAAAATGAGAGATTTTGATGAAAAATCGAGAGAGAAATGAGAGAAATCGCGGCTAGGGTTTGAAATTTTTCGTGAAAATGAAGAAAATGAAACGATTTATTTATATAGATGCGAGCGCACGACCGTGTTTCCTGACGCACGATCGTGTTTTTCCAAATCTGCACGATCGTGCACCTGATAGTTGCACGGTCGTGTGTTCGTAAAAATCTCGAAAAATATTAATCTTTAAAATGCATGCCCGTGTTGATTCTTGTGCGTACGCGTGCAGATTAAGCGCGCATTTTAAATAAAACACACGGTCGTGTATATTGGAACACACGGTTGTGTGTTCACGCAGAAACACGCCCGTGCGTGCTTGGAACACACGGTCGTGTGTGACCAAAATCACACAGACCTGCATAATTTTTCCAGAAATCTGTAGAATTTCAAAACAAACCTCAAAACACCTCAAGCCATGAAAAACTTGGATATTTTGATTCAATGAGGTTTTGTTATTTGAATTCAGTTGCCGATTGATGTCAACTATAGAGTTGTATCGATTCGACTCGAATTTGCATGCAAACTAAACTCATTCAAGCATATATATCAAACATTTTCATTCAAGAGTTTGCATATATCCAATCATTAAAAATACATCTAATGGCATTCATGTATATTCAGACATCCAATTCAAAACATCAAGCATTCAATCAAATCATCATGTAAGCAAGCAAAAGAATTGAATTTTTAGACACTTACTTGATTTGCATCAATCATTCCAAGCTCCCTCCTTATGTATGCAAATTTCTCCTTGTCTAGAAGCTTGGTAAAGATATCAGCTAATTGGTGGTTAGTGTCAATAAATTCAAGCACAATATCACCTTTGCTAACATGATCACGCAAGAAATGATGTCTAATATCTATATGCTTTGTCCTAGAATGCAAAATGAGATTTTTCGAAAGTTGAATATCACTAGTATTATCACAAAAAATGGGAGTTTTCACTATTTTGAAACCAAAATCAGAAAGTTGTTGTTTCATCCAAAGAATTTGAGCACAACAACTAGCCGCAGAAACATATTCGACTTCTGTAATGGAAGTTGCAACCGAATTTTGCTTTTTTGAAAACCATGAAACTAACATGTTTCCTAAGAATTGACATGTTCCACTAGTGCTTTTCCTATCAATTTTGCAGCCTCCGAAATCAGCATCTGAAAAGGCACGTAATTCGAATATTGAGTTCTTAGGGTACCATAAACCAACATTCGGTATCCCCTTAAGGTATCTCAAGATTCGTTTCACTGTATTCAAATGTGATTCCTTAGGATTTGCTTGAAAACGTGCACACATGCATACACTAAATAATATGTCCGGCCTAGATGCAGTTAAATATAATAATACACCTATCATGCTTCTATATGACTTTGTATCAACATTTTTACCTCCCTCATCCTTATCAATCTTTGTTAAAGTGCTCATTGGAGTTGGTTGCTCCTTGGCCTCATGCATGTTGAACCTTTTGATGAGGTCTTGAGTGTACTTCGATTGAGTGAGCAATGTTCCTTCCTTCATTTGTTTTATTTGCAGCCTAAGGAAGTAGTTTATCTCTCCCATCATGCTCATCTCAAATTCCCCCTGCATCATCTTAGAAAAATCTCTACATAGAGATTTATTAGTAGCACCGAAGATGATATCATCTACATAGATTTGAGCAATTAAGATGTCATGCTTATGTTTCTTTATAAATAAAGTGGTATCCACCTTTCCTTTTGAAAAATCATTTTCAATTAAGAATGTACTTAACCTTTCATACCAAGCTCTAGGAGCTTGTTTCAAACCATAAAGAGCTTTTCTTAATTTGAAAACATGGTTTGGAAAACTTGGATTTTCAAAACCCGGAGGTTGTTCTACATACACCTCCTCTTGAATAAAAACATTTAGAAAAGTACTTTTTACATCCATTTGAAAACGTTTAAAATTTAAATGGCAAGCATAAGCAATCAATATCCTAATTGCCTCTAATCTAGCTACGGGGGCATAGGTTTCATCGAAATCAATACCTTCCTCTTGAGAGTAGCCTTGGGTAACTAGTCTTGCCTTCTTTCTTGTAACAATTCCGGATTCATCCACCTTGTTTCGGTATACCCATTTTGTGCCGATGGTGGGATGATCCGTTGGCCTAGGAACTAGCTCCTATACATGATTCCTCTCAAATTGGTTCAACTCCTCTCGCATGGCCAACACCCAACTCTCTTCCTTCAAGGCTTCATCTACCTTCTTGGGCTCCATTTGTGACAAGAATGCCACAAATTCGCAAGTGTTCTTGATTGAAGCTATTGTCCTTACCCCTTGGGTTAGGTCACCAATGATCCTTCCTTCTTTAATCTCATCTTTTACTCTTGGGAAGGAGGTCTGCTTTTGCACTTCTTGTGGTTGCACAAGCATATCATCTTGGGGTGCTTCCACAATTTGATTCTCTTCTTCTTTAAGAGTGGGGCCATCATTTAGTTTAAGGTCTTCCATAAGCTCCACCACTTCATCATCTTTTGATCTATCTACACACTTAGAAGAAGATTCATCAAATAACACATGTATAGATTCTTCAACAACAAGTGTCCTTTTGTTGAAGACTCTATACGCTTTAGAGGTGGAAGAATACCCTAAGAAAATTGCTTCATCCTACTTAGCATCAAATTTTCCTAAGTTATCCTTTCCATTGTTGAGTACAAAGCATTTGCAACCAAATGGATGAAAATATGAAATATTAGGCTTTTTCCCTTTGAATAACTCATAAGGAGTTTTCTTAAGGATTGGCCTAATCATGGCTCTATTGATGATATAACATGAAGTGTTTATGGCTTCACCCCAAAAAGATTTTGGTAAATCATGTTTACACAACATGGTCCTAGCCATTTCAACTAAGGTTCTATTTCTTCTCTCAACAACTCCATTTTGTTGAGGTGTCCTAGGGGCTGAAAAATTATGTTCAATGCCATGCTTATCACAATATGCTTCAAAATATGAATTTTCAAATTCTTTTCCATGATCACTTCTAATGCAAGTAATTGTATAACTTACTTGGTTTTGCAATTTCCTAATGAATGGCACAAACATTTTAAAAGCTTCATCTTTATGAGCAAGTAACAAAACCCATGTAAATCTTGAAAAATCATCAACTATTACAAAGCAATACCGTTTCCCTCCTAAGCTCAAAGTTCTAGAAGGTCCACATAAATTCATATGCAATAGTTGAAGTGGTCTAGATGTAGAAACAATATTTTTACTTTTAAAAGATGTTCTTGTTTGTTTTCCTAAAGCACATGCATCACAAATTCCATCCTTTTTGAAAACAAGTTTTGGCAAACCTTTGACTAAATCCTTTTTAGACAATTTTTCCAAAACATCAATGCTTGCATGTTCTAATCTTCTATGCCACAGCCACATGTCTTCCTCCTTGGTTGACATGAGACATAAATCATTAGATGCAATGCTATGCTAGTCAATGACATACACATTTGAGTGCCTATATCCTATGAATGCAATACTATTAGAGCTTATATCAATAATTTCACAACACAAGGCATGAAAGCAAACTTTAAAACCCTTATCACATAATTGACTAATGCTTAGTAAATTATGTTTAAGGCCTTCAACATACAACACATCATTAATACAAATTGAAGAGTTACCTATGGAGCCAATTCCAACAACTTTTCCTTTTGAATTGTCTCCAAAGTTGACATTGCCTCCATCCTTTTCTTTCAATGATATGAAGAGATCCTTGTTTCCGGTCATGTGTCTTGAACATCCACTGTCCAAGTACCACTTGCTTGATTTCTTTCTCTTCACCTCCAAGCACACTTACACAAGATATATATTTAAGTCTTCTTTGGTACCCAAATGGTTTTGGGTCCAGGAAGGTTAGTCTTGATTGTTCCTTTAGGAACCCAAACCTTCTTAATTCTATAAGGTTTGTCATTCCTAATTGGATATTTTCTAATAGTATGTCCATGGAAAGAGCAATAGTTGCATTTTAATTCAATTGATTTAGGCCTTTTTAGAATCTTATGTCTGTTTATAAATGGATTACTTCCATTATAACCTAATCCTTCTTTATTTAGCCCACTTCTTTGATATGCAAGCATCTCATCTAATCTTTTAGTTCCTATTTTAAATTTTTCAAGGATCTCATTTGATTTGTTCAAATTAGCTTTTAACTCCTCATTTTCTTTCTTTAGTAGATTCAAGTCATTTTCAACATTTGTTTTCTCCTCTAAAACCTTTTTACATTCATTCTCAGCTTTTTCTAAGCTTAATTTTACACAATTCATTTCTTTCTTCAACATTTTGTTCCTAGAGCTAACATTCTTAAATTCTAACAATAATGAATCAAATGCATCTTGTAATTCATTAAAAGAGAATGAGTTAGATTCATATACCTCATCATCTTCTGAATCACTTTTGGCCATGAAACACAAATTAGCTCTCTCCTCTTCATCACTTTCATCACTAGAATCATCACTACCACTCCAAGTGGCAGCTAAAGCTTTTTTCTTGTATCTTTTCTCACCATTCTCCTTCTTCTTCTTCTTCAGCAGTGGACAATCTTGTCTGATATGTCCAGGCTTCTTGCATTTGAAGCAAATTACCTCCTTGTCATTATCTTCCTTATCTCTCCCTTTAGACTTAAAGTTGCTTCTTCCTTTCATCTTCTTATTCCTTGACAGGAATTTTCCAAACCTCCTTGCCAGCAGGCTAACATCCTCCTTATCCATGGAGGATTCTTCTTCTTCCTCTTCTACAGCCTTAAGAGTAATGCTTTTAGTATTTTTGCTCTCATCCTCCTTTGGTTTTCTTTTCATCTCGAATGTGAGCAAACTTCCGATCAGCTCATCCATTCCCAATTTTGTTAGATCCTTGGATTCCTCTATTGCAGTCACTTTCATGGTCCAGGATTCTGGCAAGGACCTCAATATCTTCTTTACTAACTCCACATTCTCAAATTTCTTCCCTAGTCCTCTTAGATCATTAACTAGGTTTGAGAACCTTTTATACATGTCCGTTATGTTTTCGTTTGTCTTCATCTCAAAGAGCTCATATTCTCTAAATAAGAGCTCAATCTTCGATTCTTTGACTTGGCTTGTTCCTTCATACGTAGTTTGAAGGATGGCCCACACCTCCTTAGCCGATTCGTATGATGAAACTCTATTGAATTCTGTAGAATCCAAAGCACAAAATAATATGTTAATAGCCTTGGCATTCAAACTTAACAATTTCTCATCATCATCATTATATTCATCCTCATTTTTAGGCAAGTTTGTTCTAGGATCTAAGGGAATAAAATCTCCATGTTCAATTATTTTCCATAGCTTATAGTCTATAGACCTAATGTGAAGTCTCATCTTAATCTTCCATTGAGTATAGTTAACACCACAAAACAGTGGTGGCCTAGTAGTGCATTGGCCTTTACTAAAAACTGGTGTAGAAGTGCTAGCCATTTCTCTATTTGAATCTTTAACTCTAAAAATCGTTAGATTTTGTAAATATTCTAGAGTCCTGCTCTGATACCAATTGAAAAACCCTTAGCACTTAGAGAAATAAGACTAGAGGGGGGTGAATAGGATTATTTAAAAATTTTAATACAAGAACACAGCAAAAACAATAAAAAGATTAATGCACAATAAACACAATTAAGAGAGAGAGTTCAGAGATTGCTCAGCCAAGTTTAGAGAGGTTCGGAGCTTTGAACACAAGCCTCCTACGTCCTCTTCTTCAATCAAACCCGATTGAAGTTTCCACTATCTTCAACACCCGAAGATACAATAGTTTTGCGACAAGGGAATTTCACCTTTTTTACAGATGTAATGTTGATAAAAGATTGATTGAAACTGCCTCTTAATAGGCTGAAAATCAAATGTAAAGTACAGAGCTCTCAATAATATGAATGAATAAGCTTAGAGAGAGAATGTGTATTCAAAGATTGAGGAAGATGGCTTAAGCTTTTTGCAATTCGTTTCAGTAACCTTCTCCACTTCAAATGGCTCTCCTTTTATACCTTATTCATTGCCTAGAATAGCAAGGAGTTGTTTTGCTAGCTTTGTATCCGTTGAAGTAGTTGAAAAAAGTAAGCTCTGCAATAAATTTTTCAGGCGCACGGTCATGCTCCTCGAGTGCACGATCGTGCATGCTACATTTATTGTCTCATTCTGACTCCCAACGGTCGACTTAAAAGCTTAGCGCCAATGATGCACGGTCGTGTGTCCTTGACGCACAGTCGTGCTTCGACCCTTTATGGTTGTGTGCCTTGGATGCATAGTTGTGCTTTGATCCTTCAGAGTTTTGTCCAAAATTCCAGAAGCTTGCACGGGTTGGCTGCACGATGACCACACGAGCAGCACACGAGCATTCTTATGTTAGTGCACGGTCATGTCCTCTTTCTGCATGGTCGTGTGCCATATGCATGCCTTTAGGCTCTTGCACGGCTAGCTCTGCACGATCTCCTGGTAGTGCTCTTTGGTAGTGCTCCTTATTTGCCATCATGCACGGTCGTGCGTATTAAGCGTGCACGGTCGTGCGTTGACTCCTTTTATTTGACTTGCTGCACGATTTCATTTGCACGGCTTGATCTCCCGTGCTCTTCATAAGTTAAGTACACGGTCGTGCTTCCACTCCGCACGGTCGTGCTTCCAATGACTTTTGTGTTCTTTGATTTTACACGATCAGGCTGCACGGTTGTGGAGGTAGTGTGTTGCCCGTGTTATGCATGTACACGGTCGTGCATCATGCACGCACGCCCGTGCGGGTTTGAGATTTTTCTTTCAGAAAATCACAGAACCTTGCACGATCAAGTGTACGGTCCCATGTTTTGGACACACGATGACCCGTTTGGTCAAGCACGGTCGTGCTCCTAAAGCACACGGTCGTGCGAGACCTATAACCTGCAAAAATAAATTTCTTTCTCCCTTCTTTGTCATGAATTACTTCATGCAAGGGATTAATTAGCATCTAAAACATATTTTAAACATTAATTAACAACTTAATTATATTTTTATCATCATCAAAACATCAAGGGTTCAACAAGAATTTCCCCAATGCTTCAGTTTTGATGTTCTTGGATTTCTAATAATGTTCATCCGAATTCGAATGCCAATGACTCTTCAGATCAAATTCGAGTATCAATTCAGATCGAACTCTCAAGTCAAAAATTCAAATCCAAGGCCAATTAATCAAGGGAAAATGCATGCATGTAAGATTATGACATTTTAATTATGTTTATATTTAATTGAGCTTTGTATTTAGTTTTTAGGCCACTTTAATACCTTTGTAATTTTCTTTTTTATATTTTCTTTATTTGACTTGTAATGTATTTTAAGTAACTAGGGTTTAACTTAAATTTAACCATGGTTAAAGCTTGCCTATATAAAGGCAACTCAAACTCATTGTAAAGAACTTTTGTTGAAATGAAAAATTGGAAAAGCCTTGGCTTTCTTTGGTTCTATGAAGCTTAGTGGCTCATGTGAATTTTATTTCCTTTATCCAATTTTCTAGCAAGAGAAAGTTGGTGGTGGAAGAACCTTGGTAGTGGAATTTCCTTTATCCTCGGTTCACCCTCAAGTTGGTGGAGAAATCCTTTATGCTTGAGTGTTGAAGGTTGCTTGAATTGGTGATTATTTTGAGCTAAATTTATGCCATGTTTGAGAGGGAAAATTGCATGAAATGAAATGATTTTTATGCTTGAATAATTCTGGAATTTTAAGGGTGAGATTGTGGGATATTATAATCAATTTTGGGAGCATTAGCAACCTCCCATTATAGATCAAATATATTAGGAATTGATCTTTAATGGAAGATTTACTGACTTATTATATATTTATTAGGTTCCCTTTTTGAAACTAGTATAGTATAATTTTATTCATTGAAAATTGTCATACAGAAAAGTTTTAAGGGTGAAAGACTAACTACTTCAATACAGATAGTATTAGACAAAATTACAGTTTCAGATTACACAATGTATTCATATAAACTTTAAATTAAAGTCTTTAATTCAATATTTTATAACGTATAAGTGGATCCTATAAATTAGGATTAAATAGTATTTATTTAGTTCATGTGAATTAAATTTTATATGTGATATCAAAACGGAATATGATTGGTTATAAAATTTGAAATTCAAAACAAAATCAAAACAAGGGTTGAATTTCATATTGTTGAGTTTGATTTTAGGATATGACATTGTTTGTCAGCTAATATTGTTTCGAACTGTCGCCAACGTCTTTCCCTTCGCTATCAAAATTTGTGGTAAATTTCTAGCTGATTGACCCTTTTCCATCAGCGATGTGCTCACGCCCATTCTTAGCCTTCTGAAAATAGTTTTAGACCATATACAATATCCAAAAGTCGTCGGCGGCGGCCTAAATTGTCGCGCCTTGTGGCAAGCCTCTTTTGGCAAAGAAATCACCTTAAAATCCACTATTGTAGGCTGGCCTTTAATTTCCCCCTCGTCCATGACTAAATCAATGATTGAAGATGACAAGTTGAGCGTGCCAAAGCTAGGAATTTGAATCCAAGGTTCATGCATTTTGCAGGTCGTTAACGAATTAGGAAAATCCAATAACTTGACCTATTAAATTAGATGGATTTTTTAAATTTTGGTCAAATTAATTGGGTTGTGACACCCATTGCTATATATTACTGTTTAATATTAGTAATATTAGTAATATTATTATTATATTAATTATATTTAACATATAATAGAAATACCATCTTGAGTTATCTAAAAATCATGCTATGCGAAACTGTATAAAATAATTATACTACAAAATATTATAAAACATACTGAAACATTATATATTAATTATTATTATTTTATAAAACATACTAAACATGTTATACATATAAGTTATCGAAATATATATATATATATATATATATATATATGAAGTGCAATAGAAAGCAAATGCCTAAACTATGTATAGTATCATGAGAAAAACTCATACTTGATTACTATATTTAATAATATCTTAAACATATATGATATTGTATATCATATGTATGAACATTATAAAACATGCAAGCTAAACACGTTACCTACTAGAAATTAGACATACACGTATATACGTATACATATATACACAAAATTGAGAATACGTGTAAGAACTAGCTCAAACTGTATCCCGCTCTGCAACCATTTCATGCTCTAACTCAGCTCAACTCAACTCTTCGAAACACTTATCTACAAGAAAGGAAATTGAGAGGGATGAGTGATAACATCACAAAGTAAGTATTTCCTAAATCTACCCTCGATCAGTCTTTATACTGGTTTATCTTTGTGACTAGTCACAAACTCTAAGCTCTATCTTATAATGATTATCTCACCTTATATGCTTTATTGCCTATCTGAGGAACTTAGCCTAGCTTATAACTAGTCTTATATGCTTTCCTTCTCTAGTTTATCTTACTATTTGAATTCTACTTCATATTTTGTCATAAGTGCGTAAGGTATACGTACATAACATGGTATGAAAAGGGGTCTAGGTTAATGAAACTTAACACATTCAATTTTCTTCTTAAATTCATTATCTTTTCTATTTCTTAATTATTAATGGGAATCTAACAATTTTTGACTTCTCTTAGGTCTTAGTTGAATTATTTTATGCTTTTTCTTATGATGTATATTGTTAAGGTATTCTCTGTAATTTGTTTGTTGAACCCCTAAGTGTTTTGATGATAACAAAAAATGATGTTAAATTGACTAATATGTCCTTGACATGGTGAAATCATGACCAAAATAGGACAAATCTATATTTATGTTTTGCAGACGAAATATACGATCGTGACACGAATATGTACTCATGTACATAGTTCACTTCCGTCTCATACATGCATTCTCACGACACCATGACGTTGCCCTTGCTCGAGTTTATATAAAAGTGATTGGTCATTTACGCTCGTACATAATATATGTATGCATGTGCAATACCAACTCTTTGTCAATCACGAGCATAAAATTCTCATGAATGCGTCATACATGAGTCAAAAGGAGTCAACTTTCATGTACGCCCATGATAGTTGGAAAGTCACGCCCGTGAAGGTGCATAAAGGAGTCACGCCATCTAAGTCACGATCAGCTCCGCCCGTGCAAGGTCGCCCGTGTATTATTTAAGTACACCCATGTATTATTTAAGTACGCCCGTGCATAGAAAAAATATGGAGCATACATATCCTCGTACAGGATGTCATGTATGATTTCGTACTTGATTCTGGAAGATGAAGGGACAAGAAGTCACACCCGTGAATTACATTGTCACATCTGTACACTTGCTGCTGCTAAGAAAAATTTGACCGTTGGGAGAACAGCTCGAAGCATTAAATGACGAGGTCATGCCTGTGACTTTATATTCTCTCCCGTACATTAAAGCAAAATTTCAGCTTCAGCTATTGCAACAGATTTATTTCTTATCCAATGGATCCCTACTATTTTCAACAAGTTTGAGCTATAAAATGGAGGCTTTTTGAAGTGAGAATGTTTGGAGAGCTAGTGCATATAACAAAACTTCAATTTTCTGTATCTTACTCACAAACTCATTGGGCGCAATCTCATATAAGTAGTGTTAAAGGCAAAATTCCCTTGAATCAAAACTATATTGTGGGCACAATCTCGATTAAACTAGTGTATGCGGTTGGGTGCAATCCCGATTCAACTAGTAGAAACTTCAAGAGGATTTGCTTGAAGAAGTAGACGTAGGAGGCTTGTGGTCAAAGCTCTAAACCACTCTAAATCGGCTAAGCAATTTCTTTGTCTTACTCTCTTTAATTTGTATTAATATTGTTTATTTGTTTGGTTATGTTTAATTGCAATAACATGTATGTTTAAGTTGATAGAATAGGAAAAAGTTTTAAAATTACAATAGATTTCAAAATAACCTATTCACTCCCCCTCGTATAGGATGTCATGTATGATTCTGTACTTGATTCTGAAAGATGAAGGGACAAGAAGTCACGCCCGTGAATTACGTTGTCACATCTGTACACTTGTTGTTGCCAAGAAAAATTTGACCGTTGAGAGAACAGCTCGAAGTATTAAATGACGAGGTCATGCCTGTGACTTTATATTCACTCCCGTACATTAGAGCAAAATTCCAGCTTCAGCTATTGCAACGGATCTATTTCTTCTCCAACGGATCCATACTATTTTCAGCAAGTTTGAGCTATAAAATGGAGGCTCTTTGAAGTGAGAATGTTTGGAGAGCTGGTGCATATAACAAAACTTCAATTTTTTGTATCTTACTCACAAACTCATTGGGTGCAATCTCATATAAGTAGTGTTAAAGGCAAAATTCCCTTGAATCAAAACTATATTATGGGCACAATCCCGATTCAACTAGTAGAAACTTCAAGAGGATTTTCTTGAAGAAGTAGACATAGGAGGCTTGTGGTCAAAGCTCTGAACCACTCTAAATCGACTAAACAATTTCTTTGTCTTACTCTATTTAATTTGTATTAATATTGCAATAACATGTATGTTTGAGTTGATAGAATAGAAAAAAGTTTTAAAATTACAATAAATTTCAAAATAACCTATTCACCCCCCCCCCCCCTCTAGGTTATTTGCTATTTAATATTTGGGGTTCAACATTATTGTTTGTTATTCTTTGCTTAACTTCTTTCTTATCATGTTGCCTATGTTCTGATTCATGTTATGATATGTTATGTCATGGTATGAAATATGTCAAAAACATGTATTTTTCCTAAGGTCTGTTTACTGAAAACATTTACTGAAAATACTATTGAGATATGAAAGTCTTAAAATAAAAATGCATCTAAAATCTCTCTTCTACATATACATATGTGGTATACATAAAAAGCTGTATTTAAATCTGTTATGTTGATCAGGCTAATGAATATAGAGATTTGACACCTTAGCCATATAAGCTGAACTAGACCAGCGATATGTCAGTAAGTTGAAAATATTCTATTATACTAGTCTTTGGACCAATAAGCTAAAATTTAACTATGCCGATCATAGTCAGTAAGTTAAAATCTAATAGATACCTTTGGATATTAGGTTTTATATTGAAAAACTTATGCATGTGGATCGCTTGATCCCTTTTTTAAAACAATGGTTTAACATGTCATATCATGTAATACTTATCGCGCATGATATCTTATTATTTCTTCTCTTCTGATTACATTTTGTTTAACTAAGCAAATGTTATAATATTGTTCTGTATATTTCTATAACTTATTAGATTTATTAATAAGTTATGTGTGTGTGTGTGTGTATATATATATATATAAAATTGGTTTTTGCTTCAGTATGTTTCTATGACTGGTATTGTTTTTGTTTCCTTTTCAATTTTAGGATTGTAATCTATCGCTTACTTACATTGTTTATAAACTATTGTTGAGTTTCTCTTACTTATATGAGTTTATTTTACAGATTTTGGAAAAAACATAATTTTCTTTCTTTTCTTTTTTTTTCTTTATATTCTATTCTGATTGCTACTTTCTATTTCTTTTTTACTCTTTCTTGGTTGTACGGTTGTGCACTTTAAGAAGCGATTATATGTGTCTCATACATGGTCATGACCTTACATGCACGAGCTTGTAACAAATATTTTATATAGTTGTGACTTTAACTAGACATGACCATGTGAAATTGGAAAAGATACACGACCATGACCTTGAGACACACGGTCGTGTGCCCGAAGACACTACTACTTTGGCCTTAGTCATGTATGTAAATACACAACCATGACCCAGTAGAAAACAAGACTACACGAGCATGCACTCGGACACACAGACGTGTATCATGTTCTGCTTCTACAAATCCTAACTCTAGAATTTGTAGAAATCAAAGCCAACTCAACAAAAACTTTACCAATCTTCAATCAACTTATTTCTAAGATACATACCTGCAAAACATGCTTCTTATATTAACCTTCATCATCTCATAGCATCCAATCATAGCCTAACATGCTTTTTAACCCTGTAAACACACATATATACATATACTGGTACTCTAAGCATGCTTTTACCTCTAAATCTCTCATCTTTTATCATCTAGTCATACAATTATACTGCTTAAGCTTAATGCATGTTTCTCATCTCATCTCTTACATAGGACAGAGGAATACATGCTAAAGAAACAATAAATCAGGGAAAAAGGTAAGTAAATACTTAACTAAAGCTGCTAAAGATCTTTATCTCTTAGTCTCTAACTTGATTCCTAGTTGGATGGATTGACTAATAGACTAATCACTTTCTTTGATCTTTGGTTAGGCTTAGCTAAAGGAAGAAGAAAAAGAAGAGAAATGGATGAGATTGGCTAAAAACATGAAACCTCTACTTTATATAGCTACAACAACTCAAAAGGAACAAACGGTCTGTACCCCTGAAGTACACAATTGTACTTTACAACTCAAAAGACACGATCATGTGTTCGAAGGAAACACGGTTGTGCTCCAAGAAAACCGCTGATTTTTAATAGCTAAGTTATATAAAGCCCCAAAAAAGAATATTTTACCCTTAGGATGCTACATGGGTTAAGTCAAAATTTGGACCTTGGATCAACCCAAAGATTTATAGGCCAAAACTAGCTCGATATGGAGAGGTGCATGATTCCATGTGTAAACAAAAGATGGACTATGCATGTGGGGACTATAAGACACGCGTGAAGATGTGTAGGAATTTTATAAGGCATGTGTTAGCACGTATGGTGTTCATAAAATATGTATTAACATGTGAGAATAAATTTTAGTGTGTTTGAGCAAATGGGTGACCTTAGTAGATGCCTAAAAGCATGTGAAATATGTTGTTTAGCGCACAAGGATGTCTATTTCCATTCCAATGTTTGTGAGCGTGTAAATGACTTTAAAAAGGCATGAAAGCCCATGATGGGATTTAGAAATGAGTCTATAAATTCTAAATGTGTGTATAGGCTTATGAATCATTACAAAACCACATAAGCACATATATAAGATTTTCAATTGCACATGGGAACATCAAAAAGTCAATTCCTAGCTTGTAACAATATGTAAATATATGTAAAAGATTGTTGAAAGCATATATAGGAATTTTAAGGCATGTTAACATACATGAAAGGTATAAAGTGCACATGAAGTACAATAAGGACACATGATGGCATGTGTGAGACATATTAAAGATTTAAGAAAGCACACTATAGTGCATCAAAAGGCAAGCAACAACACATGAAAGACTTATGGTGGCACATAAATAGGGCTTGAATGCATGTGTTGTGCTTGTAGGGTTTCATTTGAAGGAGAATTATTAAATTTTAAAATAAATATTGTGACATAAATTATCCTCTTATTATTATTGATGAAATTAAGTTATTCACTCCATCATATGTGGTTAGATTACCACATTTTTCAGATTAAGATTGTCAGAGACAATAAGACATTATATCCCGTAAAATCTTGATTAAAACAATAATATTTGATATTATTAGCACAATTTGTGAAATGTTAATGTGTTAATCGTTAAAACGGTACATTATTGAAGCTTACAAAAATTTCATTCAAAAATAATACATTTGACAATTTTGACGTATATTAAAATTAAGGTCAAAACATAAAATCTTATTTTTAATGTTGTTTAAAATATAATTAATGTTATATATATTTTATTATGAATATCAATTTAAGTATTGATAATGATACATCATAACGTAATTGAAAGTTACTTTTAGAGATAACAATGGGTTGTGTTAACACGTGAGGTGACATGCCCATAAAACTTGGACTTCACTTAAAAATATGTGGTCATCCAAGGCTTTTGAATAAAACAAATTATGTTGAAACCTTACGAAAAGACTTGCAAACTAGTTCGATATAGCCCTCAAAATTAATAAATTATTTTTCAAATATGCTCATAAAACTGCCCTCAAAGGCATGTGGGTTGTCGTGCCATAAATTTTGTGAGTTGATAAATATAATAATACATTAAATTTATTGTTTTTGGTATAATATCGAGATCAGAAGATCCTAAGGAGAAAGAAGGACAAGCAAAATAATATATCTTTGAAAATTTAATTTCAAGTCCACTTTAAATTTAAATTTCATTTGAAGTAGAAGACAATCTTCTTTAAATGCCCTGTATGTCTTTATCCTTTCATCACATGAACCGTGAGCACCTTCCAATTAA
The DNA here is from genome assembly GCA_026122585.1 of Anacardium occidentale. NCBI lineage: Eukaryota > Viridiplantae > Streptophyta > Magnoliopsida > Sapindales > Anacardiaceae > Anacardium > Anacardium occidentale. The sequence goes on along the minus strand of JAJEJH010000111.1, from coordinate 279,043 downwards.
TGGCATTTAATTTTGGATTTTTCCATTTCCACACTTTCATTTTCATTTCATGTCGTCCTAACTCACGAAACGCCAATCTCGCCTAAACGACATCCTCATTTATTGCCAGATACTGAAAGTCGACGACGCGTCGTACATACGTCTAACCCGCATTTATTGCCATCCCACCACGTCTTAACACGTGGATCAATGGTGATTTCAGCTGTGGCTCTTTTAAATGCTCGATGTTGACCTTGCTTATTCATAAGAAGTCAACTATCTTCAGAATCCCTTAAATTTTGATAAATTAAAATTCCTATAAATATTTACAAATTTTTTTAAAACACCCCATCCTCGTGTTTTTATTAATTTTATCGACATTCCTCTAATAATAATAATAATAATAATATTAAGAAAACTGAAATTTTATAATCAATTTTAATTAAATTCAAATGTTTATAATTGATAAAATTCCATTCACACTTCACCAATTAACTATCGTGAAACATTCCATTTAAAGTTGACAATTACCTTAATTATGGATACTTAAAGCACAACTTTGAAGGTTGGTTTTTAAATTTATTTAGGGTATTTGATAATTTCTTTTTAATTAAAAAATTAAAATATAAGTTAAGGGGTTAAAATGAAATTTTCAAAAGATTAGGTGAATAAAGAAAATGGTCGATGATGAGGTGGTGGTGATATCATCCACATCAAGCAAAGCACTTTCAGCCAGTCACGGGATTTTGTATTAATTACACTTGACCATCCAACATCATCCAATCAAATACCCACCGAAATTTGGGTTGGAGCGGGTCAGATTATTCGATTCGAATTACTTATTTGCCCGCATAAGTAAACTCTTACGAAAATTATAATCTAATCTATAATTACAACATCAATGAATATAAAATATAATTATATTATATTATATACCGTTTATAACTTAAATTTTAATCTGTCAAAAAATAAATCATTTTCTTTATTACGTATGAAAATTATCGAGAAAACATAATATCATATTGATAACTTAAAAATTCTTAATTTTCTTTATATTCATAGGACTCATGGTAGCTACAGTATATTTAATAAATTTTAAATTGAATATTAATAATATTATATTTTTATGTGAGTAAATAATTTAAATTTAAAAATAAAATAATATTTATTATTATATTAATACTTTTAGTAAATTACAACTTCTCACCCAAGAGTTTGGAACACCATAAGTTCACACCTTCTTAAATTAAAAAATGAAATACTTCTCGAAACAATCTCTTTGGGGAAACAACTAAAAGTAGGGCAAAATATTAATTAACTTTTCAAATTAAAAAAGAAAATGCCAACACAGTATGAGACTTGGTCGAAATTGCACTAAGTAGGTTCAATTTGATGTCACACATTTTTGGATGAGATTCTAGTGGTAGAAATCGTAAGCATGTGACTAGTGAAATTGCGGTGATTTCAATATTAAAAATTGCATCTATTCGAGTGTAAAATTGTGATCAAAATGGTCTGATTTTGCCATAAATCACATATTAGAATAATTTTATAATTTACTTGTCATCAAAAACTCTTTTACAATAATAGAATTGAGTTTTGGATAATATTTTTTTGGTTTTTTAAACTTAGGACGAAAACATAAGTTTCTCATAACATTATTGGAACATAATAGTTTATAGTTGGAGGTTTATGATATATAAAAAGAAAAATAACAATATATTATTTTGTACATTAATTGATTTGACCATCATGTTTTTCTTTTTATTATGAAGAACTTAGTTTAAATCGTATTCATATAACTATTACAAATATGATTTACTGATCTACTTGTTGTCTAGACCACTTGACCAGGGCAATCGACCATTATGCTAATGAGTATTAAATACTTTAAAGATTACCTTTTAAAAACAGGCTAAATGACCTTATTCCCACCCAATGTTTCCTTAAATAGGAACCGGGCATTTGGCTTTGTAAAAGTTTTGGGGTGGGAATATCATTTAGGGAACCTTGGGTGGGAATAAGTCGTTTACCCTAAAAAAATATAAATCAAGAGAAAATGATTAGACATGGAAAATACAGTTCACAAGAAGTTAATATGGAAAGTGACAATACTTTCTTTGAATGGTGACTTCTATTTAAAGCTTTAATTTGTTCAATATATTTTCTTAATAATATCATTATTTTGAATTTGTTTTTGTTTTAAATTTTCTAAATTATCCTAAATAAGTGATAGATAATGTATGCTAACAGTAAATATAAATATATATTATTATATAATTAAATATTTTTTATTTTTAATATAAAATGAACCAAAAATTTAAAATTTTCTGTTAAAAATACCAAATTTTAAAATTTTTTTATTAAAAATACAAAATTTCACTTTTTTTAATTAAAAATATCTAATAAATACAATTAACATTGATGCTTTATCATTTTAATAATAAAATTTATTCAAGTGTTGTTATTCCTAATTTTGCTTATCCTAAAAAATTACCAATTTTAAATATTAAATTTAATTTATTAAACTAAAACTATATTTCGATACCAATAAATTAATATTTATATATTACCTTAACAAAATTAAACTTCTATTTACTATTCTCACAATATAAATTTCTTACTTCCAATGAGGCCAAAAGACTTATTTTTATCGAAACTTTTGCTTAAAGATGAAATATTATATTCTAATATTTTAAAATTTAAATATCCATCTGTTTATTATTTTTCATCTAAATTTGTTAACTTTTTATAAAATTATTAAAATATTCTCTTAAAAAAATAAAAAAATTATAATAAAAAAATAAAAAAATAAAAATTTTAAAAATAAAAATGTTAAAATTTAAAAAAAAAACTATTTCTAAAACAATATTACTGATAACAATGATTGTTTAAAATTAAATTAAATGATAAAATATAATTATTTGATTAATCATTTTATTTGATCGAATAAACATATTTGATCGTTTTTTTTTTGGCAAAAGCAATGCTATCAATGATGATAATCTTTTTATTTTTTAAATTTTTATTAAAAATATAAAAATATTTTTATTATTATACATATTTAAACAGTAATTGCTAACCCACCACGAGCGCATTAAATACTTCGGCCCTTCAAATGTCATCGAAATTTAAAATGATATTTTATGAATAAATTCAAAAATATTTAAACATAATTTTCACGAAATTAATGCTCGACGTACCCAATTGGAAAGAAAAAGAAGCCAAGTCAATTTTGGCTTTGTCCGCTGCAGCTTGAAATAAAAAAAAGATCTTCGTAAATTGAAGAACTTCAAAAGAAACGGCATCCCTTCATTAATATTTCAATAACTAAATAATAAGGCTGGCAAATCCAGTTTCAAAAAAATGTTATGCCAACCCCAAGTACGTACAAATCATGCAATGAATATAAAATTCGACAAAGTTACACCAAATTTGAACCTGAAAAACCCAATAATCATACCTATAATCTTTCTATAAATATATAATAATAGTGATTCAGATATTCCTGAACCTAATTTACCCTTTGAAAACTAAGTTTAATTTCACTGTACATGAAGAAATTGAGAATAAATTCTTCAAAAAGATGAATTCAGATCAATTTTGGCCTTCTTCGCTGCCGGAGACGGCACGGTGGTGTTGCAACGAGGGCACTTGGGATTTGCTTTTAATGTGACTACATAAAGCAGGCAGCCGGGGCAGCCTGCTGCAAACATTCCAGGGCTAGGAGATGAAGAGACTGAAGGCTCTGGAGAGGAAAAGGCTTCTTGTTTCTCCAGGGTCTGTTTTTTGGCTCTTTGCAGGGCGGATTTGACCTTGTCCAGAGTACAAACGCTTTGGTAATGGTTTGAAGAGGATTGCAGCTTCAAATCCAGGCAGGATTCTTCCAGAAAGTGGCTGATCTGCGGCGGTTGTTGCGGCGGTGGAAAGTTCAAATCCTGGAAGTCTGCATCTAGGTTTGTTTCCGGGAGACGATTCTTCCCGTTTTCCGAAATTTCTGACCCTGAAAGGGACGATAACGGCGTGTTCGGCGAACCCAGATCCGATTCTGAGTTGGAAACCTTGGACAGGCCTCCAAGCAAGTCCTTGGTGATTAAGATTTCTGGATTTGAGCTGCTTTCCTGCCTGACAAAATAAGAAACATCAGCAGCCATTTTGGATATTTATTTTTTTAATATTTGCAGTAACAGAAATCAGAGGCTTGGAAGCAAGAATATTTATAGGCAGACGGAGCTAAGATGGAGCTTTGAAATGTGTGGGGTTCCAGAAAATTAAAGATGAATTAATTATTACAGCTTGTTCGGACGCCGACGCTCCTCCGTATCCATGTGAAATGACAATCATGCCCCCTTCAAGTTTTTGTGACTACACATTTTTCAAGAGTCAACCTACGTACATGTATAATATGACTTGGACTGGATAATAATGATGATATTTTATTCCATGACTGAATATTATAGAATTTTTAATTTTAAATAATTTAATTATATAATAATTTATTAAATTTAAATTGAATCAATTTAAGTGTAATTTAGTATTTAATTTGAATAAATTTAATTTAAATTAGAATAACATTAGTTTGAGTTTGAGATGAATAAATTTAATTTTAATAAAGCTTTAGAAAATTATTAATAGATTTATTTTTTTAATGATTTTTCATCTTTTTTATCAATTTTTTTTTTAGGTTTTTCTTTAATAATTCTTTTTTTTTTTTCTCTTTTCTTACGCTATTCAACAACTTCTCTAATATCCTCGTTGTTAGTTTAAACTCTAATTTAATAAAACTTTTCGTATTTGAGTCAAATTTGAACTCTCTCGTTTTGATAGAGCTGAACTCGACTATAAGGGCAAAATGGTCATTTGGGTTGGAAAATGGTGAGAGTGTTAGGTGTTGGGTTGCTTGTTAAGGATAAAAAGAAAATGCAGCGTTATTATGAATGGGAGCATTTAATGATTTTATTTTCGGATTGTTCAAGGCCACCCCGGTCCATCCACTCTTTATTGCCCATTCATTTTTAGGTCCATGTAAATGACCTCATCCATCCCTTCATTCATGTTCTATTTATTGCTGCATTCGACGTAATTAGGATTTGGATTCTGTCGATTATTCAAATATTTTTATAAACAATAAATCGATCTTCAATTAAATTTAAAATTAAATTATTTTTAATATAATTTAAATTTTAATTCGTGAATATCAAATCAATCTTAACTTAGGTTTTTTTGTATTTAGAATGACCTTAAATTAGGTTTTATACAAATTCGGTCAAATTGAAAAATTATTATAGTGGTAATAAAATAATATTAAAATATTATTTTATTTCAATACTTTTAAATTAAAGTTAAATATTTGCTTGATATATTTTCTAATATATTCTTGGTATTAATAATATTTTTAAAATTTTCTATGCTATTAAATTAATTAATTAAATTATTTTCTCGAACATTGTTAATATTTTTTTCTAAAATAATTTTTTATGATAGTGATATTTTAATTAAAAATAGGTATATTTTTGTCAAAAATGTTGATAAGTTAAGATAAAATTATAACAAAATTAAAATTACGTATAATGCTTTAATACGTAAGACGAAAGTGATAATTAAATCTTTTTTTTAACTAAGCGCCTCTAAATATAATATAAAATACATAATAAAATAGAACAAAAATGATGGAGGAGAGCAATAAAAATAGTATATGATTTATTTATATAGAGCTTGTTACATAGAATATTTATAAAAATAAAGTTATATGATTAAAACACGGTAAAATAGTTTTTTAATATTAAAATTAAAAAATATAATATATATATATATATATATATTTATGTATGTGTGTCAAATATATTAAATAATATCAGAATTTTTTGAAATTTTACACTTTTAACCTATGCACAAAAAAGACTTTTCCTTTAGGCCCAAAAAATAAAGCAAGTCATATATTGTGACGGCCCTAGAGCTCGCCCCTTGGGCCGCACTTTGCTGCTTCGGGCCTTGGCCCACTGCTGGCTGGCTATGGCAGGGCCTTGGCCCACTTTCTGTCCATAATAGGTACTGTCACTCCCCCCGAGGATTTCTCACGCCTCCCACACCACTCGAACCCATGCCCTGGGGGACTAAAGGTCGTCTGGGAGCATGGGTTCGAGTGGTGTGGGAGGCGTGAGAAATCCTCGGAGGGAGAGACAGTACCTGTTATGGACAGAAAGTGGGCCGAGGTCCTACCATAGCCAGCTAGCAGTGGGCCAAGGCCTGAAGCAACAGAGTGCGGCCCAAAGGGTGAGCTTTGGGGCCGTTACATATATAATGTAGAGAATCTTACTTAAACCAATATGAAAAAAAAAAAAAAAAAAGGAATGTGTTATTTGTTTTTGATTTAATTAAAACAGCATGATCTTCAACAAAATCAATTTTATTTTAGAGTATTTTATCTTTTCTATTATAATAAATGTAGTTGTTACTGAATTATAATATTACTTACATTAAGAATAATATATTTATATAGTAGGATTTAGAGTTGAGATTTGAGTCAAATTTGTGAGTTTAATATGTTTGAACTCGAGTTTGAGAGATGCTCAGCTTGTTAAACTAATGAACTTGAAAAAATTCAATTTAAGTTAATTATAATAATGTCGATTTAACCAATACGTATAAAAAAAAAAAAATCAATTCAATGACAATTATTAAGAGGCTTGGATTGACTCATCAATCCTCAAGCTTGAACTTATATTCTCTAGGCTCACTAAGCCCAAACTCAGTCTCAAACTTGTTTTTTTACTAGTCAAACTGAACTCAAGCTTATCTGACTTGGCTTATATAAGAGTTAACTCAAAAATATTCATAACCTTAGACAACAGTCATTTTAGTGATCCTTTAATAACAAAAATATATCAAACAAATTTAATAAAAAACCTTTTTTTTTTTGGACCCTAGCCATAAGCCTTAGTGACCTAGCCTTGAGCTGCTCTAACTCGAATCTAGGCCTAATTCTTATCCCTAAGAAAAACCCTATTAGAATTTTTTTATTATTTATTTTAAGAAAAACTCTATTAGCTTTTTTCATTAGTAAGAGAAATCCAAAAATAACTTTTTATGGGATAAGTCTAAATTGTTCATAGGTTTGAGACCTTATCCTTGCTCTTAATCAAATATTGGAGAGCGAGGCCATTGTACACTGATCAAACAATGGAATCTCATATGCGTCATACCTTACAAATAATGTGGTTATTGTGAATTTCATTTAAGTTTGTCTTTACTAATTGAAAATTTTCAGTATACAGAAGAATATTATTTGTGGTTCATAATTCATGTTTATCTAAATTCATTGCTGTGAAGTACAAAATTATTTTTAAGTCTCAACTAATTTGGTAGTACTATGATTCTCTTTTTAGGTAGGGCAAGTTCACAATAATAGTTGGTTATTTTGGGTAGTTCCTATGGATGCTTCGATTATCAATATATATAATATTTGAATTCTCAATGTGGGCACTATAAAGTTGGTATTTAGAATTTATTAGCTTAATTGGAGCATATACCAACAAGAGATCACCTCTAAGAGACGAGAAGAATAGAAGCTTTCCCATATAATATGTTAATACAACCATCCAGGCATATGACATATTTTATTTTATTGTAAAAATATGACATTTTATAATTGAATAATTATATTAGTTTATGTTAGAGGGAAGTTTTTTGTTTTTAAGGAGACGATCTAGATGTTGAAAATGAATCCAATTTAATTGTTTTATTTCGTAATTTTTGCAGTGAAATTAATAATTTTCTTTTTTAAGCAGAAAAAAGATAAAATTATATTGAGTAGGATCTAGAGTTCGAATGTAAGTAAATACATTATTCTCCTCTGTCTATGAATTATCATTCAAAGTCTAGTTGAACCATGATTTTATTTTTAAATGGTGGTTAGCTTACATGAATATCACTAGATATATTACTACGAGCAATGATATATGTATGCATTTTTTTATATTCACTTATATATGTTTGTTGTTGTAAATTAAAAAGAAAATTTTGGAATCTTTTTATAAAATAAAATTTGTATATATGGTAAATAAACAAATCATTAATTGACATGATGCAAAGATTTAAAAAAATAAATAAATAAATAAACTTGAAAAAATTAATACTGAAGTCTTTCAATTAAAAAGATATTATAAATATACTAATGTCCTAACTTAGAAAATTATATCAATAAAACTAGGTACACACGGTTTTAAGTATACAATTGGATATATAAAGGAATTAAGAATAAAATAATACCTACTTACATTAAAATACATCATCTTTGTCTTTAATTGTGTACTCAAAATTGTGTGTATATAACAATACTCAAATTATATATTCATTCAATTTGATATTTTACTTATTTGATATGATTGGTTCAACTTCAAAAGAGCGGTCTGACTTAGGTGAGAGTTTCTCATTAAAAAAAAAAAAAAAAAAAAAACCTTTTTTTGGTGAAGTATGATCATCCCTTTATGGTGGAATTGTTAGAAATTGAATGATTTTTTTTTTTTTTTTTTTTTTAAAGCTAAGGAGTTCAAAGGTATGAAGATTAAGGAATTGAAATGTGAAAGGCTTAGATTTATGGTGGAATTAATTATAAATCTCAGTGTCTCGTCCTGCTTGGAATAGTATAAAATGAGACTCCTCTACACACACAAGAATTATGAGCTTTTATTTTCTCTTTAATCTCTATTAGTTTCACTCTTAGTTTTTAAGTATTTTTTAGGCTATCTTGTGGTGGAGTCCCAATTTGTTTGAGTTCATCAAAATAGAGACAAATCTGGCCCTTAGAAGCTAGCTTGAGTGGAAAAAGTGGAGGAAGCCCAAACAATCAAGCATGAGTTCAAAACCCACTAGTGACAAATTAATATTAAGCTCTTGATTTATGAATTATTTTAGTTGGAACTAGAGTTTTACTACTTTAGTGTGGTCGGATTTCAATTCTAGTAAGGTTTCTTGTTACTAAAAAAAAGGAAACAAATGTGTTTTAAGGAAATTAGATGCTACATAGATCTCAATGGACAACCTAAATTAGTTATAAATTTGCATTTTTGGTTTTCTGTCAGTCATATTGAATGTTAGTTCTACTACTTTGAAACAAGAAAATAAGAATGATAATATATAATTTAAATATAATTAGAAAGATATGTAACCATTTAAGTCACTGTTAATATCCATCTTTTGTAAATGAAATATTATTAATATTTCATAATTTGTTAATATTTTAAATTAAGATGATTTTCCATGAGAAAGAAAATTTAAAAAAAAATTTGGAAAAGTTTGGTCCTGTTAACCTATGATTCTTAGTCTTGGGCCCAAGGATTCTGTAGATTATTTCAAAGACCAAATCCAATGAATTAGCCTTTTAGTTCTGATTAAAAGAACAAAGTTTGGTCCATATATTTACATCATTGGATTTTAAATTGTTGGGTTGGCAGCCAGAAAATTGGGTCATGGATCAAGCAAAAGAGAAAGTTATGATCAATGATAGATTCGAATTGAACTAGTTTAATTCGAATTGGTGTTTGATTCAATTTGAGCCAAATTTGGACGTTGCACCAACTCCCAAGACTTCTTGAATTCTGATAACTTATTACAAAATTTGGGTCACCACTATACATAAAAAGAAATAACATTCGGATGAGTTTGATTAAGTTTAACTGTTTCACTAGCTTTACACAAAATTTTCATTCCCAATGTTGGTGACATGAATTAAGCAAAAGATATATACTTGAATTCTCAGTGCTTATTGTTATAAACAATAAAATTGAAAAATATTTTTTTATGTGAGTTAATATTAATTGTAATTTGAATTAATAAATCTAGATAATTAAATAATTCTACAAAAATTTATAAATAACATTAATGTGATCATTCAAGATTAACATTCTTTACAAGTATGATTTAAATGAATGATATTAATATGAGTTTAAGCTTTATTGAACTTGTGACGGTAAACATATCAATGGCCTGACTGGCTTGTGGTTGACTCAAGCCCTTTTTTTCCCTTGGCTTGTGGGGGCACAATTCACAAAAATGCAGATCGTGTTAAACTTGTAGGCTTAACAGAGACCAACCCAAACTATAACATCATAACAACAACAACAACAACGAGAATAATAATAATAATAATAACAACACAACGCTTGTCTTTGTTGTTTTTGATCAGTCTAGCCTAGTCTGCATGGCCCACCAATTGGTAGGCCTAACTATGACACGACTCACTGTTTGGTCTATTTGAGGGAAGATTCCATAACTTACTACATATTGGTTAGATCCCTCTCTAAAACCTAATACAGTATTTACAATAAATTAATATTGTAGCATTATCTATTAAAAACTATTGAAGATTAATTTCTACATTCAAGTGAACTTCAAGAACCCCATAAATTCAGAAAGCATGACACATTATATATTCCTATAACCTTATAATAACCTACAAAATTTCTCATCTTATATCTACAAATTCAATGAATTTCACAAAATTAGTGTGAGTCTTAAGGTTTGAAAGCTTTAATTATTATATGTTGGGTAGATCCCTTTTTAAAATCTAATATAGCATTTTTAAAATATATGATAGTTTTATCTATTGAAAACCGTTATTCAATCAAGTTTTATCTATTGAAAATCCTGCTCAAAGTACTCTTACATTTAGATTCTTATGTTTTTTTTTTTTTTTTGTACAAATTATAGCCCAAAATCAAATCAATCTTTTATACTGTTGAACATTTGTGAGTTTTGAATTGATGCAAAACTTAAGTTAAAAGTTCTAACCGGTCATTACATGAAATGACCATGACAAAACAAAACCAAAGAGTTTTAATTTTACAGGATTTGCTTAGTGTACGACCATGTGTGTCCTATCAAGGGAACACACGACTTAATTGAGTTGTGCAAATCGTCTATGCCGTAGAAGTAAGGACGTATGACCATGCACTTTTCGAGTATAAGGTCTTGTGTTAAGTTTTAAGGACACACTCCCATGTAAACCCAACTGTGCTCGTGTTCAATAGACTTCACTAGGAACACACCCATGGAAAAAAGTTTGCATGCTCGTGTTCAATGAAAAATCATGACTATATGGTGATTGTGCAAGTATTGTGTGAAAAGTCATATGAGTGTCTAAAATCCTGAAACAATACAAACTTAAAGACACACAATTGTATGTGTTAGAGTGTGCGTGATAGAAGAAATTCGACCATTGGAAAGTAGACTTTAACACAAGCATGATCGTACAAAGGAAGGACACGATTGTGCAAATTTTCAAAACTCTTCCAACAACTCTCAAATCATCTCCAACGACTTTCAAATCATCTCTAATGGCTACATCTTCCTATTCTCTATAAATTGGAGATGATTTAAAGGTTAGAGGGTTAGAGAATTGAGCCTTAGACTTTCATTCTTCCAATTCTCTACTTCTCGACATCTTTCTCTCTCACTAGAAATAAATCACAAATCATTTTTTAGAGAGATTTTGTAAGCTTAATTGTTGTAGTAGTCTTGTGAGACAGTTTTACTCTCTGTATTTCCATAAATCCTTAAACACAATCCTGTGAAATTAGGGTAGGATGAAATCCCTATGAAAAACTACGTTAAAGACACAATCCCTTATTACAAAAACTAATGTATAAGGGCAGAATCTCGTAGATAAAAAACTACTATATCTTTGAGGTTAAAGATAGTGGAGGAAAACATTTAAACATGATTGTTTGAAGTAGTTGACGTAAGAGGGGTAGAGAAGCTCCGAATCACTATAAAAATTGACTGAGCATTTACTTTCTCTATTCTATTTACTTTATGTGCGTTTGCTTTATCTTTGCGTTATATTGTTTATGTGTTTGGCTGTGATGATTTATTAATTAGTAAATAGGAAAAACTTTCAAGATTTTAAGTTTTGTAAGTTTTTTATATAACCTATTCACCATTTTTCTAGGTTATTTGTCATTTAGTATTTGAGGTTTAACACATACTAATGTAAATTTGAAGTAGATTAACTATTGTTGAAGCTAAAATTAACTACAAAACAATCAAATTGATGAAATAACAATATAGGATTGATAAATTCTACCACTCTCCTATCAAGATTCCTATATATTTTATACAAAATCTAATAACAAAAACATTGTAGGATTGATGAGTCCTACCTTTCCTACTGTTGTTCATCCCAATAAATCTTAAAATTTTGGTTAAATTCTATAAAATAAAAAAGATAATGAAATACTTGCTTACTTGGATTAAGATGAATTTATTACTGGATTTCTTTGATTTTTAACTTAATGAAATTAAAGTTAAAAACAAAGGTAAAACATATATTAATTAGGCTCTTGGTTAAATTCATATAAATCATATCATAGAGTAGTGACTAATATCACTTTAACCCAATAAAACAAGGTTAATTTAATTAATTTTTCCAAATGCAATTAGGCCATGTGGCTGGATCAAACTTTGTTTTTATTTTTTTTTCCCTTTGATTTTGTTTTTATGAGCTGTTTTTTATAACACTACTGAAATAAAAAAAGAGTGAATATAAAGAATTCAGTAAAGTATAGAATACGGTGAAGAATTTTTCCTGAAGTTGGAGACATGACGCAAGCAAATGAAATATACTTATTGCTCTTTGTTATAAACAATACAGCTGAAGAATATTTAGATAAATTACTTTCAAAACTCGAATCCTTAGTTTACTTACATTAAGGACAAAGAATAGACAAAACAATTAAAAAGAAGAAAAGCAATGAATACATTTCTCAAGGGAAAAGGAAATAATACCTTGAAGAATATATAGCTTACATTCATTCAAGACTAAGAATATATACTAATCTTCACCATATTTCATACTCCAGGTAATCCCCACATAAGTCAAGGAATCGTACTATGTATATATAACCCCATGATCTTATGTAATTATTTCATGCAACAATTCAATTTCACCACTTGGAAACACACAACAACCTGCAGCCTTGTTTCTTTCAAAAAATATGGCAGAAACAATTGTCTCTGTTATTGTAGAAAAAGTGTTGGATAAGGTGATATCCCTTGCTTCCGATGAAGTGTCGTTGGCGTGGGGTGTCAAGAATGATGTACAAGAGCTTGTCCACACCTTAAACGCTATCAAAGCTGTTCTCTTTGATGCTGAGGAGAAACAGATAGATAATCGGAAGCTCAGAGTTTGGCTGGAAAACCTTAAGGAGGTTTGCTGTGATATAGAAGATGTTTTAGATGAAGTTGAGGTGGAAGATTTGCGTAAGCAAGTGGTAAATCGTCAAAGCAGAGCAAGAAAGGTATGCCACTTTTTTTCATCTTCAAATCTAGGTGCTTTTCGTTTTAGGCTGGGGCATAAAATTAAGGAGATTAAAAAGAGTTTGGCAAAAATAGCAGCCGATAGGAATGATTTTAATCTCACTGACAAAATTGATAGCAATCTTGTTATAGGTGGGGAGAGGGAAACCCACTCTTTTGTGCATGCTTCATATGTTATCGGTAGAGATAAAGATAAAAGGAAGATTATTGAAACCTTATTGTGTCCAAGCGATGGTCGTGAAAATGTTTCGGTCATTCCTATTTTTGGGATAGGAGGTCTAGGAAAAACTACACTTGCAAGATTGGTGTATAACGAGAAAATAGTGAGTGACCATTTTAGTTTGAAAATGTGGGTTTGTGTACCAAATGAATCTTCTTTAAAAAAAAAACTCCTAATTAATATTATTGAGTCTGCAATTAGGGAAAAAATATATTGACAAGAGTATTGACCAACTGCAAACAATCCTACGTGATATCTTAAGGCATAAAAAATATTTGTTAGTTTTGGATGATGTTTGGAATGAAAATCGAGAGTTGTGGTTGGAATTAAAAAGTTTACAAATAGATTGTGTTAGTGGAAGTAAAATCATTGTAACTACACGTAGTGATCGTGTTGCCTTTATTATGAGCATTGTGTCTATGTACAAGTTAGAAGGTCTTTTTTTTAATGAATGCATGTCAATACTTATTAAATATGCATTTAAAGAAGGACAAGAAAAAAAATTTCCCAACCTTACAGAGATTGGAAAAGAAATTGTAAAAAAATGTGGAGATATTCCATTGGCAGTAAGAGCATTAGGAAGTCTTCTCTATCTCTCAACCTCTGAACAAGATTGGATAAATGTGAGGGATAATGAGATATAAAAATTGGATCAAAAGGAAAGTAGTATTTTACATGCTTTAAGAATAAGTTATAATCATTTGTCACCTCCTTTGAAATAATGTTTTTTGTATTCTTTTATATTCTTAAAAGACTGCAAATATTTTAGCGGTACGTTGGTTGACTTTTGGATGGCCCATGGGCTTCTCCAAGTCCACAATCAAAATGAAGAAGATTTGGAAAATACAGGCATGCAATATATAAAAGAATTAATGGGTAGATCTTTCTTTCAAGATATTGAAGAATTAGGTGGAGATATCTATTATTTTAAAATACATGATCTAATGCATGATGTTACCACTTCCAAAATGAATGCTTCATAGTGAAAGGAAGCAACCTAATTGTTTCCAAATTTTATCGACATTTATCAATTCATCTTGTTGATGCAAGAGTGGTAGAGGCAATAGGGGCTCCAAGATTTGTATCGAACCTGGGTAATTTGAGAAGCATTTTGTTTTTTCCATTAATTGGAGGAAACATCACTATTAGCCAGTCATTTTTAGAATTAATTGTCTCAAGATTACAATTTTTGCGGGTGTTACGTTTAAAAGGTTTAAATATTGAAGCAATGCCTAAAAGAAATGGTAATTTGAAGCATTTGAGATATTTGGATCTATCAGGAAACCCTAAAATAAAAAAACTCCCTACTATTTATAAGCTACAAAATTTGCAACGCTTATCACTGTTGGATTGCATGGAGCTAGAAGGGTTAACAAGAGATGTAAAGTACTTAATCAGTCTTAGACATTTGGAATTAACCACAATGCAAATGCATCTACCCAACAATCGAATTGGTTGCTTGAATTCTCTTCGATCTTTATGGATTCACAATTGCAGCAATTTAGAATATTTGTTTGAAGATATTGGTAGCCTGAGAGTCCTTCGAAGACTATGGATTAATAGATGTCCACGTTTTGTCTCATTACCGCATGGTGTAAGAGGCCTAAGTTCGTTAGAAGAACTTCTATTGGTAGATTGTGAAAGGCTTAATCTTGATTTGAACATAAAATCAGACAAACAAGACAATCATGAAGAACTCAATAGCACCGGGCCTCCCCCTTCCATTTCTTCTAATGAAGGCCAAAGGACATGTTCCCACCCAGAGTTTGAGGCGGGGACAAAGTCCCACCCGTCAAGTTTAAAAAACTTGAAATCTCACTCGTTGACGGTTAAATCTAACAGTCAACAGTAAATCAAAGGGCAATTTTGTCATTTTAGAGT
Organism: Anacardium occidentale; assembly: GCA_026122585.1. NCBI lineage: Eukaryota > Viridiplantae > Streptophyta > Magnoliopsida > Sapindales > Anacardiaceae > Anacardium > Anacardium occidentale. The sequence goes on along the minus strand of JAJEJH010000111.1, from coordinate 263,649 downwards.
TAAAATTTATAAAAATATAAAATAATATTTAAATATATATTAAAATT